>JANEYF010001486.1:530000-1130000 GCA_029963845.1 Rhamnusium bicolor | reverse complement strand
AAATTTCCTATGATGATTTTTTGCAACTGATGTCAGTTAAAATGGCTGAAAAAGATTCAAAAGAAGAAATAATGAAAGCGTTTCGATTATTCGATGATGATGAGACTGGAAAAATCAGTTTTAAGAACCTTAAGAGAGTTGCCAAGGAACTAGGAGAGAACTTAACAGATGAAGAGCTACAGGAAATGATTGACGAAGCAGATAGAGATGGAGATGGTGAAATTAATCAGGAAGAATTTCTTAGAATAATGAAGAAGACAAGTTTGTATTAAATTTTTTTGTTGGCACTATATGTTTAAATGTTAGTTATATTTTCAACGCTGGTGAATTATTTTGTAAACTTTTATTTCACAAGACTTATTGTGTACCTATTTATTTTTTTATAAAAGATAAAAATGTTCTTGAGTATATTTTAAACACATACTGATATATCATATAGTGTTACCTCTATTATCAGCTGGCAATATTATATTCTGTCATTTTATAACATGAAAATATTTTGAACATCGCTTATACTCGAGTTACCCAGTACATTATAAATCATGTAAACTTAAGAGGGGTTGACTGAGCATAATATCCACTCGAGCGGCAGTCCAGTCCACTTTACAACTCCATCTATATTTGGTTAGCCTGCCATAGCCTGTTAAATTAAGCAGACTTTATAATACTGGTCTGTCGAGTCAAGAAAATGTATTAAAGCCAATTCACTTTTTGAAGATGCATTGGTGCATGTAAGTAAAATACATGCATTCTATTCACATTTATATAGGTATATACGTGTGTTACGCACTCATATCTAAAATTATAATATATGGCAATTGATTTTGTTTGCACCAAGCTAACAAATCAATAAAACTTAATAACAATTATTATTTTTATAACCAACATTTAAAAACCCTGAATCGTGGCGGAGAAGAATGTGATTTAAAGGCAGTATGTTAAAAACTGCCTGTGCCTGTTCAAAACTAAATGCTTCAAAAATGCAGGGTGACTACCCACAGGTGCAAATCGGTCCTTACAGAATTCTGTAATTTCTACTTGATTACCATGGTGAGACCTAGTAAACCCACTTGCACAGCCTTCTTAACGTACCAGCCACAAAATAAGAAATCGTGCAACATCGCACAAAGACTTGTTGTTCCGAAAAATGGCCGCTTGTGTACGTGTTTATGTATTAAAGCGTCTCTTTATATACCTCAAATCACCGTTTTTAACAAGTGATAATTGTTCTAGACTCTTGTAAATTAATGTGCATTGAATGTAGGTAGTGTTATGTAGTGATAATTTAAAATACAATCAAATATTTCGCGAGTTCCTTTTATGTGTTTTATTTCATCCGTACGCATATATCCTAACGTAGTTAAATAAACATGCCGGCAGGTGTTGTGGCCCCGATTGTAAGTCAAATTATGATTCATCTGTAAAAACTGAAGACATTAAAAAGTGTTTTTGAATTTCCCAAGGGCGATGGGTTAAAACAAAAATGGCTCAAAGCTATTCCTAGGAAAGTTACCAAACTTGACAAATACCTGTTACCAGACAGAACATTTGAAATGATTGCCTGTAAACCAAAATTGAAAAGAAAATACAATCCCATCTATTTTCCCAAATTTACCTAAATATTTGTCAGAGTTATTATTTTTCGGAAAAGGTAAATATTTCTGAAAGCTGGAATAAAAAAATTTTAACATCCAAGGTCATCTTTTATACATTAAATGTTGATACTGAGGCAGTTAAAATCGATAATCAAATATTAATTAATAACGACCTCACTATAAAAGTATTTGTAAAGGATAATGAATTATATTTTAATGAGTTAAAGTGGATTTTAGATTTTGATATGAAAATTAACAGGTGGTCACAGGTGCAAAATTTATTAGATAGATTTAAATATACGTATTTTCCGACTAGTTCATGAACAAATTGTATTCAAAATTCATTGCAGCAGGCCTTATTGTATTTAAAACAAGCCTTAGATTCTACTGAAAATGACGAAACATTTTATATTCTAAACAGCTAATTATTATTGTAGATCAAATAATTCAAATGACTAAATTAAAAAATATATAATCAGCTTCTACCATAATAATGTCATGTTTATGATATATATTTTGTCTCTCACTACATACAATGTATTACAGACTTTCTTGATTTTACCTACTAAGCGGTATCTACAGTATCTTTCATCTAGTATAGATATTTCTCCAAATAAAGAAGCTAATAACAAACACTGTTTGATTAACATGTCTGCCTCACTTGCAGAGACTGACAAAATAGTAGTACTTTTAATTGATGAAATATATATTAATTCCAGATTAGATTATCGTGCAAAAAATATAATCAGGACAGCTTCCAATAAAGAGAATGTGGAGTTTGCCAAGACACTCTTGTCTTTCATGATTTGTTCAGTATTTGAAAATTTTTGTGAAATTATTAAATTATTACCCGTATTAAATATTACAGGAAAGGTATTGATACCGATAACACAAAATGTGGTAAACATGGTTCAAAATTGTGGTTTTGAAGTGTATAATTACAAATAATCATAGAATCAATAGAACAGTGTTTAACAATCTATCTTCTGAATCAAATGTAGAAACACACATTATTTTACATAAAATATTGTAATATTTAATTAACCAAGCAGCGAGCAGTGCAAATAAGTATGTCTCATTATAAAATTAAACTTTCGGAAAATTCACAAATGTGTGGATGTAGTTAGGTTAAGTTTGTTGTGCAGGCCTATTGTGGCTCACGCCTAATTATATTTCACCCAATAAGTTCAGTCTCTTAATGAAACTGATAGCTTTATTGGGTGAGAATGTGTCCAGATCCTCTGGCAGCAGTTGCCCTTTGCCAAATATTGAGAATCGGATCCTCTCCACAGCGGGACAGGTGCATAAGATGTGGTCTGCCTTCTCATCATCCTTCAGGCATAGACGGCACTCGGCGTTTTCCGTTAGGCCGAGTTTATGCGGATGATAGTTTAGTCGGCAGTGCCCGGCATATAGGCCTGTTAGAGTTTTCAGGTTTACCCTGTTCAACTCTAAGAGTTTCTTAGTTCTTGATTTCAAAGGATATTTGTCGATGTAGTAATCCATGCCTGTGCTCAGTTTCGATAGGTCTACATTTTCGATGTGGCATGGTGTTGTCATATTTAGTTCGTGGCTGGTATGTAAAGAAGGCTGTGCCTCTATTATTAATTTTGGATTTAAGAACTTCACCTCACCTGCACATTTTCAAAACTGACAGAAGGTATGTGATATTTGTGTCATAAATTTGCAGCAGCTGTACTGATGGTCAGAAAAGTTCTCAAGCAAATCAAAATATAAACAAGTGATATTGTAGGAAAATACTGAAATAAGTTGATTCGATCATAATGTAATTGAGTTACCTAAATAATAATAGTCTGGTTCAGTGTTTCTCTACACAGGCAGCACTTTAGAGTGTTTTTTTGTCATTATTTGCCTTATTTTAATTTGAAAACAACTACCGACTGTCACATTCATTGCCAGTGCCAGGCGATACATTTAGAAACAGGAGTGGCCAAATTAATAAGAACAAGTTAAGAGTTTACTGTTCATCGACTGATTTTTTGTTGCAGATACTCAATAAGAATTCTTTGAATATTTATTTTTTATAAAATAGTACCTGGGTATATTCAATAAAACAATTTCTTTTTATCTGAAAACAAATTTGTCTCGTGCAACAAGAATTATTTTATTAAATATAGATACGATGTAACTATTATTTTATGAAAAATAAATTAATAAATGTAATATGTCATGCACTAAGACTTGTAACATCTGTTAATGTCTATATTATTTATAGTGTTGCACAATAAAACAATTTAAATTTGAAGTTTTGTTTTAATTATCTTTTGAAACATTTACAGGTCTTCTGTTAATTGGAAAAACCTAGTAAGTCAGTGTTATGAAAATTATATAATAAATATATTCTAGCATTTCGAAGCGGTATCGAAATGGTTAATATACTATATGCTGTAAAACTTCCTAGCAAGCCAATTTATTTTCTATTATACAAAGGAAATACATAGTAAAGTTAAAATAAAATGGAAAAACATTATTATCATGTTAACATCTACTATTTTATTGTTATATATATATATATATATATATATATATATATATATATATATATATATATATATATATATATATATATATATATATATATATATATATATATATATATATATATATACAGAGTGGGTCAATAGTGTGTCAGACTTCGATATCTCGAGTTCTAACATAGCCAGAAATTAAACAAAATATACTAAACTAGATCAAAAAGTCTATAACCGGAAATTATTTTCGATTATACAAGGCGTGCCGAGACGAAATTACAGGATCAAATGCCTTTTTATTTTTTAATGGAATGCTATGTATGTATATCAGTACATTTTCTTAAGCCTCTTTCTAGACTCTATTCATTTCTATATTATTATTGACCATATCCCAAACACTTAGATGTAATGAATTTTTTTGTTGAAATAATGCCATCTGCAGATCCATATTGAAAAAATTGCCAGTCACAAATGGGTTATAAGAAAAACTTATGTGAATACTAGTTACGAGACATCTAATCAATGTTTCGAATCATTTTTACTTCCTAAAAATTTACAGTGTGGCCAAGTTATTTTTCAATTAAGAACTTTTTTGAATTGAATTCTCAATTTTTTTCAAATGGCTCAAAGCTATTCCTAGGAAAGTTACCAAACTTGACAAATACCTGTTACCAGACAGAACATTTGAAATGATTGCCTGTAAACCAAAATTGAAAGAAAATACAATCCCATCTATTTTCCCAAATTTACCTAAATATTTGTCAGAGTTATTATTTTTCGGAAAAGGTAAATATTTCTGAAAGCTGGAATAAAAAAAATTTTAACATCCAAGGTCATCTTTTATACATTAAATGTTGATACTGAGGCAGTTAAAATCGATAATCAAATATTAATTAATAACGACCTCACTATAAAAGTATTTGTAAAGGATAATGAATTATATTTTAATGAGTTAAAGTGGATTTTAGATTTTGATATGAAAATTAACAGGTGGTCACAGGTGCAAAATTTATTAGATAGATTTAAATATACGTATTTTCCGACTAGTTCATGAACAAATTGTATTCAAAATTCATTGCAGCAGGCCTTATTGTATTTAAAACAAGCCTTAGATTCTACTGAAAATGACGAAACATTTTATATTCTAAACAGCTAATTATTATTGTAGATCAAATAATTCAAATGACTAAATTAAAAAATATATAATCAGCTTCTACCATAATAATGTCATGTTTATGATATATATTTTGTCTCTCACTACATACAATGTATTACAGACTTTCTTGATTTTACCTACTAAGCGGTATCTACAGTATCTTTCATCTAGTATAGATATTTCTCCAAATAAAGAAGCTAATAACAAACACTGTTTGATTAACATGTCTGCCTCACTTGCAGAGACTGACAAAATAGTAGTACTTTTAATTGATGAAATATATATTAATTCCAGATTAGATTATCGTGCAAAAAATATAATCAGGACAGCTTCCAATAAAGAGAATGTGGAGTTTGCCAAGACACTCTTGTCTTTCATGATTTGTTCAGTATTTGAAAATTTTTGTGAAATTATTAAATTATTACCCGTATTAAATATTACAGGAAAGGTATTGATACCGATAACACAAAATGTGGTAAACATGGTTCAAAATTGTGGTTTTGAAGTGTATAATTACAAATAATCATAGAATCAATAGAACAGTGTTTAACAATCTATCTTCTGAATCAAATGTAGAAACACACATTATTTTACATAAAATATTGTAATATTTAATTAACCAAGCAGCGAGCAGTGCAAATAAGTATGTCTCATTATTTTGAAGTTTTGTTTTAATTATCTTTTGAAACATTTACAGGTCTTCTGTTAATTGGAAAAACCTAGTAAGTCAGTGTTATGAAAATTATATAATAAATATATTCTAGCATTTCAAGCGGTATCGAAATGGTTAATATACTATATGCTGTAAAACTTCCTAGCAAGCCAATTTATTTTCTATTATACAAAGGAAATACATAGTAAAGTTAAAATAAAATGGAAAAACATTATTATCATGTTAACATCTACTATTTTATTGTTATATATATATATATATATATATATATATATATATATATATATATATATATATATATATATATATATATATATATATATATATATATATATATATACAGAGTGGGTCAATAGTGTGTCAGACTTCGATATCTCGAGTTCTAACATAGCCAGAAATTAAACAAAATATACTAAACTAGATCAAAAAGTCTATAACCGGAAATTATTTTCGATTATACAAGGCGTGCCGAGACGAAATTACAGGATCAAATGCCTTTTTTATTTTTTAATGGAATGCTATGTATGTATATCAGTACATTTTCTTAAGCCTCTTTCTAGACTCTATTCATTTCTATATTATTATTGACCATATCCCAAACACTTAGATGTAATGAATTTTTTTGTTGAAATAATGCCATCTGCAGATCCATATTGAAAAAATTGCCAGTCACAAATGGGTTATAAGAAAAACTTATGTGAATACTAGTTACTAGACATCTAATCAATGTTTCTAATCATTTTTACTTCCTAAAAATTTACAGTGTGGCCAAGTTATTTTTCAATTAAGAACTTTTTGAATTGAATTCTCAATTTTTTCAAATGGAACACCCTGTATATTTCTCGACGATGTGATGCAGAAATGAAAAACGAGCATTTTTTGTAAGTACTTCCCTAGGGCTAATTGCAACCATTTTCCTTTTATTGAGCAATAAGTACAAAATTCAAGAATAAACAAAAAATAGAGGTTTCTTCAAATAATTCATTAGAAAAAATTATAATAAGTGCTCCATATGTTGCCCATTTTGATTGATACACGTCTCTATGCAGTTTTGAAATGAGGTTTCCACTGTTCCTAAAATTGCTGGTGTGATAGATCTAAAAGCAGTTATTATCCTTTCCTTCATATTTTGTACTGTTGGTGTGTCTTCATAAACAATTTCCTTTATGTATACCCATAAAATGAAATCCATTTTTGTAAGATCTGGGGATCTAGCAGGCCATTTCCTCCAATTGAAGTGGGTAGGTATTATTTAAGTGATCTCTAACTGCATTTAAATAATGTGGTGGAGCACCATCTTGCTGAAACCACATCCTATTTCGAATCCTTTCAGGAGGATTCACTAATAATTGTGGCAGATAGTTTTCCAGAAAATGAAGATAAATAGCTCCAGTCAATGTACCATCAAAGAAATGTGGCCATATTACATGTTCTCCAATAATTCCTCCCCAAATGTTAATAGACCATCTATGCTGGTTATCAGCTTGCCTAAAACGGTAAGGATTTTCTGAAGCATAATAATGGAAATTGGGCCTATTCTAAATCCAAAGCCAAATCCATTTTTATGAAAAGTTGCCTCATCAATTTCAATTTTTTATTCAGTTTCATTAAACATAATAACAGTATAAAATGTATAAAACAAGTCATTTCATTTCAGATAATTACAGACTAAAAGAAAATAGTAATTGTATAAACAAACACTTAATATTGTAATTGAACAGTTTGACATTACACTTACTACAATATTAATTGTTAAAAGTAAAAGTTTGAAATTACTAACATTAAACGACAAAAAATTCTTGAACAGAGTATGGTTCCATATTACAAAGGTATTGAAAAGCTTGTTTTTTGAAAACTTGTTCTTAAGAAAATTAAGAAGTGCATTAAAAAGTTTAATTGCTGAGTAAAATGGTCCTCTCTCAGTAAGAGTTAGGCGATGTACGGGAAACGCATAATTATTTTTATGTCGTGTATCATAAATGTGATCAAAGTTTGAAGTATTGAATTTGGCTTCATGGTTTTTTAAGTACAACAAACATGAGTATACATACAATCCTGGTATTGTAAGCATTTAATGTTTTCTAAAGCAGCCCCTACTTGAGTCATTAAACTTCATTTTAAAAATAATCCTAAATGCCCTTTTTTGTATTTTGAATACTTTGTCGAGGTCGGATGACCATCCCAAGTTGGCGTAATAAACTATTTTAACAGCCTGCATTTAATACGGTAAAAGGAAGATAATTAGAGTTTAAATATATGAGACAGAGTCGACTGTATACTTCATTGCAACTAAGATGCCCAGCGTGATACAGTGTGCAAACGAATGTCGAAATCAGCAGTAGCGCAGAACAACTGTCTTTTGTCATCCACCAGTTTTCTATTATTCTATCACTGTCTGCTACATTAAACACAAGTTTTACATGAAATAGAGTCCAGTAGTGTATATAACAATTATGTTTACAGTCAGTTTTTATTTTCTATTATCGATATGAGCTCAAGTTCCATAGAACGGTGAACACTGACATTCAAATTATATTTGCAATAGTTCATTATTGATTTACTAGATTTAGGCAGCAAAATAAAATGTTAGATATGCATACTTGTTTAGTAAGTAAATATATACTAGGTTTGTTCTATGTAAAAATATACCATTAACAAAAAATGTTTCTAGTGCAAGTCTAGTATTCTGGCACTTGAACGCACAGTGATCTAACTCTGCCCTTTCACTGTAAAGCGGTTTGTTCGTCTCTGTCCCACTGGCGATATTTCTTCTCTCTCTCCTCTGCCAAGAGCCAAGTTAGAATCGTAGAGTAGTAGGTCACGTAATTTCCAAAGCATATATTTTAATAAAAACTATTCAAATTTCAAAATATGGACAAAAAAATTCATAAACCTTTTTTGAGTGAAAGGTAGTTCTTGCTTTAGGAATTTTATGGTTTTGCTGTTTTCATTTTGGATTGTAAATAAATCATTGCTTATAGATTAGTCAGGGGCGGTTCTAGACCTCAAAAAAAATACATATATTTTTAATCCTGAAGTGTGTTGAAATCTTTAATATGAAGTTAATGCTGGCAAGATTTTCCACAAAACATATACTGCACGCGGCGAGCGTTTCGCCAAACAATTTGGCATCATCTGAAGATATTAAAAACCATTTTAATCATCTCCAGATGATGTCAACTTTGTTGGTGGAACGAGCGTCGTGTGCAGTTTATGGTATTTTGTGGAAAACCATGTCAGTGTTAGGACATTTTGTTGTTAATTTTTATTATAATGAAAATTTATAACATTCTGACAATGAAAATACATACTTACATAATTTCATTGTTATATAATACATTTGGATTATTTTTGTTAATTTTTATTTTAACGAAAATTTCTGACATTCCGACAGTGAAAATAAGTACCTAGGTACCTGCATAATTTCATTGTTAGATAATAAATTTTATATTAATATAACCATTAGAATAGTAGCAGTCCGAAAACTATTTTAAATATCATGTTTGATTTTTTTAAATATTTATATTATAATAAACCAAAAATAAATGCATTGGTGCTCTTATTCACTTGAATTGAAGTAGAATGGATGCATGATAAATTTAAAATTGGAAATTTCACACCTAGGTATATATCACAACCAGAGGCTTTAATTTTGTATCTTTACCATAAAAATTTCCGGACATTTTTCATCTGATGGGTACCCTAGACTAAATTACACTGGAAATTTTTTTGTCAAATAATGGCACAGTATTTATAAATTGACATCTCATTTTTTATTCACATCACCTTAAATAATTGTAAATTTAGATATGCAATCATAAAAGTTTATCAATTTAAAATAAATAACAAAATTCTAATAATAATGCAACACAATGTCTAATTGACTTTACACAAGTGCACATCAACTGACACAGAACTTTTCCATTAACATACACAGCCTACTATACAATTTTAATTTTATATTATGTTTTCTATAATAAAAATGTCAGACTGATGCTATTAGTTTTTAATTTTATTTAGGTGTGTGTAATTTTCTTACCAAATCCCCCACGTGCTTTAATTATTATCCGACAAATTTTTTCTCACTTTAGAATGTTGTCGGATAATTCAAGCACTAGGGAGATTATTAATGAAAATTGCCTTATACCTTGTACTCGACTAAACAAATGACTAGCTTAACAAATCTTAAGAGTAACCTGCTACATCGACAGGTAATATTTGTTTCAAACATTTATGTACCACAGTAAATAACTAGCACCATTAGGAATGTACTGTAGATAACCTGCTACATTTTTGAATTTTTATTATTTACACTTCATTATATTTGTTTCACATTTTTGTTTGAAAAAGCTTAAGTTCCTATGGTTTCGTTATATTTTTCCCTTTATGCATGTTTTCACAGAACTGAAAACAGTTTGATCATGCACTTCTTTTTTACACTGATCGTCTTTCGTTGCACAAACAATAATAATAATAACAAAATAGCTTAGTCCGGTGCATAAAATATATTATTAAAAACATAACCGAGTTGTAATTACTGCTAAAAGTAGAAAAAAAAACTGTTTTTCAAACTATACTTAAGTTAAAATGATTTGGCTACAAAACAATTAATATTATGGTTACATGTAATGCTTATTTTGCCCTTATTATCTATCCAGTCGAGTGAAATGTGTTTTAGATTATAATTATTTCTATTCTTGTGTTTTTACAGAACCATCCGACAACCCAAAATATGCTTTGGCAGCCATTTCTATAAACAGTCCAGTTTCAACCACACCGGGAATTAATAACAACTGTGTGTTAATTTGGTTCCAGTTCACATCCTGTTTAAACTCCTTCCAATCCAAGATAAAATTTCCATTGTCGGTTACCACAGGTCCAGCTTTTGAAACAGCCATTCGCAATTCAACTTTTCCCCATATTCTTTTTCTATTTTATTTTGAATAGGAACATAAGCCATTGGCACAACTTCTATGGGTATACCCCTTTTTATATTGATCCCCCAGTTTTTTTAGAATTTTTAGTATAATCAGCGATGATAATCAATTGTTGTGAACAACTTGCTACGATTTTTTCTTGTAATAAGCAACCACCACCACCTTTGATCAAGTTGAGGTTAGAATCCACTTCATCTGCACCATCGATACAAACATCCAATTTTGGATTTACATCTAAATCAGTCAATGGTAATTTGTGTTTTATTACTAACTGTCTTGCTTGGAACGATGTAGGAACACATTGTACTATTAAATTCTCTTTTTGTACCCGTTCAGCTAACCTCTCCACAGCAAAAATTACAGTCGAACCACTTCCTATACCCACTAAATTTCCTGTAATAATATGTGGTAAACATGGTTCAAAATTGTGGTTTTGAAGTGTATAATTACAAATAATCATAGAATCAATAGAACAGTGTTTAACAATCTATCTTCTGAATCAAATGTAGAAACACACATTATTTTACATAAAATATTGTAATATTTAATTAACCAAGCAGCGAGCAGTGCAAATAAGTATGTCTCATTATAAAATTAAACTTTCGGAAAATTCACAAATGTGTGGATGCTTTATTGGGTGAGAATGTGTCCAGATCCTCTGGCAGCAGTTGCCCTTTGCCAAATAACAAGATAAGACACCGCGCAGGTGGGAGTGGCTTAGTCATGCGTAACTGACGTAGTCTTGTGAGAATTTCCGCCATATTGGTCTATATTTGTGTGTTGTTTATAGTATTGATACCTGTAAAATAAATACTTTTATTAGTTTAAGGTGTAAAAGTTTGTAAAAAATGAGGTGTGCGGTGTATGGTTGTTCTGTTGACAATCAACGTAAGGATTTTACTGCCGGTATAAAGTTTTTTAGCTTTCCGAAAGACAAGGAAATGCAAGGTGTTTGGAAGCATCTGTGTAAACGCCAGGACAGTTTCAATGTTAAATTTGCTCGTGTTTGCTCCAAACATTTTATTGAGAACGATTATGAACGCAATTTAAAACACGAATTGCTGGGGTATACACCAGAAAAATATCGGCCTCTGAAAAAAGACGCGGTACCATCGAGAAATTTACCCACAATATCTAAACAGAAATCAGATTATGGCAGGGCAAAACGCCAAGATAAAAGACAACAACAAAAACTTGTTAAAGATATTTTAAATAGGTAAGTGTTCATTTCAATTTTTTCATTATTATGCATTGTGGATGTGGTGAATACTTTTGGTGTGGTTTTTAGTATTATCCTATAATTAGTTTATGAATTTTGTTATATAGCGTGTTATAAAGTCTAAGTGTTGAAAGAAGAAATAATTTGAAGGTGGGCTAGATTCCTGGGTAGATCAATGTTAACTTAAGCAAAAATACAATTACCTCGATAATTATAACATGGGCAACAATATGTAATTATATTTAATAAATCATTATTATTGAAAAACAGATAATAATTGTTTTATAACTAAGTATTAACGTTTGTAGGGTGGATGTTTCTAATAATGGTAGTAGTAGAAATAGTAGTTATTGTGATGATGGTCCTAAAACTAGTTTATCTTATCACATCTCTGAGGATATTGTTTTGGGTGAATCCGCTACTCAAAGTGTTGGGTAAGTTTGTAGTTAGATGTTTGTATGTGTTTTTTGGCTAGAAGTAAATAGTTTTATATTAGTGATTTTATTTTAAAGATGAAAAATAAAATATTGGGTGTTTTTTTAAGGGTTAATACTGAATCAGATGATCGAGACCAAACAATACTGAAACTTCAACAAAGGATTGAATTTTTGGAAAAAACGGGTTAATACTGAATCAGATGATCGAGACCAAACAATACTGAAACTTCAACAAAGGATTGAATTTTTGGAAAAACGCCAAGGATTTATTGAAAAGCTTTTTAGTGAAGAACAGCTAAAAAAATTAGAGCTTTCAAAAACTTCGTCTTCGATGGACAGTTGAGGATATATCCAAGGCCATAGTTATCTATTCAGCTGGTCCAAGAGCATACAGGTTACTTTACTAATTAATAGTTATTTATTGTATAAGTATTTTAGATAGCGTTTTATTCACGGAAGAAAGTTTAAACTCGGAGAACGAAGTTCGAGAGTTTAAATTTCTTGAGTGGATAAAACGCGACTAAAACACGTATACAATACGTTTTATCCACAATCACGGTCATTTAGATTCAGATTTCATCAAAAAATGATTTGATATTTGGATCTGTCATCGGCTGTAACATCAAACATTATTGAAATTAATTAAAAAACACTTTGATGTTAAATGGTTGCTATTTATTTTTTTAGTTGTTGCACTAGTGGAATATAGTAATTTCATTATTTTACTAGTGGTTAAAGTGGTACTTTATATGCTTCATAAGTATGGATAAAACTCAAATTAGAATGTGATTGTTGATAAAGTATTTTATTACTATTTTATTATTTTCATTGATCTTTTAGGTTACTTTTAAAAAAAAGTACCCATTTCCAGCAGTTTCTTGCCTTCGATCTTGGCTAAAAAAAATTAAAATTGTTCCTGGGATATTGAAAAATGTTTTCAACTTTCTGAAATTCTCTGACATGAGCTCATTGGACAAGGTTTGCGTGTTGTCATTTGATGAGATGAAAATTAAAAAAGCCTACCTATATGATAAGGCAAACGATGAAACATTGAGGCCATATTCTTATGTACAGGTAGTAATGTTGAGAGGACTTTTTAAGAGTTGGAAGCAACCTGTTTTTTACGACTATGACTTTCAGCTTTCCAAAGAGAAATTATTTGAAATCATACAGTTTGCTGAATCTTCAGGTATGATAATTATTATAAGCTTATATTTTTCTATAGTACTTAGTAGATGTGATTACATATTTAAATTTAACTGTGGAAATCTGGTATAATTATCCTCTATTTTTTTAACAGGTTTTCAGGTGGTTGCTATGACGAGTGATTTAGGCGGTGGAAACAGAGCACTTCATAAAGAGCTTAATATTAGTCATACGAACACTTGCTTTAAAAACCCAGCAAATGATCAAAACATCTATGTATTTGCCGATGTACCCCATCTAATAAAACTGCTTAGAAACCACTTTGTTGATCATGGTTTTATTTTAAATGGGAAAGATGAGATATGTAAGTCAATTATTGAAGAACTTCTAGATGTAACAAGCACTTCAGATTTAAAAATTACTCATAAGATATCCAAAGAGACTCTAAATGTGCAAGGGACTCAAAGGCAAAAAGTTAAATTAGCGGCTAAATTATTTTCCCACACAATTTCCATGGCAATTTCAAGATGTGGAACTATGGGATTATTAAAACAACAGAACTGGGTTGAATGTGCAGAGTTTTTCAAATTGGTACTTTACTTCATTGGTTTCTTTTTTTTGTAATTTTTTATTTAAATACTGTTTATATTTCATCAAATAAATAACAAAAGTTAAAATTTTATTTTTGTAGGTAAATGATTGGTTTGATGTCATGAATGTCAGAGAGTATTCAAATGACACCAGGGATCGAACAAAAGCTTATGGATTAGCTTTGGATATTCAAGATTCAATTATTACCAAAATGACAAATACAATTCAAAACCTCAGGGTTAAAGGAAAAAAATGCTTACTTCCATTTCAAAAAGGTGAAATAAAAATATAAGGTTATTTTGAAAGTTTAATTTGTTAATATTCTAGGCATTATTATGACTAACACTTCATTAAGGCTTCTATATGACGACCTCAAAGCTAGATTTTCCACCAACTATCTGTTAACACACAGGTTAAATCAAGATCTGTTGGAAAACTTCTTTGGAGCTATACGAGCCAAAGGAGGACTTCATGATCATCCAGATGCACTTCAGTTTAAATATCGCCTACGATCCTACATTCTTGGGAGAAATGAGGGCTCTCTTTCTAGCTTTGGAAATGTAGAAGAAGATGATACTCCCAATATAGCTTTGGACGATATAAACTTGTGTGGAAAATATTTTTCTTTATTTGAAAATAGCACTATTTCAGATTCTACAGAACCTACAAATTTTGTTGAAAGTGAACTAAGTGATATTGAATATGATGGGTTAGAAAATTTGGCAGGTTATATTTGTCATAAGCTAAAGGAGCCAGATTCATCTGTGACTTCTTCTCATTCAAATGATTATACCTGGGTTTCTCATTTGACTGAAGGTGGCTTATCAAAGCCGTCTGCTGGATTTATGGAACATATTGAAAAACTAGAAAAAATATTCAATTCTGTCAATTTAGATCACTTATGTATTTCTAAACAATATTTAAAAAAATTAACAGATATGAGTACTTCAATAATATGTTCCGATAAGGCGAAAACATTATTTTTTAGATCTAGAATGTATTTCCGTATCAGACAATTAAATAGAGATCTATATAATGCTACTCTGTCCAGAAAAAGAAAATTTTCAAAAATTATCAACTAAAAATGTGACTGAACATATTTGATTAATTTCAATTTTATTTGTCATTTAGTTAAAATCTTGTTTGTAAATGTACATATTAACTATTTAGATTAAGAACTTTTAATTTGTTATTAAAACTTTCACAAAATGGTGAGTGTTCCTTTTAACACTTCTTGTAAACCCCGTTTTATAATTCCAACCAAATTAGTTACCTGCAAATTGATATTTTGTAATAGTTATTTATGCACCCGGAGGATAACAAAATGCAGTCCAAGGCACCTTGGCCCGAGGGATGCGTGTTGCCTGATGGGAGTTATAATCTAATAGCACTCGTGGTGTATACATAATTTAAATTTCGCGAAAACTATATGTCTAATGAAAAATTAATTTTTCATATTTTAAATATTTTTTTTAGTAGCCTGTTATGACATTTGTTGATACTTTGACGTTTATTAATTGTATCTATCAGTATGTCGTGTTCTTTCAAATTTAGTAACCTAGTTCAATGCTGCTAGTTTTTTCTTTTTACCTTTTTTTAAAGTTAGTCTATGACAGATATTTTGACATTTGTTGATTGTTTCGTTGCTTTGCTTTGTAAGTAAATACGTTTTACAAAATAAAAGCAAAAATAATATGGACATACCATAGAATATCCCAAATAATGCCGCAAAAGCCACAGAAAATGTATTGCCGGTCAAATCCAAACCATTATATGATAAGGGATATGAAACATTTATTCAATTGAAATTAAAAAATTAAATAAGTAGCATAAATGAGATCGTATTATTGGCTTATTTTCAGGAATTGGTATATTATATGGTTTTTTATTTTAGTTTAAGATTGTTAAAAAACATTTAGTGGTATTTCTCTTTAAAAATTGTTACAAATAAACGATTTCGTTCTATAACGTTTGCTTCTTTTTTTCTTATTTGTTTCTCATATAGCAGGGCGTTATGGCCATAATGCTCGCTCATTATGCCCGTGGTCACTATAAGCGTCTTTATGGTAACCGTATCCAAGGTATAATGAACAAATAATATGCAGGTGAAAAATAAACATTTTTATATCACCTACATTCTAAAAATGATATAATACATCGTTATTTATTTTTAGATACTGTGTATTGTTGCATTAATTCTCTATATCAAAAGTTGTCACCCCATTATCTTGAAATGGGTACAGGGGTCGCGTAATTTTTAGGTGAAAATTGATCCCCCCTCTAAAATAAATCCGATGCGGGTCTCGGCGATTTTTAAAAGTTTTTCCGAATCTCAAGATAATGGGGGTGATAACTTTTAAAATGAACACCGTATATTCCTATTTCAATAAAAACTTCTAAACATTTTACGAAAATATTTTTTTTTATAATTTACTAGAAACCAAAAATAAATGTGGTCTTTGTTGTTAGTTAGGGGTTCAAATAATAACACTGTGCTTTACTTTTAATTCACTTTTATTTAGAATTTAATTAAGCACTTGGAAGGTGTACCTATCAGTTGAGATACTCTTACTATACTCTTTCATAAAAATACTTTTATTTTTAAAGTCTACTTAGTATTCTTGCTACGTGCCTATCATAAATCTGCATCGTGCTCTTAGTCAGAAACTTGACAGTTATTATATAGAACTAAACCTTCACTAATGTTTATAAACACTTTGATTTTTGTTGAGTCAGCTGCACTCCAACATTTGTCCCCGAACTTGTCTCTTCCTTTTAGTATTTATTTGGTATCTTTTTATTTTACCTAAATACGTATTTATGTATCTTTTAATATTAAAACTACCTAGGTATAATAGAAGCAATAGGTAAAACACTAACATTAGTGTTTATTTGAATTTTGCCATATCCCAAACATAAACTTCGTATCCGTATTTCTATATGTTTACATGCATACATTTTTAAAAACAAGCACAAGATGACGTCATGCGCAAACGCGTACGAATTTAGGACGTGTCAATATCATATCTTCTTTTATTTTCTTTTATTTGTATCATGTTGAGAATCGGATCCTCTCCACAGCGGGACAGGTGCATAAGATGTGGTCTGCCTTCTCATCATCCTTCAGGCATAGACGGCACTCGGCGTTTTCCGTTAGGCCGAGTTTATGCGGATGATAGTTTAGTCGGCAGTGCCCGGCATATAGGCCTGTTAGAGTTTTCAGGTTTACCCTGTTCAACTCTAAGAGTTTCTTAGTTCTTGATTTCAAAGGATATTTGTCGATGTAGTAATCCATGCCTGTGCTCAGTTTCGATAGGTCTACATTTTCGATGTGGCATGGTGTTGTCATATTTAGTTCGTGGCTGGTATGTAAAGAAGGCTGTGCCTCTATTATTAATTTTGGATTTAAGAACTTCACCTCACCTGCACATTTTCAAAACTGACAGAAGGTATGTGATATTTGTGTCATAAATTTGCAGCAGCTGTACTGATGGTCAGAAAAGTTCTCAAGCAAATCAAAATATAAACAAGTGATATTGTAGGAAAATACTGAAATAAGTTGATTCGATCATAATGTAATTGAGTTACCTAAATAATAATAGTCTGGTTCAGTGTTTCTCTACACAGGCAGCACTTTAGAGTGTTTTTTTTGTCATTATTTGCCTTATTTTAATTTGAAAACAACTACCGACTGTCACATTCATTGCCAGTGCCAGGCGATACATTTAGAAACAGGAGTGGCCAAATTAATAAGAACAAGTTAAGAGTTTACTGTTCATCGACTGATTTTTTTGTTGCAGATACTCAATAAGAATTCTTTGAATATTTATTTTTTATAAAATAGTACCTGGGTATATTCAATAAAACAATTTCTTTTATCTGAAAACAAATTTGTCTCGTGCAACAAGAATTATTTTATTAAATATAGATACGATGTAACTATTATTTTATGAAAAATAAATTAATAAATGTAATATGTCATGCACTAAGACTTGTAACATCTGTTAATGTCTATATTATTTATAGTGTTGCACAATAAAACAATTTAAATTTGAAGTTTTGTTTTAATTATCTTTTGAAACATTTACAGGTCTTCTGTTAATTGGAAAAACCTAGTAAGTCAGTGTTATGAAAATTATATAATAAATATATTCTAGCATTTCGAAGCGGTATCGAAATGGTTAATATACTATATGCTGTAAAACTTCCTAGCAAGCCAATTTATTTTCTATTATACAAAGGAAATACATAGTAAAGTTAAAATAAAATGGAAAAACATTATTATCATGTTAACATCTACTATTTTATTGTTATATATATATATATATATATATATATATATATATATATATATATATATATATATATATATATATATATATATATATATATATATATATATATATATACAGAGTGGGTCAATAGTGTGTCAGACTTCGATATCTCGAGTTCTAACATAGCCAGAAATTAAACAAAATATACTAAACTAGATCAAAAAGTCTATAACCGGAAATTATTTTCGATTATACAAGGCGTGCCGAGACGAAATTACAGGATCAAATGCCTTTTTATTTTTTTAATGGAATGCTATGTATGTATATCAGTACATTTTCTTAAGCCTCTTTCTAGACTCTATTCATTTCTATATTATTATTGACCATATCCCAAACACTTAGATGTAATGAATTTTTTTGTTGAAATAATGCCATCTGCAGATCCATATTGAAAAAATTGCCAGTCACAAATGGGTTATAAGAAAAACTTATGTGAATACTAGTTACGAGACATCTAATCAATGTTTCGAATCATTTTTACTTCCTAAAAATTTACAGTGTGGCCAAGTTATTTTTCAATTAAGAACTTTTTGAATTGAATTCTCAATTTTTTCAAATGGAACACCCTGTATATTTCTCGACGATGTGATGCAGAAATGAAAAACGAGCATTTTTTGTAAGTACTTCCCTAGGGCTAATTGCAACCATTTTCCTTTTATTGAGCAATAAGTACAAAATTCAAGAATAAACAAAAAATAGAGGTTTCTTCAAATAATTCATTAGAAAACATTATAATAAGTGCTCCATATGTTGCCCATTTTGATTGATACACGTCTCTATGCAGTTTTGAAATGAGGTTTCCACTGTTCCTAAAATTGCTGGTGTGATAGATCTAAAAGCAGTTATTATCCTTTCCTTCATATTTTGTACTGTTGGTGTGTCTTCATAAACAATTTCCTTTATGTATACCCATAAAATGAAATCCATTTTTGTAAGATCTGGGGATCTAGCAGGCCATTTCCTCCAATTGAAGTGGGTAGGTATTATTTAAGTGATCTCTAACTGCATTTAAATAATGTGGTGGAGCACCATCTTGCTGAAACCACATCCTATTTCGAATCCTTTCAGGAGGATTCACTAATAATTGTGGCAGATAGTTTTCCAGAAAATGAAGATAAATAGCTCCAGTCAATGTACCATCAAAGAAATGTGGCCATATTACATGTTCTCCAATAATTCCTCCCCAAATGTTAATAGACCATCTATGCTGGTTATCAGCTTGCCTAAAACGGTAAGGATTTTCTGAAGCATAATAATGGAAATTGGGCCTATTCTAAATCCAAAGCCAAATCCATTTTTATGAAAAGTTGCCTCATCAATTTCAATTTTTTATTCAGTTTCATTAAACATAATAACAGTATAAAATGTATAAAACAAGTCATTTCATTTCAGATAATTACAGACTAAAAGAAAATAGTAATTGTATAAACAAACACTTAATATTGTAATTGAACAGTTTGACATTACACTTACTACAATATTAATTGTTAAAAGTAAAAGTTTGAAATTACTAACATTAAACGACAAAAAATTCTTGAACAGAGTATGGTTCCATATTACAAAGGTATTGAAAAGCTTGTTTTTTGAAAACTTGTTCTTAAGAAAATTAAGAAGTGCATTAAAAAGTTTAATTGCTGAGTAAAATGGTCCTCTCTCAGTAAGAGTTAGGCGATGTACGGGAAACGCATAATTATTTTTATGTCGTGTATCATAAATGTGATCAAAGTTTGAAGTATTGAATTTGGCTTCATGGTTTTTTAAGTACAACAAACATGAGTATACATACAATCCTGGTATTGTAAGCATTTAATGTTTTCTAAAGCAGCCCCTACTTGAGTCATTAAACTTCATTTTAAAAATAATCCTAAATGCCCTTTTTTGTATTTTGAATACTTTGTCGAGGTCGGATGACCATCCCAAGTTGGCGTAATAAACTATTTTAACAGCCTGCATTTAATACGGTAAAAGGAAGATAATTAGAGTTTAAATATATGAGACAGAGTCGACTGTATACTTCATTGCAACTAAGATGCCCAGCGTGATACAGTGTGCAAACGAATGTCGAAATCAGCAGTAGCGCAGAACAACTGTCTTTTGTCATCCACCAGTTTTCTATTATTCTATCACTGTCTGCTACATTAAACACAAGTTTTACATGAAATAGAGTCCAGTAGTGTATATAACAATTATGTTTACAGTCAGTTTTTATTTTCTATTATCGATATGAGCTCAAGTTCCATAGAACGGTGAACACTGACATTCAAATTATATTTGCAATAGTTCATTATTGATTTACTAGATTTAGGCAGCAAAATAAAATGTTAGATATGCATACTTGTTTAGTAAGTAAATATATACTAGGTTTGTTCTATGTAAAAATATACCATTAACAAAAAATGTTTCTAGTGCAAGTCTAGTATTCTGGCACTTGAACGCACAGTGATCTAACTCTGCCCTTTCACTGTAAAGCGGTTTGTTCGTCTCTGTCCCACTGGCGATATTTCTTCTCTCTCTCTCCTCTGCCAAGAGCCAAGTTAGAATCGTAGAGTAGTAGGTCACGTAATTTCCAAAGCATATATTTTAATAAAAACTATTCAAATTTCAAAATATGGACAAAAAAATTCATAAACCTTTTTTGAGTGAAAGGTAGTTCTTGCTTTAGGAATTTTATGGTTTTGCTGTTTTCATTTTGGATTGTAAATAAATCATTGCTTATAGATTAGTCAGGGGCGGTTCTAGACCTCAAAAAAAAAATACATATATTTTTAATCCTGAAGTGTGTTGAAATCTTTAATATGAAGTTAATGCTGGCAAGATTTTCCACAAAACATATACTGCACGCGGCGAGCGTTTCGCCAAACAATTTGGCATCATCTGAAGATATTAAAAACCATTTTAATCATCTCCAGATGATGTCAACTTTGTTGGTGGAACGAGCGTCGTGTGCAGTTTATGGTATTTTGTGGAAAACCATGTCAGTGTTAGGACATTTTGTTGTTAATTTTTATTATAATGAAAATTTATAACATTCTGACAATGAAAATACATACTTACATAATTTCATTGTTATATAATACATTTGGATTATTTTTGTTAATTTTTATTTTAACGAAAATTTCTGACATTCCGACAGTGAAAATAAGTACCTAGGTACCTGCATAATTTCATTGTTAGATAATAAATTTTATATTAATATAACCATTAGAATAGTAGCAGTCCGAAAACTATTTTAAATATCATGTTTGATTTTTTAAATATTTATATTATAATAAACCAAAAATAAATGCATTGGTGCTCTTATTCACTTGAATTCAAGTAGAATGGATGCATGATAAATTTAAAATTGGAAATTTCACACCTAGGTATATATCACAACCAGAGGCTTTAATTTTGTATCTTTACCATAAAAATTTCCGGACATTTTTCATCTGATGGGTACCCTAGACTAAATTACACTGGAAATTTTTTTGTCAAATAATGGCACAGTATTTATAAATTGACATCTCATTTTTTATTCACATCACCTTAAATAATTGTAAATTTAGATATGCAATCATAAAAGTTTATCAATTTAAAATAAATAACAAAATTCTAATAATAATGCAACACAATGTCTAATTGACTTTACACAAGTGCACATCAACTGACACAGAACTTTTCCATTAACATACACAGCCTACTATACAATTTTAATTTTATATTATGTTTTCTATAATAAAAATGTCAGACTGATGCTATTAGTTTTTAATTTTATTTAGGTGTGTGTAATTTTCTTACCAAATCCCCCACGTGCTTTAATTATTATCCGACAAATTTTTCTCACTTTAGAATGTTGTCGGATAATTCAAGCACTAGGGAGATTATTAATGAAAATTGCCTTATACCTTGTACTCGACTAAACAAATGACTAGCTTAACAAATCTTAAGAGTAACCTGCTACATCGACAGGTAATATTTGTTTCAAACATTTATGTACCACAGTAAATAACTAGCACCATTAGGAATGTACTGTAGATAACCTGCTACATTTTTGAATTTTTATTATTTACACTTCATTATATTTGTTTCACATTTTTGTTTGAAAAAGCTTAAGTTCCTATGGTTTCGTTATATTTTTCCCTTTATGCATGTTTTCACAGAACTGAAAACAGTTTGATCATGCACTTCTTTTTTTACACTGATCGTCTTTCGTTGCACAAACAATAATAATAATAACAAAATAGCTTAGTCCGGTGCATAAAATATATTATTAAAAACATAACCGAGTTGTAATTACTGCTAAAAGTAGAAAAAAAAACTGTTTTTCAAACTATACTTAAGTTAAAATGATTTGGCTACAAAACAATTAATATTATGGTTACATGTAATGCTTATTTTGCCCTTATTATCTATCCAGTCGAGTGAAATGTGTTTTAGATTATAATTATTTCTATTCTTGTGTTTTTACAGAACCATCCGACAACCCAAAATATGCTTTGGCAGCCATTTCTATAAACAGTCCAGTTTCAACCACACCGGGAATTAATAACAACTGTGTGTTAATTTGGTTCCAGTTCACATCCTGTTTAAACTCCTTCCAATCCAAGATAAAATTTCCATTGTCGGTTACCACAGGTCCAGCTTTTGAAACAGCCATTCGCAATTCAACTTTTCCCCCATATTCTTTTTCTATTTTATTTTGAATAGGAACATAAGCCATTGGCACAACTTCTATGGGTATACCCTTTTTATATTGATCCCCCAGTTTTTTAGAATTTTTAGTATAATCAGCGATGATAATCAATTGTTGTGAACAACTTGCTACGATTTTTTCTTGTAATAAGCAACCACCACCACCTTTGATCAAGTTGAGGTTAGAATCCACTTCATCTGCACCATCGATACAAACATCCAATTTTGGATTTACATCTAAATCAGTCAATGGTAATTTG
Source organism: Rhamnusium bicolor (assembly GCA_029963845.1). Classification (NCBI taxonomy): domain Eukaryota; kingdom Metazoa; phylum Arthropoda; class Insecta; order Coleoptera; family Cerambycidae; genus Rhamnusium; species Rhamnusium bicolor. The sequence continues at coordinate 1,106,489 of JANEYF010001486.1, read as the reverse complement.
TGTTTTATTACTAACTGTCTTGCTTGGAACGATGTAGGAACACATTGTACTATTAAATTCTCTTTTTTGTACCCGTTCAGCTAACCTCTCCACAGCAAAAATTACAGTCGAACCACTTCCTATACCCACTAAATTTCCTGTAATAATATGCTTATCTACTGCTAGATGAGCTGCTAATTTCTTTGCAGCTTGCAACGACGTCATGATGCACAACAAAATTCAAATTTTTTAACAAAAATCGACGTCCAACAAACAATATTTATAGTTTAAATAAATTGCTGTATATACCAACTGACCGCATGGTCCGCATGCGCATTTAGCATTAGCAGTGGCGCTGCTTTGCGCATTTGAAAGATGTTTGTGAATTGTGAACATTTTATTTTATTTACATATATTATTATGTAATTTATTTCTCAATATTCGTGATTAATACGATAAAATAATATCCTAATCATTATATGTATTATGTCCACTTTAAATTCTGTCTTAGATTACGATAAATATAACCAAATTAAATTTAACATTATCATCAATGACCTATAACAATCGCAATGACGCAGCATGCAACAACAATAATTCACGAAAATTGATAAAAATAAAATGTTTTCATTTCACTATAAAAAAAGTACAGCGATTAAGTATCACGAATTTGTTAAATTAAATAATTTGTCTCGGTTAATGTTTAATTAGATAATCCTCAGACCACTGGAAACATTTTTGTTGGTAAAAAAAGATCTATGTGTATATGTATATATATTTTGGGACCCAAAAAATTAAAAATACAAGACACATTTTTTTGTACAATGTACAAGAGGTGATGGGCTTATTCAATCTAATAAAATTTTTATATGGCAAAATGTCTGTGCCATGTAGAATCTTATAAACCATAGAAGTTTTTATAAATACCCATAAAAAGCTTATAACTATATATCAGTTTGAAATAGAATTTTTTGATAGGGTATACCATGTTTATTCATATGTTTTACGCATTTATACTTAGTGTCTTGTGCTATGTGGGTTACTATTATACAGGATGTAACAAAAAAATCATTATCAATAATCTGAAAGCAGATTGTAGCCCTAATTTATATCTTATTAAAAAATTGTCACTTAAAGTGATTAAATGTCTTGAAACTTGAAAATAAAAATGGCTTCTTTGTTGTATCTCTTTAGTCTGTAGTTATTTTCTTTAAATTTTATATAATACTGTTACTCCACTGGACTGTGTAGACTGGTTAGATGAGACTGGAATTGTATGCGAACGACCGGGAATATTCTGGAATGCTCTAGAGCGTGTGAATGTTTGTATAAATAAGACGCACGGTGTGAGCCGAGACTCGGTCTTAAGTTGAACTTGAACGAGTAAAGAAGAAATAAGAGACTTATAAGTGTTCAAGTGTGATTATAGTTTAGACAGTAATTAATCTATTGTTGTTAATTGTTAATTAGTAAATAAAGAAGTGAGTAAGTGTTACCTGGACTTTCAATCAATGAATCTACGAGTAGAGGTGTTTGTGTGAATAACAAACACGTAACAATTTGGTGTCGGAAGTGGTTAGAAGAGAAATTTCTGGAATATTCGAAATGGTTCTACAGTGTTCTTCTCAGAGATTAGTGGTAACATGGAGAATTAATCTACTGTACAGTGTTTGGAGGACTATTTCTGGACTGAATAGTGACTTTAAGGTGGATTTTCGAGAAGTTTCTAGAACATTCGATTTAGAAATAGCTGCAAATACGCGAGTGCCGCTAGTAATAACGTGTTGTAGACTGAGAAAAAGGACTACTAGTGCAATTTCGGGAAAATTCTAGAACATTCTATTTGGAAACTATTGGAGATACGTGAATTGTGTCGACGGAACCGTGTTATAGACTTAAAACAAGACTATAAGTAACTTTTAGTGACAATTCTAGAACATTCGATTTGGAAACCACAGAAAATACGTGAACTGTGTTAACGGAAACGAGTTATAGACTCAGGAAGAAAAAGGAGACTGAAGAATAATGATGGAGGGCCTGGAAATAAGACGATTGGAGGAAAACGAAGATATAAAAAAGAAGCTTAGAGGAACAGCAGGCAGCCATTTTCTCTCTCACTGGAAAATTTAAAGTCGATGTTATAGGAATAGTCAGTGAAGTTAAAGAAAAAGTTAGCCAAGTTGAAGGGGAAATAACCGAAGTCAGAGGAGAAGTAGTCCGACTCAAACAACAATTAAGAGAGAAGGGTGGCCAATTAGTACTGTCGTCTGGTGCTAGGTTACAACCACTTTCCTTCGATGGTCAAAGTTCATGATCAACTTATAAGAAACAATTTGAGGCAGCTGCACGTTCAAATAACTGGATCGATGAGGAAAAAGCAACATCATTGGTATTAGCACTAAGGGGCCAAGCCTTAAACTTGCTCCAAACAATTCCTGCAACACAACAACAAAACTTTTGCATTCTGGAGGCGGCGTTAGGACAAAGATATGGCGACCAACATCTCGCCTAAGTATACCAGGCTCAGCTGAAATCACGCAGACAACGTGGTGGAGAAACCCTCCAAGAGTTCGAGGTTGCTGTGGAGAGATTAGCCCATTTAGCCTATCCTGATGCACCAATGGAGTTTCATCAGCAGTTGGAGCGTTTATTGATGGAATAAGAGATCAAGAGATTAGACAAATCCTTAAATTAGCCAGGCACATGCGAAGTAGTGAGGCTCTAGTACATGCACTTGAAATTGAGGCTGCCTATTAGGATACCACACGATCAGACCAGAGAGTGCGAGCCATGGCTGTGGAAGAGACCCCGGCAGATAAAACAATGCAAGCCATATTAACCGAGTTACAAAAGTTGATCGCACAACTATTGACAAAGATGAATTCCCAAACGAGACGTGAACAAAATAGCGGTAACCGTTACCACCGTGAGGAAAAACAACAAATGTACAAATAATGAATACCGTTAAGATTGATATTCCGGATAATTGGACAAAAGAGTCGTTAAGGGAAGCGCAGTTAAACGATAAGGAAACTGGTCCTATTCTGAAATGGAAAGAAAGAGTAACCCGATCCGATTGGAAGGATATTTCAAATAAATGAGTGGGGCTGAAGGCTTTATGGGCACAATGGGACTCCCTTAGAGTAGAGGATAGACTGCTGAAGAGAGCGTGGAAAAGTCCAGATGGGAGGAAAGTTACTTTGAAATTGGTAATCCCCAAGGTGTCACGTAGCAAATGTACTTCAGCAAGTGCATAATGGAACGTCTGATGGACATTTTGGCATCAACAAAACCTTGACAAAAGCAAGAGAACGTTTATACTGGGTAAACAGTCTTCAAGATGTGGAGGCTTGGTGCCGCCAATGTGAAGTTTGCGCGGCAAGAATGGGGCCACAAATAAGATATAAGCAATATAACGCCAGGGCTTCTTTTGAGCGAATTGTAATAACAAGTGACCGTATGAAGGATCGTTATGATCTTTAGGCTAATTCAGGAGGGTACCAGGTGGGAGATTTGGTTTGGCTATATAACTCACAACGAAAGAAAGGCAGGTCCCCGAAGCTTCACCCGCCCTGGGAAGGTCCTTACACTGTCGTCACCAGACTAAACGACGTTGTATATAGAATTCAGCAAAGTCTAAAATCAAAGATGAAGGTGGTGCATATAGAGAGACTAGCCAAGTATGCAGGGAACAATGAATTGCCTGATCGGGACGTTCAGGCTTAAGGAGTGGGCAGTGTTACGCCACTGGACTGTGTAAACTGGTTAGATGAGACTGGAATTGTATGCGAACGGCCGGGAATATTCTGGAATACTCTAGACCGTGTGAATGGATGTATAAATAAGACGCACTGTGGGCCGAGACTCAGTCTTAAGTTGAACGTGAACGAGTAAAGAAGAAATAAGAGACTTATAAGTGTTCAAGTGTGATTATAGTTAAGACAGTAATTAAGCTATTGTTGTTAATTGTTAATTAGTAAATAAAGTAGTGAGTAAGTGTTACCTGGACTTTCAATCAACGAATCTACGAGTAGAGGTGTTTGTGTGCACAGCAAACACGTGACAATACAATAGTGTCAGTATTTTACAAATTATGACCAGTTTCTCATATTAAAATAATACGAAGTCGGTCATATATGTGACCCTTTTAGTCCCCCATTTTCATCCGCCATAGTAAGAAATAAATTTAATATTTTTATTTTTACAAATTACTAGATATTAGTGCGATAAAATTATAAAATATGTATCAGTTTTATAAATACATATGGCAAATAAACAACGCTAGCAGCAATACCCACAAAAGCAAACCTTGTGGTGAGCTTGTTTGTTTCCTGAATTTGATTACAATTTGTGATGATAATACATCAGTATTGAAAATAACAATAAAATATATTGCCACAGATCTACATATTTTACAAAAATTTTCTTGTCTGTTATTTTTGAATAAATTATATTATTTTAAAAAAGCTTTCCTGTTTTCGAGGTAAGTCCAATGGCATAACAGTAAATGAATTTATTTCTCAGAGTTCACAATTATTAAGCATTTAGTAAAAATTGTCTTACTTTTCAATTATCAACTTAAATTAATTTGTTTTTAATGAAATATGAATGTCACGAAGCTTTGTTCATAATATATTTTTTATTCTTCCTTGTCGGAACACATTGAAACCAATTATATTTTGCCAATTTGCCAGTCAGATTTTCGCTCAGGATATAGCACATCAACAGCTATTCTAAAAATCACCAATGATCTTACATCTGCAATGGATAAATCTCAAGTGTCACTACTATAATAGCATTAATCACAATTTATTACTGGCAAAGTATCGTTTCTACGGATGTAGTGGCTCAGTTTTACTATGGACAAGCGGTTATTTGTTTAATCGTGCTCAGTTAGTAAAGTGCGACAATCCTGTATCTGCGGATATTAATATTAAAAAAGGTGTACCCCAGGGAAGCATACTAGGTCCACTTCTCTCTATAATATTTTCAACGGATTTAAAAGACTCTTTGTCTCGGGAATGTTACATTCACTTATATGCGGATGACCACAACTGTACATATCATGTGATCCAGAACTTGTTAACGATACTGCATCCCTGCTTAATGAGAATCTTTCTGCAATATCATTCTGATCGAGGTCAAATGGTTCTACTTTTAAATCCATCCAAATCAGTACTAATGTGCGTGGGTTCAAGTGTTATGTATGAAAGAGCTCTTGTTGAATTAAATACTCGCGCATAGTAATTGACGATCAAAAACTAAATTTTTCTGATTGTTCTAAAAATCACTTTACTGTGTCATATTGTTGTCTATTGTATAAAATTGTATCTACTTCTGTGCCCACCTATTTAAGCAATATACTTGTTAAAATGAATGATGTCCATTCTCTAAATTTAAGAAACAATGAGCATTATTGCATCCCTCAGCATAGATCTAAAAAGTATGATTGTTGTTTTCATTAAGTTGCAATAAGTCGGTTAAATTCATTTATTGATTTATTTACTACTAAACGTAATGTAATGTAATACTTTTAGAAAAGCCATTAAAATCAATACTTTGTCTCGTCAAAAATGTACTTAAGCTGTTCAAAAATTCTTTACTTAGTCATTAATAATTATTTTATATTTTGTAATACTTAATTGTTTTCTCTTACTTACTGGATTAATTTTATTTTTTCACTTTAGGTTTAGTTAGGCGTTGAAAAACTGGATATACTTTCGCCTTTTAAATATACTTAACACGTGTGACTTGCTTTTCATTGTGCAAACTAGTAGTATATCTAACAAATATTTTTATTATTATTATTATTATTATAATTCCTTACTAGCCTCGCGAGTTTACAGTATGAGATACCTATCCCCAAAAATCCACCTTTAAACGCCTAAAGGGAAGATTGAATGTAACCCCTTGCACAAACAATAAATGCTTGTTCCTCAATTGCTGGGCATAATTGGGGACCTGCTACAAATATGGTCTGTTTGGTCTTTAAACCTCACTATTTCAGAGTATTTCATTTTTGGCTACTTCAATGATGTTTGTACAGATCTACTAATCTGATTTACATGTAGCCTGTTTGTTTTTCATACGTCATTATTTTAGAGTATATCTTATTTGGCATTTGTCTACGTCAAGGATTTTTACACAGATCGACTAACAGCACATATATTATTGTGACAAAAAAAATTAATACTTAAATGCTTTTTTCCAAGAAACTATTAAGCAAATGTTGCATGTACCAGCTCACACCCTAGTAGAGGCCTGCTGGGCGTTAATTTAAAGACCATGCAACTTTAAATCCCATAGACATAAACCTAGTGGACGTCCAATGGAATGGACGTTAATATTCGGGCATTTTTGAAATTATCCGGATGTTCATTTTATGTACCGAATATCTAAACACTTTTGGAGCATCTAGAAACAGTAGAAAATCGCTCGATCATTTAATGTTAATGTTATCTACGGAATAATCATGTTTGTTCCATGTAAGGACGGTAGAATCGTTTCTATTAAATGGCAATATACATTATGAGTCTCTCTGATGTATTTTCTAGTTTGTCTTCATCATATTCAAATTTGGTTTTTTTTATTATACATTAAGTAAGCTACTTATATATTCATAATTAATAAATTTATATATTTTGGTTAAATTTTAGTAATTTATTTACACGAATATGTATTTATCGTATGTCCATTTAGATTTATTTTTTTAAGTCCAGCGAGGTTGACACTACGTTCCAGATGCAGAGATTTAGGAGGTTTTTTGTGAAAGTATATTGGCACTAGAAGTTTACACCAATTTTTTTTTGCTGCACTGCACGCATTCACAGTTATTGCTGTGGTATTATTCCTTACAAGCAAAGTATATTATTAAAAGTTGTTCCATATGTTCAGCTATTAAAATCCGCCGCCTATCTGCAAAAATCACTTTATATCTTGAAAACCACTTGACTTGGTGTTATGTAATGTGGAATGTGAAACAATTGGTGATAATGCTTCCCTCGTACCGATGGATGTACACCATCCTGCCTTGATTGCCAGTTTCCATAAAATTAGTCAAAAAAAAACACAATTTATATCAAATAAAAATCAAAAATGATATAATTTTAAGAAAGAAATGACTCAATTGACATACCAAATCCTATTTCTTTAAACAATACTGATATTAATATCGAATATATCTCTGAAGTGGAAATTATAACAATAGCGAAAAAATAAAAAAACAAAACGACGCGACGTCAAGTCCAGATGACATACCATCATCTATTGTTAAAGGCTGTATAAGAGCTCTTGTCACCCCATTGCAATTGTTGTTTAATCTTGCCTTAAAAACATGCATGTTTCCGGATCGGTGGAAGGAAGTCAAGGTGGCTCCAGTTTTTAAAAGTTATCAGTTATAGATCTATATCTATCTTGTCTAAATTTTCGAAGCTGTTGGAAGTGGTTCTGTATAACCGCATCTATCCGTCCATACACAATTTAATATCTCAATCTCAACATGGCTTTATGAGTGAAAGATCTACAGTTACGAATTTGTCGGTTCTTGTACAATATGTTTCGGAGGTCATCGATAACCGGGGCTAGGTAGATGTGGTTTATACAGACTTTTCAAAAGCTTTCGATAGGATTGATCACATTGTCTTAATTGGAAAGCTGGAATTATCTGGATTTAACAATCATATGAAAGAATTTCTTAAATCGTATTTGCAAGAGAGATCTCAGTATATATTCTATAATGGATATAACTCCCTTAAATATGTAGCTACTTCAGGGGTCCCTCAGGGGTCTAATTTGGGTCCACTGCTGTTTCTTTTATTTGTTAACGTCTTAAGTTCTACGATACAGTGCCCCCAACTTTTTTTGCTGATGACCTAAAGATATTCACTGAAGTACCGACGTTGGATGATTGTCAAAAGTTGCAGAATAATTTAGACCAAATTCAATTTTGGTGTACTATTAATAAGTTACATCTAAATCTTGACAAGTGTAAATTTATAAGTTTTACAAGAAAACAGGTAGTATATGAATATCCCTACCATATCAGCGTGACTATGTTAACGCGCTGCACTTCTCTTAAGGACTTAGGTATAATATTTGATTCACAATTTACCTTTACGGGTCACATAACTGAGAAGATATCTGAGGCAGTGAAGTTTCTGGGCTTATTGTCAGAAATTGCCGAAATTTTACAGAAGTCAATGCCTTTAAAATCTTATAATGCTCACATGTGCGTTCTAAAATTGAATATGGATTATTAATTTGGTACTATATCTATAATTGCCACAAAGAGGCCTTAGAACGAGTACATAGGAGATTTTTAAAGGATATAGCATTTAAGATGGATAGTGTGTACCCTATAAGGCAAGTAGATTATAACTACTTGACCGAAAGGTTTAATATTATTAGCTTAGACATACGGAGAAAATGTGCCTCGTTGTGTTTCTTATACAAATTATTAAATAACAAAATTGACTGTCTTGATTTGCTATCTCAAATAAAATTTTATGTACCTAAAATACAATCGAGACAAAATATTACATTTTATAATGATAGAGCTAGGACAAATATATTGATAAAATCTCCAATATATGTTATGGGCAGAAATTTTAACATTTCCCATTTGTGTGACATCGATACCTGTAGTTAAAACGAGTTAACTAGTAAGAATTTTTATAAGGAATTGGTATAAGCACCTTTTTTTTATTACATATATGGACATTTGTTTTAAAACCTGTTCAGTTTGCCCTATAATATAGAAATATAGGTAATTCTATAAATTATATATTTTTTTTACTTTTTAACTACTTTTATAATGAAACTTGTAATCAATGACTTCAGAATAGATAGACAAGTAATTCCCTATCTTAATACACAGGAACTGTTGTGTTATGCATAATCTTGAGACATACTATTATTTTAAAAGGATGAAGATAGTTCATTGTTTATTACCGTACTCGGTGGCAGTGGCGTGTTAGAGAGGGTGCAAGATTTAAATTTTTGTCCAATATACATGCACATTGATTTGGCTTTAAAATAAAATTGTTTTTTTTGATATGAATAAAAATGCTCTACCAGCAGTGGCTGGTGAAATTTTGGATGGCTATATGATATATACCAACGACTACAGAATAAGTCATTGATATATACCTACATGTGATAAATTAAAAATCAGTCTAAAAACAATATTTCAAAAGGTTGTAATAATCAAAATTTCTTAATGAAATTTAAATTCTCTTACAAATTCTAAAAAAAAAAAAATAATTTTACAAATACTTTAGAAATAGTTTCATAAAAACTATGGTAGGTGATGTATTTACATGCAAAAATGTTTCACAAATTTTGATTGATTTTCTTTTACAAAATATAAGATATAGCCAACCCAAAATTTTACCAGTCACTGCTGTGTTTTCTACTGCATACATTTATACACAAAAACAAAAAAAACAAGAAATAGTTACAATAATCTTTATTTTCTCAGTAACAACATGCGTGCGAATATATAAAATAATATTAATTAATAAAGTACCTACATTACAACTTTTTTTTACCACATTTATAGCATAATATATGGTAGGGTGTATGTACAATATGCATTTATAAAAAAAAACAAGAAAATTAGACTACAAAATAAAATAAAACATTGAATTAAAATTCTTTATTGATTTTTAAATAATATAGTTTTTGTCAATATGCTTCTAACTCTCTGTTTAGCAGCTGCATCTTTCAATTTTGACGTTTCATGGTGAATTCGAATATTAAAATATTTTTCCAATATTAATTTTATTAGTTGCATTAAATGGTTATTTAAGGGATTTTTTCTGTAAGTTTTCCATATAAACAACATTGCAATATTTTCTAAAATAAATAAATACCTTAGAAAATCTATTGTATAAATTTCAGTTACTTCGTGATGAATATTTGGTAGGTATTTCAAAATGTGGTACTTTATTTCACTTTTTTAATATTATATGCTATAATATTTTGATTAAAATAGTAAATAATTTTTTTATATAATTCATGTCTATGCAAATAAGAATATAATTATTTATCAACTTAACTAATTATTTCAAGATGTTCTCATTCGTATTATCAATCAATAGAACTTATATAAACTTAATTTTGTTGTAATCATGTTAACTACTAACAGAAATAACTTTCATAATTACAAAAATGTGAAAGAATATCTCTAGATACTTACTTTTTCATTGGCGATTCTAACTCTTTGTGAACATCATCAAGAACATGTTTTCTGATATTCTGAGACTTCAATGGATTCGTTATGGTGCCAAAATGAACCAACAATTATTGTAAATTCATAAAAGAAAAGTAAAAAGTAAAATAAAAACATCAACTTTTGGCTAAATATGTTAACATTCTCAGGAAGAATTATTGTTTCATAAAAAAAGGAAAAAAAAACTGTGATCAGAAGTATTTACAATCGTACACCTGTTAATTGAGTAGGTATTATTTTTCTTATAACAAAATGATATCTTACCAAACTTGTGTATTGTCCTTAGAACAACTTGGTAATTCTGGAACCGCCGAGTCCTTAAGATAAACTATGCCACTGGGTTTTCTTAAGAAGTCATATGATGTGAAGTGATCTGAGCACACAACACTATCTTTAGCAATATTTTCCTTTCCCACATATTTCAAAATTCGAGAGATCCATATAGATCTACGTTCAATATTCGAAGGAATCCTAAAAACAAACAATACATTATATTTACTACTACTATTTTTGAAATAAAAAATATCTATTATATATTTTTATGTTTACAATATTACTGCACTGGACATTTTTAATTTTAGATTATGCTTTTATTTACCATTTTCCCGTTACGCCTATGGTAATGTCACTTACCTGTGGAAAGATCGATTAACTCCACTTTTAAAGGGAGATTTGCATATAACACAAAATTTTCCCATTGTTTATTCACGAAAACAGAAAATGCGTCTTGAAAAAACTAACAATCACAGTAAACACAGCGTTAAACTTAAGATACACACAAGCAACTAATGGCGCCCAAAAAACGTAAACAGTCATGAACACCCGAATATCGAACAGGGACTGCGCGCGCACAAGCGCATGTCCCTAAGAACTGAGTACTGAGTTATTTACATCAAACTACAACAAATCAAGAGGATACTTTGTCTATCCTATTTCTGAAGTCATTGCTTGTAATGCTCTGTAAATGTTTTTTTATACTGTTGAGCAATGAAGCTATAATTATTATTATTAAAGCGAACGTTCTATTTCAACAAATGTTATTGGCGTATGATTAAAATGAAGGAACATTTATAGACTCCATATTTATTTGAGGCCTTAAACAGTCCACTTCTTTGCCCTGTAGTAGGTGTACTATTCGGTATAGATGTCAAGTAATATGTAATAACGTAATCATTCAGCACATGTTTACTTTTCAATGTTTCACAATCCCGGGAATCGAAGCTGATCTTGTTTTAAATTCTGTGTACAAGACTACTCAACTAAAACAAAAAATTACCAAGTATCTACTAACAAATTTTGTAAAATGTAAAAAAGTCACCATGTCTTAATCTCAGCCATAGTAAAACCCAGATAACCGTGGCTAAATAGTCATTTTATACTTACATTTTAGTCAGCGCAGACATACTATGTTAAACATATTTGTCACTTGTTAGCCATTGTGATGTTTTCATGCCCAAAAAATCATTCAACGTTTTAAGTAGGTTTTTAAAATGTCGTGTTTGGTTATTATAACCAAATGCTATAGCTCTCAAAACATTGGCGCGCCCAAATTACAATTCGGTTTGCTATGTGACCTTATATCCTGGAATAAGAAGGCTCGACCTATTCCTTAGAAAATGTCTGGTTAACATGAGAATTTAAATAACTCGGTATTATTCCCAGGCTATATTGTTCAGCTTGAATTATTTCAGCGATGAAAGTAGAAATACTCCTAGATTATGACAATAATTGATACTAGTTTTGGTGTTATTTCAAACACCTACATTGTCTGGTATGAATGCCATTGCAAAACCCTCAACGAAACCCTTTTCTTGGTCTCGTTCATAGAAAAGAAATATTGTAGTTTTCCACGAAAGACCAAAGCACTATATACTGCACTACTATGAGTGCAGTATAGTGTTTTGGTGTTTTGTGGAAAACTACGTCAGTGTTATCTTCACATCAAAGGTTCCAACCCCCTCTAGGACTGTCAGTATCAAATAAATAATTTGATAAATAATAAATACATACTCAGTCAACCAAATCTTGTATCTATTATATAATCATTAAATAATACACGTTTCCCAGTAAGTAACAATTATGTCAAATGTAGAGTCCATGTAGTTTACCACCTCGAGCTAATGTTAGCACTAAAAACTTTTACTGCTATATGCTATCTTCATAAGTTTGTTATTTTACTGTTACCAAATATGTATACAACACTATCATAGCTGTTATAAATGTATTATAAGCTTTTTTGTAAATTAGTCCAATAACAGTTATGTACCTATCCATCAATGTTTTATTTTTATTTATTACATATATGAAACCGTTAATATTTTATATACGACGCAGTGATTTGTTTTAAACCTGTGTACAGGGTGAATATTCTAATTTGATACCCCCCTTTATCTTCGTAAATTTTGAGATATTTTAAAAATTCAAAATAATACTATATGTAATTTTTTCTACAGATTTCAGATCTGCTATCAGAATTTTCATAGACCTTTTACTATACGAGGGATGTTCTACAGTTACATTTTTTTTAATGGAACACCCTATATATTTTTACATATTTGGATTCGCCTCGTGTTTCTGATTTCAAAAATGTATAATTGTTATATGTTTATTTCAATAATAACCGTGAAAACCATAAATTCATATTTTTATTCATATACCCACATAACTACCTATATTTTTTTTCAAATAAATAATTAACAATAATTAACTGGCAGCACACGAACAACTTAATTAACCATCAACATAAAAAATAAAAGTAACTACAATAAATTTTCAATGTGTGAGCCATTTTGTGCAATGCACAGCTGGTATCTCTTAATTAAATTCTGAATCACATTATTCAGTATATGCCGATTATCATTTAGGTACTGAATTTCTAGAACTAGTTGCTTTCGTATAATGTCTAATGTTAAATTGTCTTTCGCGTAAATTTGATTCTTTAAATGCGCCCACAAAAAGGTATCCAGGGGCGTTAGATCTGGACTTCTTGGTGGTCAACTAATTGTTCCATATTTTCCGATCCACTTTTGGTAATTTTCATTTAAATAATTACTGACATTTAGAACGTTATGGCATGGCGCACCGTCTTGTTGCCAAATGATGTTCCTAGTGATTCCTATGGGGAGATCGTCCAAATAATTTTCAATTTCATTTCGCAAAAAACCTAAATACCTTTCGCCATTTAAATTTCCTTCATAACAAAGTGGTCCAATTACTCTATTATTAATTATTCCGCACCAAACCTTTTAAAAAAATAAATTAAACTTTAGAACATACGATTATTACCATTGTGGACGTAACAATGTGAGTTGGCTATTAGGGCATAGACCGAGCCTGTCCCTATGTTCGCTAGGTGTGTCTTATTCCATCTCATTTCATCCCAGTTCGCATCCATCGCTCGTATTATTCTTCTAACTGGCTCTAGACATATGGTATACATGAAATTGTTTTTTCTTTATTGACAAGGATAGCCTCAACTTGTTCGACAGCATCAACAATTCTTCTGCGCTTTTGTCTATAGGATAAATCTAAATATGCATTTCTAGGCATATTAAGTAGATTTAAATGAACTAAACAAATTTTAAACGTGCACAAAAACTAATAGAAGTTAAAGAAAACAGAAACTGAGAAACTGCTAAAAAGATACTGTTGTTTTAGGTTAAGTTAATGGTCAAGTACGACATGCACATAAATGTATTGTGTTCCGAAAAGCATGCATATAAAATTTTTTTCTTGGCTTTGGATACCAGGTCCTTTAGCTACGTATAATGTTTGTTAACTGGTCGAAATATGTTTTAAGTTGTGTCCAAGTGTTACAGTTTGATCCGTGATGTAAAAAGAAAAATATGATACAGCAATGAGGAAGAGCAAAAACAGAAGATAGATATAAAGAAGAAGAGAAACGACTTGGGATGACAAGGACACACGTTTCACGTCAATGGGTTATTATTGACGACTTTCATTTTGACACACAAAACAGACCACGGAAAGTAGGGGTGTACACTTAAAGTAGGATCATACAGAGGTACAAAACCTAAAATGAACTGCAAAATAATATCCAAAGGGGTGATAGATATCAAATATTTAGCCCTATTGAAACTAGAAAAAACTGAATTGCCTTGAAAAGAATGTGGAACGGTTTTGCGTGTTATCCTTGCGCAGGGGTAATGCTAATCTTCTCTATATCGCACTATGGGCCGATGGTGGAGGCGCAGTCTCAAAAATACCAAAAACCGAATATGGAACACAAACGTCAATTTTCTTATAACTAATACATCAAACTTTTATAATTCGGTTCGGTAATTTATTTAAATGTTGACTGGGTTTAGTTAGTAGACTTCAAAAGTAGGAATATGGAGAGATTTGGATGTGTTGTTTTGATGCTTATTTTAAATAAACAATTTCGTGCTTAAAAATTAAATAAAGTGCAATGTGTTATACAGCGTTTCAAAGAGCAGTTCTTCTAGCATTAAAAACATAAAAAATATTTGTATGTTGCTTATCCCTTACTACAGTAAAGAAATGATAAAGGTCTCATGTTACTGGAATGACTTTCTCAACTTCAATAAAAATTTTAACTGTTAGCAGGGTTCGCCCGGGTAAGTTTTTTTTTCACCATCTGGCAACTAAAACGATCCTGTATAAGATCCAAAAAAAAACAATCTTGTGGATTTTTTTGCGCTTCTCTTGCAAATCAACAAAATATACAAAGAAGCGCGTGCGACGAACACTTAAAAATCTGCAATAATAATAATCGTTCCGCAAGAATTATGAATTTGCAAAATACGGCGTTATAAAGAATACATATACATTATGGAATTGCAACAAATCAGAGCATAGCATTTCACTGAATGCCTGGATTTTAGAAATCGTATATCGGGACAGTCCCACTTGATTTTTTTTAACAGGACCACCATATTCCACGTTTAACAAAATATGTTTACGAGTGACTTGCGGTTAGATAAAATTTGTAGTTGTTAAACTTTTTAGACAATAAAAATGGTTCACGATATAATTTGAAAAAAAACATTTTTTGGTCATGAAAAATAAACCAAAGAGAAAATATTTTTTTCTTCACCTATACACGGGATGTGTATTCTGCGATTACTATTGTCCTTAGGAAAGTATGTAAACTTGGGTTTGTTAAAATTTTAGGTTATTATTAATGTATACAAGTAGCATTAATTAACAGTAATCAATAATTTGTCGCTGTCAGCTGTGCCTACGACAGTAAACAATGAACAATTTCAGAATTACTAAACGTAAAATATGTGACGCTTTTATAGAGCACGGAAAATATATATCAACAGCAGAACGGTAGGTTAAGGAGCATTTCGATCTTTCTGAAGAGCAGTTGCAATGTGTTATCATCAAAATTCAGAAACACTTATTGCCCGAATTTAAGATACGCTGGAATAAAGCCGGAAGAAAAAGGGATGTGTTCTTACGCAGCAACGGGAAATGGTTAGATGGTGAATTTTTTGTACCATTCCAAGAAGACGAAGAACCATCGACGTCCTTATCTGAAAACCCACGAGGGAGACCATGTAAGTCATTTAACGAATCCGCAGAGAAGACACAGAAACGAAAAGCAGTAAAACTATTTCGAGACTCTGGACTTGATCAGATTTATCATTCATATACTCAGGGATTATGTTCAATTGGTGAGACATGGGAATCAGAAATTATGCAGGAACTACGTTCTGCATCATAAGAAAGGAAGGCTTTTATCCACACATTATAAGACGTAATACTTCTGTTGAGCCTTTCACAAATGAAGAGGCCTTGGCTCTTTTCATTGGTTTAGATTTAACGAAAAACCAATATACATACCTTAGAACCTGTTTACAAGACAAAGACTGTACTGGACTCCCATCATATACCAAACTTACAGAGGCAAAGCGAGAATGTTATCCAGAGCACATGCAAGTAACTGAAATTGGTGCCAAAGTAAGTTTGCAGTCTCTTCTAAATCACACATGTAAGAGAGTAATCAAAATTGATTCTGTGAATGTGGCTAACTTTTCACAATTAATATTATACAGCAAATGGGGCTGTCATGGATCTTCGGGACAAAGTGTACAAGCAAATACTGTCTGGTGAAAGTGACGTAATATCCGATACTAACTTGTTTGTAACATCCTTGGTTCCACTACAAATTGTAGATGAAGTCACAAAAAACGTCGTTTGGAAAAATCCAACCCCGTCCTCTGTTCGATACTGTAGGCCCATTTTAATAGAATTCTCAAAAGAGACTCCAGAGAAAACAAGATCTGTTGTCAATGAAGTGGAAACTCAAATAAGCACTCTTTTGCCTCTTTTGTAGTGAAGAATGAACAGCAGATGTCTATTAAACATGAGCTGTTCTCTACAATGATAGATGGTAAGGTTACACAAGTAGTAACAAATACTCTATCAAGTGCCACATGCCATATATGTCTTGCAAAACCAACAGAAATGAACGATTTGGAACATGTTAAACAGAGTCCTGAGAATGAAGAGCATTATAGATTTGGACTCTCATCTTTAGATGCATGGATTCGATTTATGGAGTTAGTACTTCATGTTTCATATAATTTATCATTTAAAAAATGGTCAGTGGCCTCAGAGGACATGAAAAAGTAAAAGCAATCTAAAAAAGCTTATGTATAGGAGCAGTTTCGGAAAGAATTAGGATTACTAATTGATAAACCTCGACAAATCAGAGAAACTAGTAATGAGGAAATACCGCTCGAAGGTTCTTTGCCAATTCTGCTTGCACTGCACAAATTACTGGAGTTGATGAAGAATTAATTATGAGATTTCGCATACTACTTCAGACAATGTCAAGTGGTATGGCAATCAATGCCAAAAAGTTTGGTGAATATGCTTTTAGAACAGCCGAATTATATGTGACCAAATATCCATGGTACTATATGCCCTCCTCTGTACATAAAGTACTCATTCATGGAGAAAACATAATTCGATATAATGCACTTTTACCACTTGGTCAATTGTCCGAAGATGCACAGGAATCCAGAAATAAGGATTATAAACATTTCAGGTTATATCATTCCCGCAAATGTTCCCGAAAAGCTACTAACGAAGATGTCTTTCATACTTTATTTTATACATCAGTCCCTTATATAATGAGCTTAAGACAATCTGTGTCACGCAAGATTGTGGAACTTGAAGAAGAAGCCTTGCAACTATTACAATAAATATTTATTTACATATAATTATGTACATAAATTAACCGCTGTATGTTATCATTATACAATTATAAAATGAAATGTATAAAAACAAAATGAAAATTATTTACCGTCACTACTGAACGTCAGACCTTTCTTTATATCTGTATACCGAATTTTATGTGTCTATAGTAACAAATAAAAAAGTTACAGATTTTTGAGACCGCGCCTCCACCATCGGCCCATAGTGTATCGTTCCAATTTTAGTATATGTAGCGTAGCGGTCGATGCGAGTATGCATATAACATTATCACTATTAAATTTCATTATTTTTTATAAACAATATAAATTTTATAAAAAAAGGTATCTTTATTCTTATGCAGTTATGATAAAACACAGTATTTCAAATCAAATCAAATCAAATCAAACTTTATTTCGAGTGACACTAATTTTATAATATGTATTTCATAAATAATATTTAAAGTAATAATTAATTTAACTTCCGAATTTAATATACACCTAAGCGAAATGCCTGTGTGTGTATAAGACTAACAGATATTTTAGTAGTTACAATTTGTTTATGTCTAAAATTTAAGTGTATGATAAGATATACACAGAAAATACATAAATACATATTTGCAGATTATCATTTTTGTAAATTATACAAACTTACTATATTTTATGTAATATTAAGAGAACCTTAGTATGCACCGAATGTTGAACCCGTTACTTAGTACTAATAACATATGTACATTAACATATATTATAAATTTTTATTTCATATGATTTATAAAATATTATTTTATCAATATTACGTAAATACTGTTTCACTTATGTGACTTTTACGTAACAAAGAAAAAACATTACCACATAATGAACATGTAAAAAATATTGAGCACAAATACGAAAGTAGGACATTTTGTTACAAAACAAGTTTATTTTTAAATCTCATCTTGTTATAATAACTACTACAGGTTTGGTTGACTGGGTAAGAGTGTACAAGCAGGACAATATAACATAAAAGTCTTGCTTGATTTAAAATTATTGCACAAGTTGATTTAAATAGTTAAAATGTTATTTTACATAAATAACAATTTAAATAAATTAGATGTTAAGTTAATTATTAATTTCAAGTACAAAAACAGTAATTTTCTTTAAGAGAATAATCCTTATCAATAGCAGAGATAATCTTTGGTGACACTAACAATTTTTTTATACATTGAACTGAGATTCTGCTGTTGGCTCTTTGTGAAACATTATTAAATATTTTAAATATATTATAAAGATGTGTTTTTTAAATGTTTAAAAATTTTGACACATTTTAAAAGCAAATTGTATGTATATTTAAAATGAGTTTTTTCTTTAGTAGCTACATACATTGCTTTATCAACTATAATTACTAATTTTTTTATTCGGCTGACTCAATCGATATTGAAACACTTAACTGTCATCGAAGGTAAATAAAACCATATAATGATACACCTTTCACAAATTCTTCTATAAGTAAAATGGCTATTACATTCGCAGCTATACCATTCATAACGCTTATTCATTCGCACTGTATTATGGGTAGGTATAAATTTTGTAAACTATTTATAATAAACCACAGAAATTAGACAACCCCCGAATACATTTAATAACGTGGACATACAACTAGCCCCACTGACATTGCCAGTGCCGGTGGCGGTATGTGAACGCTTAGTTATGATGGAAAGATTTCTAATCACGACATCGTGCGCTCTAGCCAACTACGCCAAGTAGCCGGTTTAATCTGCACTTGAAACTGTGTAGTGATTATGAAAATCAGACTTTTCTTTATGCGTTTATGTTAAGTAGTACCACAGATATACTTTTTTTATTTACTATGAAATTGACACTGTCACTTTGCCATAGTTTTTAAATACAAACCGTGCAATTTTTTGCAACTACCTGAAAAGTGAACTGACTTTACATTACATTATTTCAGGAATACTGCATTTGTAACTTGGACGAACGTTGACTGAAGAACATTACCATTTTTTATTGCAGGTAAAGTGTGTATAACTTTACACATTTGCATTGTTAAATATGGCATAAAATATCAAAAGAACTAGAACCGAAGTTAGGAGGGAAACATTAGCTAAATATGATGAAAACTTATGATGAAACTGATTTCACCGATGAACCTGGTAGAAAAAAGTTATTTGTAAGAGGGTTATGAAACATATTGATAGAATTATTGACATCTAAAAGTGCAGCATCTGTTATAACAGCTGCAGGTGTTTATCTCCATGTATACTAAACAAATCTCCTACCAATATCTATTCTATATGCCATGTGCACGATTTAATAGGTTTGTCAGTGTAGTTTGATTGTCTTATTTTCGAAGATCTGTTTACCAACACTGCACTACCATATCTAAAAAGGCTTGAGGGAAGAAGCTTCCTTATTGGGGGTAACTTTTCATGCCATATGTCGGTATATGCCATTTCTAAATGCAAGGAGAACAACATGGAATTTGTTTTACTTTCACCTAACTCCACGTATCTACCTCAACCATTTGATGCTTCTTTCAACCTGTCAAGCCACATATCGGTAATTGCCATTTCTAAATGCAAGAAGAACCACATGGAACTTGTTTTCTTTTTACTTAACTTCACGTATCTACCTTAACCATTGGATGCTTCTTACTTTGGACCTTTAAAAAAACATGGAGGAAATTTTTGGAGGAGTAGAAGATGGAAAATAAGGCAGTAATTGGTAAATCTGAATTCGCACGACTTTTGAACCAATGCTTGACTAGAATAGAGGCTACGTCAGACAAAAATATTAAAAGTGATAAGTAGGTAACCTATGTGCCTTAATATAACTTAATTGAACACCTGGCACTTAGGTTGTTTGTTTATTATTTGTGTAATTACAAAATTTTCTTGCATACGGAATATTTTCACATAATCCTGATGTTCTAGCCAAATCTCCAAAAATAAAAATCGAGCATATTACAGCCGAAGAAATATCAATGAAGATGGTAATACGAACAATGAAGCTGTGAATTTCAATGTCACTGACAGTAAGAGAGACGTAGAACCTGAAAGTAATAAAATAATTTGAAGGTTAATAAATGCTTTTAGAAGTCGCCGACAATTTCTTGAACAGTAGAAAACTCATAGAAATGTATGTCAATCAAAATGGGCAACATGTGGAGCGCTTTTTATAATATCTTCTCTTGAATTACAAAAAAACATATTTTCAATTTTTATTGCTGAACTTTGCAGTTACTGTTCAATAAATTGAAAATGGTCACAAATATTCATAGGGATGTACGTAAAAAAATTTTCGTTTTTCAATTCTACATCACATTGTCCAAAAATATACAGCCTGTTTCATTTGAAAAAATTGAGAAAATTCAGTTCAAATAGTTGTAAATTTAAAAATTATTTTTTGGCCACTCTGTATACTTTTAGGAAGTGAAAATGGCTGAGTGGCATCACGAAGATGTCTTATATCTGGTAATAACATATTTTTTCTTAAAATCGATAATTGTGACTGTAGTGATTTTTTTAATATACACTTATAAATGACATAATTTCAACTAAAAAATTATTTCATCCAAATGGTTGAGAGAGAGTCAATAATAATACAGAAGTAGAAGGAGGCCACAAAGAGATTTCAAAAAATGTTCTGATATACATGGCATTCCATTTAAAAAAATGATAGTTGACCCTGTAAAATCGTCTTGGCACATCATGTATTATCGAAAATAATTTCCGGTTATAGACTTTTTTGTCTAGTTTATTTATGTTTTTAAATCAAGTTTGTAGCTATCATAGAACTCGATATATCGAAGTCGGATGCACTATTGCCACACCCTGTATAATGGGTTACACTATGACTTTAAATATGGTAGTCTAATATTTAATTTGGATCCGTGACGTCAACCGGAAGCTACATAGGTCACGTGTTAGCTAAAGCTTAATCTATAATTATTTATGGAATTCACATTATTAATGGCTAAATTTGGATGGCAATATTACTAAAATTGGATATACTGTGACAATTACATCATGTTTACCCCAAAGATAAGTAATTTCACTAATATTTCTAAATGGTACTTACAACAAAGACTGCGCTTTCTTTGCTATTCTTGCTATTGAGTTTTAACTATAACAGTATTAATTAGATTATACTTGCTTTTGCTGAAGTAATTAATTTACGCTAACTTTAGTGCAGTATTTATCGCAGTTTATTTTAACACCTCATGCTTAAAATTTTGCTTTACTTTGCTCATACTATCATTATTTTGATTTTAAATACATACCGTCTTCCTGTATGTAACTGTTTTGATAGCGGAGGTACCTACCTGTGTTTCTCGTATAGTAGAGTAAAACTACCTGTAATTTTACAAGTCTTTATTATCTAATTTTCTTAAAACTAATGTTGTTGTATTGGTTCCCATTAAGTTGGATTTATTTAGGATTCGGTAATAGTGACATGGTTTAGTAGATGAATTACGAGGTCACACTTTTCGTTAACTTGTCATTTGCGCTTGAAAATTGCACATTTCTCTCAAAAATTAGTTACATAATTACATCAGTGATATAACACCAGTAAGCATGCGAGGTTACAAACGTTCTGGAGAATTCTAAGATGGATCTGCATAAGAACTGTTTATGTAAATATATATAAGTTCTCTTCAAGACGTTATTTTCCGATGTCAGATGGTCAAAAAATTGCTAAAGATGTAGATTACAAAGGATGTTAGGTAGAAGTTTATAAAATTAGAATAACTTTCATAAAAAACTGGCAGAAGTTGCAAAAAGAGGTTTTATTGTTTCTAAAAAAACTAAATAATTGATGGGATATTTATAAGTATCACAAAAATCGTACAATTAGCGGTGCAAAAAATATCTGTAAATTGCTTTTATTACTCTATATTAGTTTCATAAACCTCAAAGTATTGTCTTTTGTAAACTCTATATTTAGCCTTTTTTTGGCCATCTGACATCGGAAAATAACGTCTTGAAGAGAATCTATATACGTTCCATAAATAGTTCTTATGCCTATCTATTTTAGAATTCTCCCCAGAACGGCCGACGTTGCTTTACACAACTCCGCTATATTTTTTAGACCAGCTCGAGGAAGAACGTACTTACTGTCGTCGCAGCCAATTTGATGTTGACAAAAATAAAGTGAATAAAAATGTGAATTTAGGAAATTTTGGTAGATCTAATTATGCTACTTTAAGTTTAAAACCACTAATTAAGTAATCACTTATGCGTTGACAAGTGAATCACTCAAATCTGTGTATCTAAGAAAAAAGTTAGAATTTTTTTTAAAAATTATCATTTTTGGGGTGCGCTTGCTTTTGACCTACGTTGTCTATATTTTATTATGAACTGGTCTGCGATGATAAATTTTGGTATCACAATACTCTTAAAATCTATTGAAATATCACAATATTTAAAGAAGTAAAGTGTGAAAGCCTGACCCCTCTACACTTTGTATAAATATTATATCACCTTGCCAAAGTGAATGAGAAATAAAAACAATGCAATCGGCAGCTCCAGGTAGGGAAACTCCCCGCGCTAGGAGCATTAACAGGACAACATAAGAAACATAAGAGCTGTTATTCATACGGCCTGCAACAGATTATTAAGAAATATATATTGTACATTATTGTACATCATTATAAAGAACATCTAAAGAAAGTATTCATTGTGAAATCTATAACAGGTAATACTCAACCTCTTAAAAAGTGCTTAAGTGTAGTGATATAACACCATTATTTTATAAATGAACAATTACTTCTGGAGGTCATACCTAAGAGTTGTTTTGTGGCTGACATTCAGTTAATAATCTAAAAAATAAGTTAATAATCCTCACAAAAAGTCACAAAGAGTTTTAATTTTCAAAAAAACTTCTTAATACTTATAAAAGCAATATGTTAACCGGGAAGTCCCTAGTTTAAAGTTATCTCGAAACATTTAAAGAGACGATATCGTATATTTTTCTTGGAGTGTTTCGCTTACCTATTTTGTCGATAATACTATACGGTTATTGAGTATCTTATTTTTGATGTGTTCCGTTTATCTATTTTATCGATATAGTAGGTTATACAATATAGATATCTTTAACTTTGATTGTTTGGTTAAATCCATAAAACATTCGATATGTCAAAAAGAAATATATTTACTATTCGTGTTCAGTTTAAGATTTGTATATGATTATTGTACTCATCCAATACATCATATTAATCATTTATTTTTACATCGAGTGCAAACTATACCTACACATGCTAAGGCTTCACCTTATCAAGTTAGTGTTATTTGCCAGGTGAATATTTTTGCCATTTCATTGCTCAGTTTCGTGTAGAAATTGTTTATATGTTTGTACCTAAAATCTAGCAAATTACACCAACGCAACGTATAGTTTTGAGATATTGATATTTTACCATAGAAAGTTATTAACTTTTCATAACATTTTGCAATATTTATTTAAATTCTTAGAGCCAGTTGTACAACTTCTTATTGATACAAATTATATTATTTTATGTAGGCTAAGTTGTAATATAGTACAAGTTTTACTAAGTACTCATAAAGTACATTATTTTCTCTTGCAAACAGTTGTAAGATAGTAAATTCTAACCTTACCGTACAGTTGTTAATATATTTATACAAATGCACTAACCCTTATAATATAGTAAGTATTAACCTATAATATAGTGTGATAATTTTTATGATTTACTAATAATTTGTAATATAGTAGATATAGTCTACTCTATTTTTTTTTCATTTCACTGATCTACTTATTGGTGATAGCGCCCACATCTCTTGACCCGCAACCCCTGTCTGCTCTCCTATTTTAACTGAAACTAGTCGCCATCTCGGAAGCGCTTTATCTTTAGTGATACCTTTATAGTAGAAATTTTGTCGATATTTCCAGCACCGTTAATGTAATAATTTTATATATCTTGCTTTAAAGTTTATAGGGTAAGAAGATAAAAGAGTTTTCGCAGTATTGACAAATAATAAATTTAATTCCTGGTTATTTAATAGTTTACATTTAACAATAGTTTTTTTGATTTCTTGTTTCCTCGTGAACTTTTTTTAAAAAAAAATCAAAAGGTACAGATTCTGTTATAATATTTTCTATACAAGCTATGCCGTTGATATTTTGAACATAATATCTTCCCCTGTTACTAACAACTTCTATACCTTTACTTTTAAAATATTGCAAAATATTAATGAGTAGAGAACAAGAATAAATATTTTCTTCAATATGTAGAAACCTGATGCTAGGAGCATTAATATGTATTCCTTGCGAATCCAAATAATATATGTTATTACCACTTATATCTAACTTTGTTAAATGTTGAAATGGTAGTAACTCAGTGCCATCAAAAACTTTAATAGAGTTGTTGGCCAAAATTAAAGAATTCAATTCCGATAATCCAGAAAAAGTTCCTAGGGAAAATGTAGTAATTTTGTTGTCAGCTAAGTTGAGAACCCGGAGAGTTCTTAAATCTTTAAATAATCCCAATGGTAGGTGACATATTAGGTTATTTTGTAGCTCTAAATATTCCAAACTGTCTAATCCAGCAAATGTATCTTTATGTAACTTCCTAATATTGTTATTTTTTAAACTTAAAGTTAATAGAGTCAGGACTCCCTCGAATGCGTTATCTGGCAATACTGTTATTTTATTATTGTCTAGAACTATTGAGTTGGCTTCCAAGTCATTTAAGAATCCTGGCACTAAATCCACAATTAAATTATTCTCCAGTTGCAATTGATAAACTTGTCTCAGGCCACTGAATGCGCCTTTGGAAATATTCATAATTTTGTTATTCTGTAAATAAAGGTATTGTATGTTTCCTAAATTTGAAAATGCAGCAGAGGTTATATATTGTATCCCACTCTCTGACACATTCAATGATATCAAACTGTTCTCATGTGGAAATGTTTGTGGAGAAAATATTCGTATATCGCAATGCTCGCATTTTAAATTATAATTTCCATAGAAAAGTCTTGGGAAAATGTTCCTAATGAATTTGCAGATATAGGTTCGGTCTTCATTTCTAATTTCACAATTTGGTGTATTCGCCGATAAACCTCCAGAGATTATTATTACTAAACATAGTGAGATGATTTTTTTCATATCTGAAATAATAAAAAAAAACATTAAACGCTTATTTAGATTGAGTGCCTATTAGTAGTAGATATGAATTCTCATATAAAATGGAGTTTTGAATTACCATCTGTGTTAAAGTTTGGCCTTCATTTAAATAGTATTTATTGGGGGATTAAAAACAATATTTTTGAATTTTATCGAAAACTACTGATTTCTCACGAACATTTGCCGAGATTATTTACTTGTCACAAAAACATACTTTTTTTATGTACTTAAAATAAACACAGAACGTGTACATATAGTACACGATGTTTGTATAGGGTAACTCGGTAACTGTAAGAGATACAAAAAAATGGAAGACACATTCTCGATCTCTTTTGTTGAGGCAAATTCACTGACGGAAACTAATATTTGCTATCGTCATTTGTTTTCAAGTTAGAAACAAAAGTTCGATTTTTTCGACTTTTAGACACATGTCAATATCTTGGTTGTTTGTAAAGCTATGAAAAAACAATTTTTACATTTTTGAGGCACATTTTTCTATATAATACAGTGGCGTCGAAAATTTTTAAAAAAGTTGCAATTTCGAATTGTGGCATAAAGTTGTATTTTTTTTAAATGGGAATAATAGTTGGCTATCATTTAGTTAAAAAGGATTTTTTTTTCTCTTTCAAACTATGTATCATATGTGGGGTCGCTTTTGATGTGTAAGTATTTAATAGCGACTATAATCTATTAGTAGATTACTTTTCGCGTTTTTTTATATTTATTCCAAGTAGACGTGTGTCATCTATAACAGTGTTTATCCGTTTGTCAGTAAACTGCATGTTAATAATTTTGTATCCGTCATAATTACACCCCATTTAATCGTAAAAGTAAAGATATCTTATGAGAATTACGAGAAATATGATATACTAGAATGATTTATTCAAAGTAATAACAATTGTAATATTGCATCTGAAAGAAATTTCAATCGCTGTCCAGAAAGAAGACAACCTAATAAAGCTATTTTTAAGAGGTTGAAAGAAAATCTCATTAATTGTGGATCCTTCAACAAGCCAAGATCAATAAATTACAATATTGAATATGCTGAAGAAACTTCTATAACTGTAATCGGAATGGCGGTTGCAGATCCTTCAATTTCAAGTCATCAAATTGAAGCTGATTCTGGGATTTCAAGACGTCGAGCTTTGAGTATTTTAAAGACACATAAATTCATACAATAAGGAAACAATATCACCTTCAACCAACTGATCTTCAACGACGATTGGAGTTTTGCACATGGTATTGTCAAAAAAGTCAACAAGATCCATTCTTCTCTAGAAATGTAGTTTGGATAAATGAAGTCTATATTATCAGTGCAGGAATTTTCAACAGCTTTAACGAGAACTATTGGTCTGATATAAACCCTCACCGTGCCGCTGACGTGCGATCTTAGGGACGGCTTGGTTCTAGTGTTTGGTGTGCTCTACGTGGCAATCGTGTTTTAATATATCACATATATCAAGATAATCAATGGTCAACGGCACTACGAAATCCTAAACCCAAAAAAATATTGAGGAATTTATGGACAATCTACCCTTAATTGAGGCAAGAAATCAGTTCTTCCAACAATATGGTGCACCACCTCATAATATCGGGACCGTTTCAGAATTATTAAATACCAATTGTGGAAATAACTGGATGGGAAGTAACGGACCAGTGAAGTGACCACCATGATCACCTGACAACGCCATTGGATTTTTTCTTTTGGGGTCATAACGGACATCAGCTTGAACATTTAATTTAATCTGAATTTTTATTTTGTAATTGTAATGTATTATAAAATTAGATATAAATATCAGATTTTTTTGTTTTGCCTTCATATTCGTGGTACGTATTTGTATGACGAGAATTTACTAATAAGAAATTTGCCCGTAAATCGTATATACTTCATTTCACATACTTTTTACTATATACACAATTTTGCAATATACTTCAGTTTAGTCTGACGCCAAGTAACTAAGTATTTACTACTGTACGATGTAAAAGAAAACATACCCAAAAAGTACGTATATTTATTAATCGTAAGTACTAAATACATACTGTGTTATGTGGGTTTGACCACGTGTACAATGATTGCGGTGCACATAGGCGCCAAGAAATAAAGGACGTATAGTACAAAGAAAAGCGTGTAACTATAATAGGCACTAATTGCCAAAAGCTCGCTAGGTTATAGGGAATTACCTAAAACTTGACCATTTTTTTTCCTATATTAGAATATTATACGTGGTGCGTCCGAAATGATTAGCGTAAATTGAACACCGTATACGAGGAGCTAACATAAGATGATTTAACTTGATCTGTCATACACGAAAATGTATCGTTACCTAGCTACAGCCTGTCGAAGTGAGCGAAAATATATTGTATTCATTTTTTATATCATAAATGCTAAAAATAAAAAATTTGAAATTTGATAATATATTGTCAATTAATAAAATCTTTAATTTGAAAATGTCTAGGAAAATTGAATATTGGAAACTGGAAGATTTTGGGTAATTACAAATGAATACATTATTTATTTTATTACTCTGCCACTGCAATTTACATTAAATTTTATTTTAACAAAATCAACTTGTTAAAATGAGAAATCTATCTCCGTTTTTTTGATAAACTTGATAGATTTATCAAAAACAAAATTGAATCCTGGGATCAGAATATTTTATTTTAACAAAGACAAGACATGATCATTAGAACTTCAATAACTTTAGGATAAAGAATAAATTGTAATTACCAGGGAAAGGAAACTAAGACGGGAGTCCAGGATCATTAGCTACTACTGTCTCAAATGGTTGACAGAAGGACATACATAGACAAATAAAAGCAAAGTACAAAATGAATAATGAAATACATATCGTTTGATACAATGTATTATTCAGAATGACTGAAGTCTGTCAACTCAGCATACATGATCACAATATTCATTCTGCATTTGTGACACTTAAATTTGAGCGATTTAGTCTGTACGTATGTGTATCCTAGATAAAAACGGTTTTTGCAAAAAATTAAAAAACTCGTGTTTTATGTTATTCAAACATAAGAAGGCATTGTTTACACGACTATTTAGCCAATAAGGTGCATTAGTTAATATCTTACATAGTAAAGTAACTATTAAAATCTAACTCAGATGCAAAACTAGGTATTTGCTTGCTTCAGTCAAATGCATAACTGGGTATTTGCCATTAACTGGTCATGGTGCAATTTTTTGTACCATGTGGGCGAACACAAATTTGTTACAAGAACTGCTATCAGTATTTGCTAAATTTAGAATCACCAAGGTCTTGATAAATTTGAAATGAATGAATTTGAATGTTTATTAAAATAAACAAAATGTTTTTAAATAGTAAATAATTTTATCTAATATATCTCTTAGAATTTTATAACTGCCAACGCAGTTTTTAATATTTTTGTGTGACTGGTCCTAATTGGTCACTTTATATACTTGGTTTGAGGGCTTAAAGTATTACTTTACAGCCCACTGGGCCATAAAATATTTTACAGCTCATCTAGGGTATTTGCTCTTTTTTCTTACAACATTTTCGACTTCTAAGGCAACATGTCCAACGTCACAGCCTCTGCTACTTCAGTCATTACTGATGGGGTACAGGAAAATCAATTTTTATCCTCTTCCATTTCCAGTTCAATTGAAGAACACAAAATAACGACTAAAAGATTGTAAAACTATTGTTGCCATAAAATTACAATATAGCCACCTTTATTTACGTTGTTGCTTGGTTATTTTCATTTATTTTTAATATAAATCCAAAATTAAATTCCTACCTGTCACTGTGATATTATGATTGTTATTTTTATGGAAATTTAAAATTTAACAGATTGACAATTCTTGTGGAGAATTTGCAAGATAGATATATTTATGTATTATGTATCAATAATTATTAATTAAGACTGGTCATACATAAAATTTTGTCTACATCTCGGGCACAACCAGTGTTTATGGCTCTTATCGTATTAGAGCCCTTGGCTAACGCCTTGGGCTCTAATTTTCATGCCGGGGGCCATAAACGCCTTTTTATGCCCTTTGTGCATAAATAACTAAAATGTACTATTAGTGTATTACAAAGATTGAAAAGTGTTGCAACATACTGCAACAAAGTACTTGGACCAAATTGTTGCACCTTATTTTTTTAATAATTAAATAACTAATTAAGTTGTTACATTCCAAAATCTCATAGACCTCGCTCATTATTTATTATTCTGTGCCTAAAATTTTCCTAAGCTATAGGTAACCAATAATACCACGCATTGTACTGTGCAATCAACATCAACTTTCCGGTATTTTTTTCGTTCATTGTGAAATACGTCGGCTACCAGATGGTAAAGAACAATTTCCATAAAGACTAATCTACAGTCATCTGATAGGGACATCAGGAAATTTCAGTTCCCTTATTTTGGACGCAATGTAGAATTCGTTAGTGTTGCTTTAGAAGGTAACTTTTACTTGAAACAGAGGTAACTGTGATCTTTGGTAAGGCGTCATACAAGAAACAGTAGATTTGGCTATACCAAAATGTCCAACAAGGCGTCTAGTATTTGTTTGAGAATGTTCAAATAAATAATCTAGGATATTCTCCCCCAACTGCATAATTTTCATAAAGCGATTTCGAGGGATTAATAATTCTATTCACTAAATGTCTAGTTTCTATTAATTGTTGCTCTACAACAACAATTGTGTGGTAACGTCTCCGAGCCCCTTCACTATTCCCCGTGCACTCAAACAATGTTCGTAGTATATCAATTAATTCTTCTATAGAATAATTTATATTCACTTTGGAATAGAATATAAAACAAATAACATAGCAATAAGTAATGAATAACATTACGTCAACATTGTCAACGTAATAATTCCACGTACCTAACAAAATTTTTTGGGAGTTTAAATCTTGATTTTTGTGATTTTATTTTTCATCGTTAAAATAAAATTTTATGATCAGAGAATTCAACTTTTTTTTTATAAAATTGTCAAGTTTATCAAAAAAATGGAAGATACGTTTATCATTCCTAACAATTCTCCTTTGTTAAAATAAAATTTAAGTTAGCTTTCAGTGGCGGGGTATAATAATAAATTAGGTGTTCAGTTGTAATTAGCTAAAATTTTCGACTTCCAATAGTCAGTTTTCCTGAAAATTTCACAGGTACGTTTATCAGAGGTTTTAATTTTGTATCGATACCATGGCAACCATAAGAATTTCCGGAAAGTTTTCGTCTGATGGGTACCATAGGTGAAATTACACTGAGCATTTTTAGAATAAAATACAATTTAGCAATGCTAGTAACATGAAACAATTAAAAATATAACGAGAATGTTCATTTTATTATTTTTAATTAAAGTTAACACACTAACGGTGGTGGAAAGAGCTTTTTTGCAAAATATTCTAAAGCGAGTCTGATTTTTCACAAATTTTACAAAACGTGAGTAGAATAAATTACTATTTACCAGTTTTAAGAACACTGTCTAAAAATGTTTCCACGAAGTTACTTGCAAATATAGTAGCTAGTGTTGTCAATTATTTCCTGTCTTATTGTTGATACGAAGGTGGGCCTGTTATCTTTATTTATCATTTGCCACAATAAATTCTCACTTTTCACATTTGTGTCGGTGCTTCCCCAGGCTGTGTAGCGTGCGTTTGCATCACAGCCAATAATCAGCTGTGATCGTTCTCCTCTAAAAACTCTTACTAGCTCCTCCACAGCCTTGGTGGGTGGTGGTTCCGAATCATAATATGGGAGGTACGCTGAGAACAGAATTACCTCTCTCGGTCCCTATCCTTCTTGATCTTTACTGCCACTAGATCCATAGAATATAGGTTACTTAGTGGCAGTATCTATACAGTCTTGCAGATATCTGTGGATCTGCAGTAGATTAGTTCTCCATTCCCTTCCCTAGACCTAGGGACATGTAGGAACATGTCCCTTGTAGGTCCAAGGTTCTTGAATAAGAGTCATGTTACAATCCCTCATCGTCTCTGCGATGGTTGATCTGCACTGCCCTCATTTTTGCTTCTTTTCTGAGCCCTAGAAAATTTTTTATCCTTCAGTTGTATTGTTTCAACACCTGAAGTTACTGCTTTCAGATTAGATGGTCCGGCAGTGGATCCGCGTGTTATATCCGCCTCGCACTTTCCTCCATCCTCTCTTTATTGGCATCTATCTATTTTGTCCCTCTCCGGAATCTGTGGGTCAGTCCGTCTTTATTATGGGGTGAGATTCTGGTCCGACTCCGGCCCTACCCATCTGGGGTATTATGTTTTCCAACTCCGACATTTTCAATATTTTATTGGTTTTGATCCACGCTGGGTATTTTGTGTTCCTGCTACCTGCCGGCCGAAGCCGGCGAGTGTGTTATCCTATCTGTCACCTGGGGACGCGCTCGATTGGAGACCAACAACTCCACACGAGCTCCACGTGCTTGATTTATTATCCAGAAATTGTTTCTCGGACTCCAATGTTGTAAGAAAATTAATAATTTTCACAACATTCGAGACTTCGCAAAAAATGTTTGGATGTACCTCAAGCTAAGGGAGATTACTAGTGAAAATTTTTTAACTTAAAAATCTTAAAAATTAACTGAGAATAAATTTCCAAATTTCAATATTTTAATTTTAGCCAACGTAAAAAATTAGCTCGTTGTGAACTCAAGGTCGCGTTTAAAGGGGTGTTGTGAATCATTTTGCACACAGGCGCTACCACTAAGCCTCGGTACGGCTCTAATCAAATGTCAACTTTTTTCACTAAATTTGATCAGGGAATTAAAACATCTGGAAACGTTTCTAAAAACATCATTAAAGTATTTTTTTCTTCAAGACAGGGTCAACCTGCCCCACATACACACCACTAATAAAATAACTGTTTTGATCTTACTGAAGTTCGATAACACTTAGGCTCGAGGGGAGACACACCAAATTTTAATCAATTATCTTTTTGCTATTTGGAGATAAAATATAAAACTAAAAAAAAAATCAAACTTCATCGCCCTATATTTCTGAAACGGAAGATTTTAGGGATAATATTTATATATAAAACTGGCTTTACATTTAAATTTTCTATTGAATTCTTGCGGGAAAAAGTATAATTTTGATTTTCCCTGCGTATTAAGAAAAGGAAAACAATGCTACAAGGCAACACAATTAAATAATGAAATGAAAAAATAGGTACTAGGTAGTTTTTGTTGCATTGTTATTTCTATTGACATATTATATACCTTTTTTTAGAATATTAATTACCTTATATTTTCTTTCCAGGTAAAGTACATAAACATTAGACAATTTTGGTCTTTAAGTATTTTTAATATATTGCACTTTGTAAATTCAAAAACAATGAGATATAAAAATTTTGCTACATACCTGCAAACTAACTAATTTATATCGACTAACTGCGTTCAAACGTATTTTTAAAAACTAAATGTGCTTGATTATTAACATGAATGAATTAATAAAGTAACGATTGTTGCTTTTTTAGAACTGGGCAATATTTTAATTACAAATTTAAATATGGTCAATTGTGTCACTTATGAATAATCAATTATTATTATTACTGTGCAGCCAAATTTAGAAAATTATTGTTTCATAAAAGTGTTAGTCGGTAAATTATTCAATATGTGTATTTGAGGTCTTATTTGCAAGCAATTGGATTTCGATTTGAAGGAATAAATCGATTGCTTACAAAATTATAACTATCTGCTAAATGTTTCTTTTTCTTTCTTGAGATTTATCTACCATATGAATAATTCTAATATGAAACACAAAAATATATTCCCCCTAACGTTTCGGAAAAGAATCTGTTTTCGTTTTCAAAGTTATTTATCTTTTTGTAAAATATGTCTAGCGTTAAACTTGACACATTATGACAACAATAACAATAACACTTCACATTGCATTTTCATATAGTGAAATATAAATCGAAAAATTTTAATTACCTTTTAAAAAAAATTGGCGGTGTTTGGCGGTGATAATTTTCATAAGAATGTAGTCAGTCTTTATTAGTATATACTCTCAAATACATTTTACCTGCAACTATTTGAAACCTTTAATAAAATATCACTTTTTTATATAGAGCTGTGGATACTTCAGATCCTATCATTTCCAGCATCAATTTACAAAAACCTATAAGTCGTCAACTTAAAAAAGCTTCCTTCTGAAGTAAATGGTATGCTACTGGAACCGAATCCAGAAGTTTCACAACCTGAAGAGAATGGGGACAATGTCGACGACGATAAAGAAGGAGACGAAGTTCTAAAAGAAATAATTGCTGTTAAACAATTAGACTTATTAGAATTAAAGAAGGTTTAGTGCCATATCCCCAAAAAAAACAATTATGCAGCTACGGACACGTGTTTCGGAGTTATTGCCCCTTATCAGCGTAGCGTAGCTAAAGAATTGGATCTAGGATGGGACAGATCAGGAACAAGAACTAAAATAAAGCTGGAAAGTACAGTACACAGTACTCAATTAGTGCCTTCATGTTCCCATGTGCCACAATTGGGGATATGGCACTAAACCTTCTTTTATTTTATTTTGACCCCAATAAATCTATATTATTTTATTTGTATTTGCCAGGTGGAAACGGGCAGTACACATAGAGCTCTGTGTATTGACCGTGCTCAATAACTCCGAAACACGTGTCCGTAGCTGCATAGTTGTGTTTTTTTTTGGGGATATGGCACTAGAAAATCTTTATTTTATTTTGATCCCAATAAATCTATATTATCTAATTAGAATTAGAGAACGAAATGTCCTAATAGCTATGTTGTGCGTAAATAAATAAAATTTTGTTAAACACGCTTTTACTGTTAAATTATTCACATCAAATGCTTCTTAATTTACATCATTTTGTTATTAACTACCATAGAAAATATTTAGACCAATTAGTATTTCAATAACACAGTTTTATTAATTTTGGCCAAAAAAAGAATGTTTCGGAAATCATAGTGTATTGCAGAAAATGGTATTAAATTAATAAGAAGGTTTAGTGCCATATCCCCAAAAAAACAATTATGCAGCTACGGATACGTGTTTCGGAGTTATTGCCTCTCATCAGCGTAGCGTAGCTAAAGAATTGGATCTAGGATGGGATAGATCAGGAACAAGAACTAAAATAAAGCTGGAAAGTACATTACACAGTACTCAATTAGTGCCTTCATATTCCCATGTGCCACAATTGGGGCCTCGATGAGCACAGTCAACACACAGAGCTCTATGTGTACTGCCTGGAGGCACTAATTGAGTACTGTGTACACTGTACTTTCCAGCTTTATTTTAGTTCTTGTTCCTGATCTATCCCATCCTAGATCCAATTCTTTAGCTACGCTACGCTGATGAGGGGCAATAACTCCGAAACACGTGTACGTAGCTGCATAATTGTTTTTTTTGGGGATATGGCACTAAACCCTCTTTATTTTATTTTGACCCCAATAAATCTATATTATTAAATTAATAGGCCGGCCCCAGACTAAAGTTCAATATGTAACAGTAGGCCGCCGAAACCTTGATGGAAATTATAAAAAATGATCCCCCATTAAGAATATTATTTTAGTTATTTTTTTCAAGAAATGGAAGATTTTCAAAAAAAACATCGCTTCAAGGTTTGAAGTGGCGCGATCGAAAATACCCATGGAAATGTCCCCCTTGAAAATAAAAAATCGATGGGTCTAAGCGTTTTTCGAAAATAATAATAATAATAATAATAATAATAACTATTTTATATGGATGATCTTAAACTTTATGCCTCCGGAGAGCGCGAACTACAAAACGCTCTTAGGGTGGTCGAAGAATATACGCGGGCAATTGGTATGGAGTTCGGGTTGGACAAATGTGCAGTCGTCCACCTCAAGAGAGGACGATGCGGGGAATTCCCTGAAGATGCGCAGCTCGCAGACGGAAGCATCCTAAGACATCTGGATGCCGGAGAGACCTATACATACCTGGGTGTGCAACAAAGGCACATCCAGGATGTAACACAAATAAAGGAATCTCTCCGCGGCAAGTACAGACACCGCCTCCGAAAGATTTGGTCTTCCGACCTTTCGGGGAAGAACAAGGTGTCTGCAACTAATATGCTTGCCGTTTCGATTCTGCTCTACTCCGGAGTAATAAAGTGGAGGGTAGATGAGCTGCGCCAATTAGACAGAGATACCCGCAAGATGATGAATATTCACAGAAGTATTCATCCTAGATCGTCCGTTCCTCGTGTGTACCTCCCACGTCAACGGGGGGGGGGCGAGGACTCTTGAGCCTGGAGTGTACACATGGCAGAGTAGTACTGAGTATGGCATGTAACATCCTCAGGAGCTCAGATCCCCTCTTGCGGTTTGTGAAATATCATGAAACTGTAGGAGTGGGAGCAGGATTGTTTAAGGCAGCAAAAAGAGCCGCAGATGAACTCGGTCTCGCATTTGACATCAGGCGAGGAGGCCGGCGAGGTGTTGATGTTGAGTCAGTCACCGAACTTCAGCCAAATCGTCTGAAAGCCCGAATTAGAGCTGCCGAACAGGAAAATCTGTTTCGACAGCACGTCGATAAACCCCAGCATGGTGTCTTCTATAAGAACATCGAAACACTGGGTTTATCGACCAGGCTGACCTTCGCCTTTCTAAGGTCAGCAGGGCTTAAGTCGGAGACCGAGGGATTCATTATGGCCTGCCAAGATGGTGTTATCAACACCTTGGTCTACCGTAGCCGCGTGTGGCGTGTAGAGGTTCCTGATATCAACTGCAGGACCTGCCATCAGGCGCCGGAATCGCTCATGCATTTACTTTCTGCATGCCCCATATATGCGATTTCGGCCTATATCCACCGACATAACGCGGCCTTATGAGTGCTATACTACCATCTAAGGCACTCGTACGGGGTAGACCAGACACCAGTGCTGCCTTACGTCCCCGGAGATATTGAGTCCATTGTCGAGAACGAGAAATGCCGGATTTACTGGAACTACTCGTTCCCGACTGTCAGGCTAATCCAAGCCAATAAGCCTGACATAGTCCTCCTCGACCATCAACTCAAGGTGATGTATGTCATCGAGTTCTCGGCACCTGCGGAGAAAAACATCACCTTGAAGGAGGAGGAGAAACGGACCAAATATCGCGATCTCCGGTACGAGCTCCAAGTGCTGTACCCAGGCTACTCGGTCAAAATGGTCGTCCTTATTATCGGTGTACTCGGAGGGATAAAGCCTACGCTGCTCTCGGAACTGAATATCATACCGGCCTGCCAAAAACCAGCCGAGTGGCTGGCAGGTCAAATGCAGAAGGCGGTCATTCTGGGTTCTCTCCGTCTGCTTAGGGCACACGATTCTGGTATCTACAGTCACTAACCCTGCGGGATGTGGGGAGTGGCTGTAGTTGATGCGCCGGCGCGACTCCCGTGAGGCGTCGGAGGCCACGGGAGGACTGACCGGCATCGGGAAACCGAAAAAAAAAAAAAATAAATAAAAAAAATAAAAACAAACGTAAAAAACACCTGTTTCGTTGTGTAACTGCTTCTTTAAATTCTTTATTTTTAGAACACAATTACTCGCAAACTATTAGTTCAAATTTAAAAGTAAAATAACATTGAAAAGAGAATTTAACAAAATTTTAAAATGATGTGCTATTTGACAAACTTGTCACTTAAAATTTTAGTGGTGGATTCTATCAACGCTTAAGGGTTGATGTGAAAATAACATTGACGTAGTTTTTCACGAAATACCAAAGCACTATATACTGCACTCAACGTGCGTTTTGCCAACCAAGTTGGCATCATCTAGAGATGACTAAAACTAACCTTATACTAGCAATTCGATGAACCGTGACCCACTAGCCAATAAGCGGACTATTTGGGAATGGCCCTCTGTCACTATTCATACAATTTTCAAATGCATCCAGCTGTCTAGTATTTGTTACATTCCTAATTAATCTTTAATTGCTAATATCTATTTTAAGGTTGTTCTCAAACGCATGTTGGGTAACACTAGACTTATCTGTTCTACCAAATATTCTTTGAATCTAGTTTGAATTGATCGGCTAGTCTGTCCAACATATTTTTGATTACAATCCTTACAGCTAATTTCGTAAATCCCCGATTTATCGTTTGTTTCAATTTTGTCTTTTGGATTGCCTAAAAGTTGTTGCAGTTTACTTCCCGATGAATGAACCACTATCATACTTATATCTTTAAAAATCTTACCAATACCACGGCTGAATCGAGGATCACATGGAATCGATACAAATTTCGGATTTTCTCTTTCATTTTGAAAGGTCAAGGAAAAGTTTCTTTGTGATTAATTTTAATGATTTCATTAAAAAGATGGAAACTATTCAGTTGCAAGAAGGTGAAATTTTGATCTCCTTTGACATTTGTTCATTATTTCCAAGAGTTCCGTATCACAGACCTTGGACTACCTTAAGGATCTACTCGAATTAAACAATCTCAATCAAGATGTAGTAAATGTTCAACTCACTAAACTTTGTTTTAAACAAAATTGCTTTCGATTCAACGATAATTTCTTCGAACAACATGAAGGAACAGCAATGGTAACTCTTTGTCACCATTCATTGCCAGTCTCTTCATGAACAGATTCAAGATTGAAGCAAAAGAAGAATTCGAGTATTTCTCCAGAGTTTGGCTTAAGTATGGGGATGATATTTTTGCAGTTAGATACAAAAGTCGCTGAAATTTACAATTTTTTATCTAAATTAAATAATTGTTCCGCGCCGGTTAAATTCACATATGAAATTGAACTCTGAACAATTACCATTTTTGAATATATTAATAATTAGAAATAGAATTTGATGACATCCAAAAAAGATATCGGTACTTTTAAATAGGATATACTGTTAGCATAAGGCTAGTTTTAATTGTCTCCAGATGATGCCAACATGGTTGGCGAAATGCGCGTAGAGTGCAGTATATAGTGTTTTGGTGTTTCCTGAAAAACTCTGTGTTAGTCTTAAATTAAATACACAATTTATTTATAAATAATTAATTATTTTAAAACGTGAAATAGTTTTGAAACAAGAATAAAGGACTTTATTTTAATTAAATTTAACAATCAAGTTAAACTACGTAGTTTTCTATTTAAGAATAATCTCAAGTAAATAATACTCTTAAGGTTAAGGTCTTAAGGTTAAAATTATTCTGTTGGTAATATCGAAAAACGCCCTAGGCTGCTTCATCGTGAATAAATTTCCTATAATTTTCACATAAAACTAAATTATTTCCAAGCATTGAGATCATTAAATTCCAAATTAACTATTACGTAAAAGGGTCAAATCATTTTCTTAGAATTTTGGCAGAAAACGTATGCATTGAAACTATAGAGTCTACATTATTCAGCAAAGTAAAAGAACACACAGTATTCATTTAATACTTTAAAACGTTGACAAAACTGTACAAAATCTCAAAGCATTCTCCAGCCGAGAACTGATAACTTAAACAAACCAATGTAAACACGAAGCGTTGTAAGAGTTTTACTAAGAATAGGGTCAAGGGCTAATAAACATAGTCATTATATCACTTTTCACCTAAAGCATCTTGAGTTACATTTTAGTTGAGAGAACACAAGTTAGCGTTTGGCTATATCCGACAAGCTTGCAGTCTTGAACAATGAACTCACTCACGGGGAATCATATAAATACGCGAGATTTCATACGATCAAGTCACATCTCTGACAACCCCAAACGATATCCTTTGGTTCTACGGAATCGGGTACGAAGGGATTGTCCAGCTCTCCGTGGCAGAATCGTGCCACATCTCTGGCAACCCCAAGCTTTACGCTTTGGTTCTACAGAATCGGGTACAAAGAGATTATGCGACTCTCTGTGATATAGTTGTGCTCCAGGTCAAGTCTCTGACAGCCCCAAACCTCACGCTTTGGTTCTTCGAAATCGGGAAATAAGAGAGTGGCTCTGTTTCAGAGTTGGGAGGGGGGGCCGTTACAATATTAGGTTCATTCTAAATATCATATATTATATTTAATATGTAAAATTACAGGCAATATTGATGCGTATTTTTTTATACCCACAAAATACGATTATTTAGTTTCATAAAATGACACCAAATAACACATTCGTAATTTGTAGGTTTAAAAAAAAAACGCAACAATATTGCCTGTAATTTTATATATTAAATCTATATAGTATTTAGAATGAACATTTTAACAAAGATTTAAAGTATTCTGGCGACGCCAACACACGAGGGAGTGCTAACGCCGCCCTATTAATGATATTCTTTTTTATATAAGTACTTACAGTTTGTTTATTTATTTTGATTTTGAATAAAATACTTTTATTGTGTGTAGTCTCGAACTCGAAGAAAATGTCAGACTAAAATTATTGTCTAGTTGATGTTCAATTAGTTAATTATAATTCAGTGTGTGTGCCATGCATTTCTTGAAAGTGACAGTCAAATATTAAGTTAGTAGATAAGTTTCATTGGGAAACATGATCACGTACTTTCTTCTTATTTAACCTCCCAAAGGATTAGTTGTATATAGAGGTTCGGTTACATATTGATTTTTATATGAAATAAGAATGTATTTATTGTGAATTTAGGAATTATATAAGTCAAGCATTTCTATAATGGTATGAAAATTATTGTTTAGTCTGAATATAAAATGGTAGTTGGTTCATATCAAATGAATAAGAGGCTTTGTCAGAGGCGGGTAATATTTTTATAAAAGAAGAGAGATGCAAGAGATTAAATCTTTTAATCATTTTAGGTGCAACCCCTATTAGTAGGTATATCTTCATATAAAATTGAATTGTGATTTACCGTGTGTGTTAAAATTGGCCTTAGTTTGAAAAGTATTTATTGAGGGACTATAAGCAATAATAGATTAAAGGACTAAGTGAACTCCCTAAAAAACTACCTCATAACCACCCTCAAATGTGTACCACAGCAATTTTGTGTTGATCAAGAATTAAATGCTATGCAAAACATTAAATTTATGTTTCATACTACAAATTTGTTTCGATCACAAAATGCGTGGTTTTGATGAAAAATTGCGCATTTGTCTGCAACAATTCATTGTTAATGAATAAGCCTGGCCAAGCGATGGTTGATTCAGGGTCGGGCGCAATATCAATGCCATCGCGCGCTTGTTTACGATTACAATGACACACTTCGGTTGTTATCTGTCGATCGATGCATAGAGTACTAATAAATAATAAATAATGTTGAGCGTAAAGAGTAGAAAACGACCGTACGCTGATAAAGTGAATAAATTTATCGGTGAATTTCCGGATTTATTCTATGATGGATGTAAAATAATTTGTAAAGTCTGTGATCAAGACTTAATGTGCTGGAATAATTACGGCTGCAAAATTCATGTCAATAGTAACCGGCATAAAAATAAAAAAATGGCGTGTCTTCTTTGGAACCTCAGTTTATGTTTGATTTACTGTTAATGCTGATTGCCTATGATGTTCCCCTGCGCATATTGGATAAACCAGCATTACGGGAGTTCTGGAATAAATACAATCCCCAGGTGAATTTACCAAGTAGTTCATCGTTACGTAGATATGTACCAAGTGTTCGTGAAGACATTGTAAATAGGATTAAATGTGCAATAAAAAATACACGGCTGTGGTTATGTGTTGACGAGACGACAGATTGTAAAAAAAATTCTATTTTAAATGTTATAGTACGTGTACTCGACCCTGTTAAACCAAAATTTCTACTTTTACTAGCTAGCAAAAGACTAACTGCGTGTACTGGCGAAACAGTTACGCGGGTGGTGTTGGAGACTTTCGAAAAATTTGAACTGTCAACAAGTCAAGTGTTAATGTTTGTGACTGACGGTGCTGCAACAATGCGTTTGGTGGGCCGTTTTCTTCAAAGAGACGATTGTAGGTTTTTACATGTTACGTGTAAAGTGCGTGCGTTCCATCTTGTAGCAAAAACGATTCGAAAATGTTTTTCAAAGGTAGATGCATTAATAGCAAATACAAAAAAAAGTATTTCTCAAATCTCCTAAACGGCTTCGAGCATTTCACACACTGTGTCCTGGTATTCCGGAACCACCAGAGCCGATTCTTACACGTTGGGGAACGTGGTTGAAGGCAGCTTTTTATTATGCTGAATATTTTCAACAAATAAAAGCTGTGATACTACAGTTCAACCCTAACGAGGCTGCAGCTATTAAGGAAAGCCAGACAAGCTTTCAAGATGTTTCCCTTGAAACAGATTTAAAAACTATTTATAACAATTATAGAGGACTACACGACGCAATAGAAAAATTGCAAAATACTTCGTTGTCGTTAGTGGAATCGCTGCAAATAGTGGACGACGTAAATACACAGCTACAGGCTATAAATGACGCAAAAAATAATCCCGTTATTGAAAAATTCGAGAGTGTATTACGGAAAGATTCTGATTTTACCAAATTAAGACAAATTTGTGATGGTGCATCTACAGCTGCGTTAAGTGAGTTCACAGAGTGTTTTACTTATGCCTGTATTACTTTCGTAGATGTCGAACGGTCTTTTTCAAAATACAAACATATTTTTTCATCACAGCGAACCGCTTATTGAGACAACTGTAGAAACATATCTGATGCTACACAGTTATTATAGAAGTGCTCCAGTTTGTAATAACGACAACCAAGCTACTTCATAAATCTGCTTAAGAAGGTGAGTTTTGTACATATTTTTATAAAGTGTACCAGTATTAATAAAATTTATTTCCATTTATTTTATTTATTTATTTATTTATTTATTTATTATTAGTTATATCACTTAGATATACAATGTACATGTGTGAACGTCATTTAACAGTTTAATAATAATGTGCAGCACTAAGCTTACAAAATATAAGGAAATACATAAAATAGAATTTAAAGCGAACGAAATAGTGCAAAAATATACATCACAATATATAAAATATTTTTGTTTTTATTATTGTACTTATCTAAGTATTATGATATGAGGCATACACAGTACGTCTCTGTAGGATTAATGATCTTTGCCAGGCTTATTAATGAATAATTTCATTATGCAAGTACAAAAGAAAATATCGGTACCTAAGAATTGATTTATTTTTTGTAATGAACTGATATGTTGACTATCCTTATAATTCGCAATATTTTATTATATTTCTCGCACTCATTATTAAAAGTAAAATACAAAACGAAGAATTACTCAAGCGATTTATTTAGTTTTCTAAAAAGAAATTGGGCAGTGGCGGCTCTTAGTTTGAATATTTGGAGGTAACGTAATTTAAAGAAAAAAAAAACATGCATAATCGAGTGTGATTTAGGTGTTTGGTAAATTCGTGTAAATATTGTAAGGGAGATTCTAGGCCCAAAAGAATGTTACAGTTCTGAATAAATATAACTCTTTAAACGCTTCCTAACGGAAATACATAAATGGCCTTAGTATGAACTGAAAATATAATATTATCAACAGCCAGCGTTCTGGGGTAGGGGTTTTGGGTCACTAAAAAAATATATTTAGTACGTCACTAGGTAATAAAAAAAGAAAGTGGCACTTTTTTATTCTATGATTAGTTTA
Source organism: Rhamnusium bicolor (assembly GCA_029963845.1). NCBI lineage: Eukaryota > Metazoa > Arthropoda > Insecta > Coleoptera > Cerambycidae > Rhamnusium > Rhamnusium bicolor. The sequence goes on along the minus strand of JANEYF010001486.1, from coordinate 1,063,459 downwards.
AGCCAGTAAAAACTTCTAATTCGGGAACATTTCCTGTAGTTCAAACAAGGAGCGAGAAAGACACAGTCCGTAAAGTACAATACGTATGGTATATGAGGGCGGGAATTAGCCGCGTACATAGCGGGATGTAAGAATTGAAAGTTATACACAAAATATACGCATTTGATGTCGCTTCCTGCAACATTCCCAAAATTGTCATATATCTTTTACGGTACAGCGAATAAAAAAAAAAACATTATCATAATAACTACCATATATACCTTTTTATTATTTCATCCCGCAGTAACATCTTACATCCTCTATTATTTTACATTCAATAAATCCGAAACACATGTGTCCACGGTTTGCATCCTTTGTGGTGGCCTCACCCATGTTACATTTTGCTTCTTAATTAAAAAGTGGGATTTTTGTTTTTTACACTTTGCACAAAATTTAAAGTTATCGATGTGAAGTCATGGTGCTAGCTGAAATAAATTTTATTGATTACCAGTAAAGTAGAGAAGTTGTTAAGATGGTTACTAAATTTTTTTCTATCATTTTAATTTTCTCTAGATTCTTGTAAAGTTAAGAAGTAATTTTTGTTTTGATAAAATTATTTTTTTTTGTCCAAATAGTTTCGGCTCCAATAAAAAAAATATATCTGAGTGATACGCCTACTATTCGACTAAAAATCATGACGCTAGTACTAATAGTTAAGCCAGAATGACGAAATTTGTCGGCAAAACTGGAGTTTATCTAAAAATACACGCAAATAAGAATAACTTCTAAAATAACAAATTTCGCATAACACAAATGAGGGTCAAATCAATGCATTTTAAGGTCTTCTATCACCATGCGTCGGTTGGTCCGTCCTCAGTGACACACCCTGTATATACGGTAACGCTTACATCCTGGTCGCTGCGACAAGATAGCCGCAACCAGGTTGCAATGATGTGTTACATGGAGTGTTTTAAATTCGGTCACTGTCTTGGATCGCAAATATAGCCACCTACATAAGAATCGATGTAACACATCATTGCCAACTGGTCACAGCGATCGTATTGCAGCGTCCATTATGCAAGCGTGGCCGCAACAATAGGGAACTTGCTTATAATTTTAAAAATAAAAATAATACTAAAAAACATAGCGTAACGTTGTAATAAAACGTGTACTTCACAAAAAAAATAAGTTTTCTAATTCCACGCGATCAGTATAAAGGATCTAAACAGCGATAAAATTGAAGTGGCCCGAAACGAGCTACTATTGACTGTGACGTCACACCATACAATATTCGGTAGTCGTCGCGCCGGGAAGCAATACAATCAGATGTTTACCGGTGTTATAAGACTGTGGTTGATTTGTTAATGACTGTTCCGATATAAATATATAATTGTGTTTTATAGTACTGCTTATTGTAGTTGTACAGATATTTTAAAATGACTGATCAAGGTTTTTCAAAGGGCCAATCTGATAATTTGCCTAAAGTGGATTTGTTTATGGTGGCATCTTTTATACAAAATAGTGAAAGTTTTTCCCTTGGAGAGGTCCGCGGGGTCAAGGCAGAGAAGTATGTATTTTTTTTAGCTTTTTAGTAATAATTTATAAACATAAAATAGTTATGACTTGATCACGGAATAAAAAGAAATAACTACAAAATGCTTAGTCGCAACTAAGCATTTTTAGCAGACTTAGTCTTATGTTTGAAAGAATTTAGGGTAATTCTTTACAGCAGCCACTTCTATATTTTTCGTGTTTTTTTTGTACACACGCGTAAAGTGTCTCTATAGAAGACATTTGCTGCAAAGGAAATGTTGCGCAAATGTATAATTACCTATCGTAGGTATTTTCGTACTATGTTTTGGGGCAAGGGAAATAAGTGATTGTGTCGTGTTATCATTCACATAATAGATAAATGTAAGATTTGAATAGAATAAATTGAAGGACAAGAGAAAGGTATTTGCAATATACTATATATACTAGAGGTAAACATTTTACTCTTCGCAGACAATAGTGTTATTGAACTTTTATATAATTGTTGCACATTCTGTAGGATACTCTTCGCAGTTTTTTGAAAAGAATCTTGTGTTTGTCTTATAAACTTCATTCTTACAATACCTAATGTATTGACTACATATTTAATTTTCTCTCCCGATAGTGCCGACTGTATTGGCGAAACGCGTGGCAGTATATTTTATACTATAAACTAAGATTCATTCTTACAATACCTAATATATTGATCACATATTTAATTTTTAATTTTTTTTCATCTCCCGATGATGCCGACTGCGTAGGCGAAATTTGTGGTAGTATATTTTACAGCATTTTGGTGTCTTTAGAAAATTACCTCAATTTTAGTAGCACATTGAAAATTGCAGCCCTCTGTAGATTCATATTTTTAAATAAAATGTCCTATAACTTTTTTATTTACTATTTGATTTTTTTCAAAAACAATGGATTTCTTCCTCTAGCTAACACTAACTTATAGCCCAAATTTCAATTCGAACGGACTTTTTTTTCTTTAGTTATCGTGCTTACAAGAAACGTGACGGACAGACAGACGGACGGACAGATGAACAGACGGACATTTTGAAAGTTGTTGAGAATTCGATGACGAACGAAATGATTTTTTCTCTGCGAGCGATATTAACGATTTTAGAAATGTCCCGATCAAATGCAATATACTCTTCGTAATCGTATTTGCGAAGAGTATAATAATAAAAAATAGCTGTTTACTTTCGCACCAGGAAATTACCGTTACTTAGTATCACTAAATTACATTCTATCTACTAATCTTATTTTCTAACATTGTATACACATTCTTTCTTTACTTAATCCTACCCTAATTAAAATTCAATAATTCGGAATATTTTATTGCCCGCCTGCGAAAAACTAGTAGATAGACATATAGTATTTAATAATGTACTTACATTAAAATGATCTTCACGCACATGTAGAGACCTACTGCTCTGTGAAATGTCTTTTTCATTTCTTCTACACGCTTTTAGCCATTTTGATCGACGAATCTTATCTTCTGGCAACATTATAAATATTTTATCTGGCACTTTTACTGTAGTATTCTTACACAACGGTACAATGCAATATTTAAAATAAGGAGTTTTTGTTTCCATTTTAAGTACCTATACACTTAAAATTTATGGCGATGCTGGTATTTTTACGGCTGAAATCAAGCAGTCGAGTGCTGGGATCTCCGTCGTGGTATGGTGTGATGTCACGACTACTCCCGCGCTTTTGAACCTGTTTGAAACGGTTCGCTCGCGCGCGAAACTTTAATAATTTATAACAAATTTATTATTGGGAATTAAGGCGTCATATTTTGCATATCTTATTTTTTAGTATTGTAGAACATTTTTATGAAGTAAAAAAAAATGTGCAAGTTCCCTATTGTTTCTATGATACTTGATCCACGATGGAAGTTAAACTGCTGTTTACAACTTGATATATAAAGCAATCAGGCGCACCGATATTAAAACCTCAATTTTTAAATTCGAACTTGGATAGTTTCTAAGAAAATTTAGATGCCATTTATGACGAACATGCGAGCATGTCCATCAATATATTTTTGTTATGAAAAACAGAACTAGGGAAAGAGCGTCACTAAAATGCGCGTACCTATTACTTTTTATCAAGGGCGTTGGAAATATACTAACGGTTAAAAAATTATTCAAACATAGGAAAACTATATTCCAAAAAAAGTTTCTTTTACTTACACAATATATGCCGTTATTCTTGACAATATACCTATTCCCTTCCTCGACTATACACGTTAATTTTCACTATACTAAACGACATTGGTAATCATATCGAAGTAATAGAAAATTTTAATAATTCAACGTCTTTAAGGAATTTTAAAACTACTTTTCTCTCTTAAGAATTCAGATGGTAAAACACTTTAATGCAACAAAGACTATTACTTAACCTTCTCGCAATACTTCTGACGATTGTAATACTGCTTCTCGTCTAGTCGAATATTCAGGTACTTGAGGGTATAAATTTGTAATACTACAAAAGTTAGAACTACTCGAGATCATGTTTTTATTGTTTCTGTCTGCTGTAAAACTTTACAACTTAAGTATACGTGAATGCGAAGAATTTCGTGTCTTGTGGCAAAAACAATGGCGCTGCTCTGTAGTCTGAATGGATTATTCATACGTACTTATAATATGAGAAACCACTTTACAATTTCCAGTCTGAATTTAATTTTCTCATTTTGGACAATTAGGACGGAATAATGCTGGTAAATTATCGAAATATCGATTATATTATTATGTAAAATACATAATATATTTCTGTTTTTTATCTGGCATGTTCTATTTTGCCATCTTCATTTTAAATAAAATAAATAATGTATTAACATGCAGTAAAATATTCACAAATAGTAATAAATACTGAAAGCTATACATACCCAGTTAGCATGTTACTTCTATAAGTATTGTTAAAGAATTCTTTTGAGAGTTAAAATTCTTTTGTGACTTCTTGTTTGTGGATTATTAACTTCTGTTAGATTTATGAATGTGAGCTACAAAATAACTTTAGATATGCTTTATACAAGTAACTGTTCATTTCTAAAATAACGGTGTTATATAACTTTTTAAGAGGTTGAATATTACCTCTTAGAGATTTTACAATGAATAATTTTTAAATAAATTCTTTTTGGTGGTTTACAGTATATGCCACAGTGTAACCAGTAGGTTATTTCTCCTTATTGCTAGGCATCACCGCCGGAAACCTTCAAGAGCGGTTAAACTGACCCGTTTTAATGAAAAGCATCAGTGTAGTAGTGGCCGTATGAGCGACGCCGGCGTGTGTGTTATCAGCGAAATAAAAAATAACTCGTGGCGTAAATGCTTTACGCGTAATTGATTTACTGTGACAATTGTATGCATTTTATTTTATCTTAAAATGGGAACGATAAGAAAAGAGAGGGAATGGTTTGCTCATGTAAAGGGTGTACAAATGAAAGTTATTGTAGTAATGACAAGTTTTATTTATTTCCTCGTGATGTCGAAAGCTAAGTGAAAAACTTATATTATTGGAGGCATAAAGCATATTGAATTTGGTATAGGAGTTAGGTATTGTTTTGCAAAAACAAGAACCATTAATGAAGTAATTTTAAGAATATAAATTGAAAGTGTAAATAAAATACGAAATAGAATAAAAAAATAAAATATTTAGTTTTGTATTTACAATTAAACGAATGCTCTCTTCTGCATCTATTTTGAATAATTTTTAAAGATATTACAGAATAAATTTTAAAACGTATGTATGTTGTAGACAAACTACTAATCAGTCAATTTATAAAAAGTTTAGTTAGTTTTAAATGATTATTGGTGGTTTTATTTTGTAAATCCATAATTTTTAATTCAATATTGACAATTTCAGCCAGGCGGAGACGGGTTGTTATTAGATTCATGTAAGGCAATATATAGATGATTATTTTTAACACATTGTATCTTGGGGTTCTGTTATTTGCGGGCCATTTACAGGCTAAAATAGTTAAATAAGGTTAAAGCATATACAGGGTCTTCCATAATTAAATACCTTCTTTCAAATGGGTAATGGTACTATAAAAAATAAGTTGAGTTTTGTATATATGCCTTAAGTCAATTCATAAGGGAGCTACAATCTCTTAAAGGGGCTAAGTAAAACATAGTTATTTGCCAATAAATTCGAAACGTCGTAAGTTGCAAACATTTAATTTGGACCATGATTAATTTTATAATGTTACATATTTTGTTAAATTTTTATCTACATATCATGATTTGTTGAAATAATTACAAAGGACAGGGTGAATTTTCGCCATAACTTTTTGTCATATTTTTTTTACACATTATTAGTGGAAAGAAACGATAGTGTTAAAAACTGAATAAAATAGCAATAAATAAATATTTAGAAAAACTTTTTTAACGGTAAATAAGTGCGTCTTAGTAAAATCGTTTTTGTTGCAATTATAAAGCAGTCTATTTGGAGCCTATTTAATGCAGATTTAGGGGCTAGTCAATTTTTATTTATGGTTAGTAGAAATTTCTTTCAGTGTATAATTAGATTGACCAAAATATCCTAAATTCACACTTTTATTCACTTTATTTTTGTCAGCATCATAATGACGGTGACAGTAAGTACGTTCGTCTTCGAGCTGGTCTTAATAAAATGGCGAAGTTGTATAAAGCAACCTCGGCCGTTATGGGGAAAAATCTAAAATATGTAGGCATAGGAACTATTCATGAAACGTATATAAATTCTCTTCAAGACGTTATCTTCCGATGTCAGATGATCAAAAAAAGGCTAAATATAGAGTTTACAAAAGGCACTACTTTGAGTTTTATGAAATTAATATTACCTAATATCTTCTTCATAGGGTAATACAAACAATTTACAGATAATTGTTTCACCGCTAATTGTACGATTTTTGTGATACTTGTAAATAGCTCATCAATAATTAAATTTTTTAGAAACAAAACCTCTTTTTGCAACTTCTGCAGCGCGTTCGATAATACTTTTCATAAGTACTTTCATTTATGAAAGTTATATTAGTTTTAGAAACCTCTACGTAACGTCATTTGTAAACTATTTATTTGGCCTTTGTTTTGGCCATTGGACATCGGAAAATACCGTCTTGAGTATAATTTATATACGCTTACATAACTAGTTCTTATAGTTCTATTTTAGAATACTGCAGAATGTTTGAAGCCTAGCATGCTTACCGGGGATCGATGCAATTCCCGGTAAGACATCCTGCGTACAAATATCAACTTCTGGATTCTCCGGAAATGACTTTAACATTTTCGTTTGTTGACGCGTCCGGTATGCCATTGTATTTTTGCTATTATCAGTATGACCATCTATAGTCAAAAGCAATATGTGCATTCATCCATTGGACAAATTCGGAATCTGTGTAATCTGTTTTTTGAAATTAGCACATTCAAATTTTAATCTAAATTAAATTTAAAGAGGTGATAACTTTATAAAAAATGAAAATTTCTTCATGAAATTTGAAACCAGTCGCCAAATGTTTTTCCTGACAATGAAAAAAAATTGTTTACAAATATTTTACAAACGGCCTAAGAAATAACTTGGGAGGGTGATCATTATTTCAGCTTTCTTTTTGCACATTTCAACAGCAATTTTTTTTTTGTAAAACTCATTTAGTCTTGAAGTTATGCCATAAAGTATCGTTCGGATCCCATTCCCCAACTTAGATTTCACCAGCCGCCGCTAAATTTACGTTTTAATAAGAGAATAGTTGCATAAACTCATGTAGTGGCATTAACTGTATCCTTTGATTCACTTGAATTTAAAGTGTGGTCAACACTTTTAATTATTATGAAATAAAACAGAAAACGAGATGTGTAAAAAAATAATAAAAACACATTTGAAAGTCTATAGTGTAAGTAAAAGGTAACAAAACTTTACAGCGGCATAAGCGAAAGTCTTACTTAGCCTGGGGTAGAGAAGTTGGTACGTGCCTGGTGGGCCACTTGGGACGGCTGAATGTCTCTTGACGGATAGGCTCTGTCTTTAAAGCTCTATTTAAATGCATTCCTTAACTCCATTTCTCAACGAGTGCCGAAGAGGGAAGGACTACTTTATTATACGCTCTTATACTCCTACCACAAATTAAGATAATCTGCTCAAAGTTAGCGCTGTGAACAAAACTTATCGTGCGCCCTGTGAGGCTTTAAATTGCTCAATTATTTTTGTACACTTTCTGGATTACTATAAAACATAAGAACATAATTCCGCTTTAGTTTTCAGTATACAATTAACATTTTCATTTAACATTTCCCTTATAGAAATTGTGTACACGTTATTGACCTTTTATTACTATTGAATTGATAATAATTGGTACTACAGGATTCAAATATATTTACACTCCAATTAATGGCAAATATTTCGATGGCTTTCAAGTACAATTTCACAGAAAGATAACCGAAAGTCCTTTTAATACGGAATAATTTTTTAAAAAATTTCTGTTCAAAATATTCATACTTATCAACAAAAATATATCATCGTGTCCAATCAGTTGTTTTTAGTGCAAAAAATTCTCCCTAACGCATTTAGTTATTATTCGTCATATCACTTTTCCAAAAAAAGATTTAAAAATTATCAATACTGCATTATACAGCGTGTCCACCTAGTACGCCGAAGGTCAATATCTTGGTTAATAAAAGATATAAATTGATCTTTCTTTTTTGAATGTGCTTAGTTTTTCAAGCCTTACAGAATCAAAATATCATCAAATATACAGGGTGTTCTATTTCCACTGAACAGAGAGCAGTTTTGTTTTTGTTATTGTCAACCTATATTTCTTTTTAATTTTTTCGGAAACTGCATGAAAAATAAAAGATATTTTAAGTATAATACTCATGAATTTTTCAGTTTTCGAGATATTTAGCTTGACATGTTTTTTCTCTTAATTTTCGACACTCATAATTACAATCATCAGTAAAAATATTTTTTTGACTAAGTGTTGAGCAAGAATGGTTCTTTAAAACGCTATGTTAGAAATTGACCTGTGATATACAGGGTCCGAGAAAAATCTTCTCAAACATGATAAAGGAAAAATTTGAAAACTTTGTTATATCAAATGTAAATTATTAAACTATAAGCTGCACCCCTAAATATTCTATAGCTATCCCTATGCCTAAGTTTGATACTTTCTGTAAAAAACGCACTTTTATGGAAAAATTGGTGTTGGCTATGTTTCCTTGTCATGAAATCGTAGTGAGCACCTGTCAAGAGATTAATCTGTCACATTTCCTTGAAAAAGTTTCGAGAGTAGGATAATTACTTTAATAAAGTGAATTTTAATAAAATTTGGAGTAGTTTAGAATAAATTATTCTAAGGAAGAGTTGGTAAATATGGTGTATGCTCTAGGAGAAGGCCATGGTAATTGTTTATTAGCAGCCCGTATTTATAAGACCAGATTTACAGTGATTTCCTCACACTGACTATTTTAACTATGTGAAGAAGAGATTTGAAAGGAGAGCAAATGCTAATTATTAGTCGGCTGTCAAATGTACAAAAAAAGGCTCCCGTGGGCTCCTTGATGATGCAAGTTTGGGAGTGATCTCAAGCTCTTCGTTTAACCTTGGCGAAACACAATTTCGATGGTGGCACTCTCGAAAATGGTGCGTTCGGGTGCTGCACGCGTTGTATCAAAAAATGTATTATACAAAAAAATGTTTATTCTTTAATTATACACAAAAAAGGTTATTACATATTTTTATGTAGGACCTACCATATTCTCTAAAAATTAATTTTTTAAGGTTTCTCTATGATATTTCCTGAACATTTCTTTTGAATAGATTAGTGGTTGAAATCACCCGTTTTCAGCAATGCCGAGGTCGTTGTTTGCTGCTGATGGAAGAATGCATCATTGCCTAGCTAAATACAAACTTGTGGATGCTCTAGAATCATTACAAACAAACCCTGCCCAAGAAAATAATGATCATAATGGCACAGGCCCTGCAAATTTAGAAGGGCATGAAGAACTACAGAAGAAAGCTGCCATAGTAGATGGCATGGCACTTCTTCATACCTACCACAAACCTGACTCAGTGAAAACATGCCGTGACCTCGGTGTAAGCTTCAGTAAATGGATTGGTCAAAAATTCAGCAATTATAGTGAGGTTCATGTGGTTTTCGACTCTTACAAAGAGAACTCATTGAAAACAGAGATGAGAGTAATTCGGCAAAGAAGCTCAGATCCAATCCAGTATAAAATCGGACCAGAAACAATAATTGGAAGTACACCAATGAATAAACTACTGGCTCATGATAAGACAAAGGATGAACTGAGAGAGTTCCTTTCCGACCAGATTCTTCAATTCGCTGTGACCTATGGGAAGAACTTCGTGGTCAGTTGGAAGGACAAAGCAGGTTCATCACATGGTGCTGATGTTTCGAGTCTTTCAAGTACCCAGGAGGAGGCGGACACGAAGATCATACTACACACTGCGTACTTAGCACAGAGAGGAATCAAAAACACTCATGTGTTTTCACCTGATACTGGTGTTGTGGTTTTACTACTAAGGCGATATCCCCAACTTACACCAAAGTTTGGAGTTTTCCTTGGTCATGATATGAAAAGGTTTGTTCAGCTAGCTTCAATTTACAAAGCACTGGGGCCACTAAAGGCCTCTGCACTTCCTGGATAACACGCACTTTCAGGAGCAAATGTAACAGGATCATTTGCCAACAAAGGGAAAGTAAAGTGGTGGAAGACATTCAATTCCGTAAGTGATGAGCTATTAGAAGCTTTGACCAAATTGGGGACTACTCTTTATCTCACTGAAGATGTCAGAGCTAGCTTGGAAGCATTTGTTTGTCAGCCATATATCCCCAAAACAACGCTGACTGATATAGGAGCTGTAAGATGGTTGTTGTTTACGCAAAAACAATGTCAAGACGAGAACCTCCCTCCAATAAAATCTGCTTTGAACCCAGCTTTGTTAAGGGCTCATCTTCAAGTTTTGAGTAGAATCAGGACCTTATTCAGCATCCAAATAACCCATCACCTACAGACTTCGGGTGGAAGAAAGTAGGGAGTACATACGAGCCAGTTGCATGTACCATGCCCTGTGCTCCAGAGCTTTTATTGGAACTTTGCCGCTGCTCATGCTTTCCAAGGCGTTGCTCTCCTCCATGTACATGTCAGTCGAATGGATTAAGGTGTACTGAGATGTGTAAATGTGAGGGTGATCCTGACCGATGTGATAATATGGGAGAGTTCGAAGGTGATGAAGACTTGGGATTAAGTGATATTTGTACTATGATGACTAATTAAAAAATACGTTTATTTTTGTTTAATTCGATTCAATTATTATTATTTAGTTTCCTATGTCTGTACTGTAGGATTTTTTTTTTTATTGTTTCCACTGTTAATAGATGACTTGAGTGAGATTACTGTTCACAGAAAAACTTTTAATTTTTGTACCCCTATCTCATTTGAAAACCCTAAAAGTAAACTTTCTGAGAAAGTGGTAGGTTCTACAAAAAAAATCGTAACAACCTTTTCTATGTAAAATTGAATTATAATCATTTTTTGTATAAAAACCTTTTTTGAAAAAATGGACGGTTACTTAGATAAAGGGAAAAAAGTGCTTGCGACGGCGACCATTTTGTTTCTGAAGGGTAGTACCCAAACGCACCATTTTTGAGAGTGCCACCATTGAAATGATATTTCTCCAAGGCCAAACGAAGAGATTAAGACCACTCCCACACTTGCATCATCAAGGAGCCCACGGATGTACATTTGACAGCAGATTATATATGAAAACAACCAGGACACGAGAATAGTCAAATCACTATTTTGATTTCAGTCGTGGAAAATCCAAATATCAGTGTCGTGCAAGTCAGTGATGAAATTAGAATTTCCAGGAGCTTGGTGAGTAAATTGCTGAAAAATAATAAGTTTCACACTTATCATTTCGAGTATCACCAATCACTATTGAATCTGGATTTCCAAAACCGTTTGCAGTTTTGAGATTGGACACTGATAAAAATTCATGACGATTCAAATTGTTTTCTAATATTTCATTCACGGATGAGTCATCATTTTCATATACCCGCAGAGCCATTCGACACAATTTTCACCATTACGATGATCAAAACCCTGGGTTATTGCGAGAACAATATCAGCAACCTTTTAATATAAACATGTGGGATGGAATATGCGAGGAACACATTCTTGGACCATACTTTTTTGAAGCCAATTTAACTGGAAATATGTATTTGGAATCTTTGCAAAATGAGTTGCCTGTTTGGTAATGGTTTGAACACGATGGTGTCCCTCCGCATTCTATATTAGCGGTAATCTTGCTCATGAACTTAGTTACTGTATATTTATCGTAAGTATTTTTATTTCAGGTTAGACAATCCTAAATGAATAATATCCAAAAAAATGGTGAGGTAAGGGTGATCCAGTTTCTTGACCAGCGCGATCATCGGACTTAACGTGCTTAGATTCTTTTTTTGTGGGGTTATATTAAAGATAAGAGTATGCGAAGTACCACCAACTGAAACTGAAGATCTCAAATTGAAAATTATGAATGCATTCCTCACAGTAACCCCAGAAATGTTGAGAAACGTATTTAGAAATTTTCAATTTATATAGAGTTAAAATTTGTTGTTGTATTCTTGCTGCAAATACAAATTTTTAGATAATAATCACCAGCAAATGTTAATATATTCATTGGCTTATTTGGCTGAATTTATCAACGTTCACTATTTTACAGTCCTCATTCTATCAGTTTTCTTATAAATTTATGTTGCAAATACAAATTTTTAGGTAATAATCACCAACAAATGTTAATTTAGTCATTGTCTCTTTTGGCTGAATTTATCAACGTAGGTACACTATTTTACAGTCCTCATTCTATCAGTTTTTTCATAAATTTATCATTATCTGTCCTTTCGCATTACTCTTTATCGTATTCAAAACAGCCAGTATGAAGAAATCGTTGTAAGAATGGATGATCTGCTTGTAAATATGGTTTGTTGTAAACATTGGTCAGTTAATTTGTTTAATTGCTTTCCCTTATTTGTTTAAAACCTTTTATGTGATAATATGTTAATTATCAATGTGACAGCAATATGCTGATTATCAAGTTATGAAATTATGAATAAAATGTTGCTTTCACAATTTTATTATTTTTTGAGTTTTGTGTGTATGTGTTAAATGGAATAAATTGCAGAGAGCATTTATTTTAATTTTTCCATGAAAGTACGTTTTTTACAGAAAGTATGAAACTCAGGTATAGGGATAGCTATAGCAAAATTATAGAATATTCAATGGTGCATCTTAAGGTTTAATAATATACAGGGTGTTCCATTTGAATTAACGAAGATTTTTCAATTTCTCCTTTTATCATGTATGACAAGATTTTTCTCGTACTCTGTATACCACAGATTAGTTTCTGACATAGCGTTTCAAAGGGCCATTCTTGCTTAACATTTAGTCAATTATGAGTGTCGAATGGTGAAAAAAAAAATCATGTCCAGCTAAATAGTATTATACATAAAATACATTTTATTTTTCATATAGATTCTGAAAAAAATTATAAAAAATATAGGTTGCCATAAAGAAAAACAAAGTTGCACTGTGCCCAGAAGAAATGGAACACCCTGTTTAATTGGCTTTATTTTGATTCTGTAGAGCTTGAGAAACTAGGCATATTAAAAAAAGATCAATTTATCTTTTTCGTTAACCAAGATATTGGACTTCCGCGCAATAGGTGGACACGCTGTATAAACTACTGAATGTTTAGGCGTCTTTCTATTATTATCTATAAGCATTGCTAACTCGATTAATACTGTAATATTAATATACATATAAGGACTGATTTTCGTAAAATTGATTCCAATATTTAATCTATCTTTAAATATTTAAATCAGGAATAAATGAAAAATTAGTGGCATGAATCATATTTAATTCTTGATTTAAAATTTAAATCGAATCTTCAGAATCTAAAGTAGATATAATCCAGGTTTACTTAAAAAATTGACTGCACTAAGCTGCAATTCAGGTCTAAATCTCTAAATTGGAAAATTTTTCTAATTGAAAATTCTGATGTTTTAAGACGGTTGAATGTGCGAAGTCCAGCGGCATGCCACATAGTGGCCCCGCTCCATATAAGGCTCTGTCAAAAATGCTTTTTACTAACATCATCTTTGAAAGTGGAAATTATATTTATAATAAAGTAGATAGGTTAAGGTTTTATTTATCCAAATATTTTACTACTTGGAGCTCTCACTATTATTGTAGACCACCTCAAAGTTGACCTTTTCAGTTACTCCCAAAAAAGGTCTACGTGCATGTCTCAAAAATATGATGAAATAAAATTATAGATTCTTAACTTTTATTAACGTATTATATGTCAATGGATAGGGTATTTTTCCTACTTTTTAGAAATCCGTTTCTCTTTTTTTGTAGTTTTTTTTCATACACGTGTTTAAAAAAGAAAGAATTACTTTGATTAAACATTTAACTCTGACGGATCTGCCCGGGTCAAGTAAAATACCACTTTTGACAGCTTTTATCTTCTTATACAAGCAAGGTATGATCACCAGGTTTCTAACATGAAACGTCATTGTTGCTAATTTATGTTTTAAAATGTCTGTACATAATTAAACGTCTTTTGTGACAAGAATCCACTGACTAAAATTGTTATTAGTTTTAATTTTAGTCAGCGCTTCAGTATGTTCACTAGTCCAAATCCACTGTACATTGTTTTTAAATTTGTAAGTGATCCCAACTACTGTGATAAGTTAGGTATGTATTTAGTTAAATAATTAATCATTCCTAAACTTCTTGATAACTCTAAAATATTTTTAAATTTGGCATCTTTGTTATTACAGTTTTAAAGATACCAAATTTAAAAATATTTGATGAGAAATTACCTATAGAAATTCAAACACATGCTAGCCAATATGGTATTGGTGGTTGCCTACTTCAGGAAGGACAACCAGTTGCCTTTCGTTCTCGCAGATTAACAGAAACTGAAACCAGATACGCACAAATAGAGAAAGAAATGTTAAGTATTTGCTTTAATCTGTGTAAATTTCGTCATTTCATTTATGGTTAGAAAATAATTGTAAAATCTGATCACAAACCGCTGCTGGTATCAATTTGCGCAAAAGATATTTATAAAACAATTTGTCGATTACAACGAATGAAATTAAAATTACTTAAATATGATTTTAGAGTAGAATACTTACCGGGGAAATTCCTGTACATTGCAGATCTTTTGTCGCGCTTATTTATAAAAGCAATGAAAGGAGACGAATTAGATATGCGTGATATAGTACATTGTGTTGAGGTAAATTTACCCGTGTCAAATAATAGTTTGCAAGAACTAAAAAATGCCACTAAAGAAGACGCAGTATTAAGTGAGGTGATAGACTTTTGTAATACAGGGTGGCCTGAAAATAAGAAGAAAATAACTAATGTTGAGGTTCAAATGTACCTACTATAAATTAAAAAATGAATTAGTTGTTAAAGAAATATTGCTATTTTATAATAATGAAATAGTAGTTCCTAAAAATCTTAGAAAGTTAATGCTTAGTAAACTGCATACTGCTGACTTTGGCATTCAAAAGTCTAAAGTTAGAGCAAGGATAATTTCTTATTGGCCTGGACTATCCACCGAAGTACATAATTTTGTTGATAAATGTAATACGTGTTTGAAATATAGCAAAAATGTAACGAAAGAACCTTTAATTCAACATGACAGACCAAATTTACCGTTTGTAAATGTTGCAGCAGATATATCAACTTTTAGTAATTATGATTATCTTGTACTAATTGACTATTTTAGGAACTGGATAGAATTAGTGCCTCTGAAAGATAATACTGCCGGAGAAGTGATAAAGAGGTTAAAAGTTATTTGTGCTAATCATGGAATTCCGACTACCTTTGTGTCGGACAATATGCCTTTTAATAGTATGGAATTTAAACTTTTTGCCAGGGATTGGGACTTTGATATGGTGACATCGAGCCCTAGATATCCTAAATCAAACGGCTTAGCTCAACGTGCTATAGGAATTTGTAAAGTGATGCTCAGAAACTGTTGTGAAGCTAACACAGATATCAATAAGGAACTTTTAGAATATAGCACATCTCCACTCACAGGCTTGGATGTGTCCCCTGCAGAACTCTTAAATCAAAGATTGCTTAGAACTAATTTACCTGTTCCTTCCAATATTTTGTTAAACATTAAAATCATAGATTTAGGAAACTCAAAGAAAAATAGAGAAAAAATAAAAACATATTGTGATAGGCAGGCTAGAGAAAGAAGTGACTTTAACAAGGGTGATAGTGTGATTTTAAGAAAAGAGAAGTATTGGGTGCCAGGAGAAATTGTAGGTAGAAATGAACAACCTCACTCATATCATGTTAGAGATAATTTTGGTAATATTTATAGGCGAAATTCCTCATTTATTAGACCTTCTCTTAATCCCGTAGTAGAACCGAGCAGTCAGCCATATGATGACGAATACACAGTTACGACAAAGAGTGGTACTTCTACAGATTTAAAACTTGATGTTGCATCTAATCCTAGTAGTAATCAAGATAATATCTTAAGTAATAAAGGTAAGCAGTCTGTGCTAAATTCTGAAAAATCTCTTTCTGATAATAGTACTTATAAAACACGGTCAGACCGTAGCATTGTAAGACTCATGAGGTATAGATAAACACTAGTTAGTAAGAAAAGGGAGATGTTGCATAATGTGTGCTAGTTAAGTTATAGTTGGGGTGTTGGCAACGACATCCAAAGTAAGTTGGCAACTGGCAAAAAACGAGAGTTGTAAGGATTGATGTAATGAAGAGACATAGTTGTGGAGAATTCTGATAAAGTATTTAAAAGTAGAGTGTTGTGTATAAATATAAAAGGAGTACAAAACGTGACATAAACCTCGTCAAGTTAGCAGCAATAGCAATGTCGAAAATACTGCAAGAAGGTTTTTTGCCAACTTTACTTGTACGTCTGAAATAACAGTTGATGAAGAATTGATAAAAATATCATACTTCACACTATCTCTTGTGATAAAATTAAATAATGCACTAAAATTTGGTGGTTGCGCATGCACTACAGCTGAACTTTATGTAAGCAAATAGGTATAATTGGTACTACATGCCCTTTTCAGTTCAGAAAGTTCTGATTCACGAAAAGAACATAGTTAGATACAATGCTATTTTGCCTCCTGGAAAGCTATCCGATGTTGCTCCAGAATCTAGAAACGAAAATAATAAGAACATTAGACTGCATTATTATAGAAAATGTTCCGGTAAAGATATTTTTCATTCGTTGCTGTGCACATCCCATTAATTTATATCGAGCATTAGAAAGCTACTTTCACAAAAACATAGAACTCAATGGGAAGTTTTGGATTTACTAGACGATTATAATTATAATTTCTCACTTTCTACAATGATTTTATGGGAATAAGATTACAAAAAATTTAAGCTATATTTTTGTAATCTTATTCCACAATTAATGTTAATTTTACTTTTTCCCCCAGTTTTTAGGAAACAGTTTAGCTTTTTATTATATTAGTAATTAGGAATTTTACAGAAAAAATTTTATTTCATTATTATTTTACAGATTTAAAAGCAATATATACTTGGTAATTCGTCACCCTAGAGTTATACTGTTGTATGTACACAAATGTTTGTTTTGAGTTATGGCAAAAAGAAAATTTTCATACATGTCACACCTCTATCACTGCAAGTAATGATATTGTAATTATTAATTATTAAAATTGACTTACTTGTTATACGGATTTCGTAAAAAAAGTATAAAAAAAAGTTGTTAGATTATAGTTTTTTGGTGCTGAAAAAAAACACATACAACTTTGTTATCTCAAAAAACGTATGTATTTAAAAAAAAATGTTACATACAACTTTGTAACACATTCATTTAGGCTAAACAAAAATACTAAATACACAAAATTATGTTAAACTGGCCCAAACTAACTAAAACTATTAAGAAAAATTGGTAAAAGATCTTATATTATTTTGGCAGTATTGCTTCAAAGTACTCTTTGTCTACTTGTTGCATCCAAGGGTACATACTTTTAATGGCTTTTACTTTTTTCTGCGGATAGAGCTTTCTTTTTCTTTTACAACTTTTGGAGCTTTTAGTATTACATTCATTGACCTGGTGCTTTGTAATGGTCTTATTGAAACTTTTTTCCAATTTAGTAATTGATGTGATACTTTATACTCTACCTCGGTAAAAGAATTTGTAAATTTTAGAGCTTTTACTTTTGAAAAAGGTATGACTTTATAATTAAAAGCAGAACTACATGATTTATAATCTTTAAAGTCTTCTGTGAACATCTGTATAATCTTATAAGGCTTAGCAGAATTAATCTTTAGAAGAATTCTTAAGAGTGCTACTGGAGAAAAATATTCAACTTTGGCTAGAACCCTCTCAATGCAGCTGTGCACGGAATCTATCTCCTGGACACATGAATGTCCCGGAGTAGAAAATTTCATAGTTATAGACTGGATTGAAGGGTTCATTTTTAAAAAGTATGCTATAGCATAGGACATATGAGAATTTCGATTTTGCGGAACACAACTGTCACTCCAAAGTATTAAACTTTTTAAAATTTTGTTGTCTGCAAAAACCGCTTCCAAAATTTTAACTAACGCACTAGCTAAATCATTGCCAGCTCTACCCATTACCATTTCATGCCACTCAGCACAGTAGACTTGTTTGGTACTTGACAATATTGCCGTTAAATTATATACATTAAGTTTGCTTTTATAATAGTAGTTGCTAATTTCTGCTTGGGGACACGACAGAACATTTTGCAGATCAAACACCAAAAATGGGGTATTTTTTCGATCTTTTTCTTTTTCATTTCTCGTTGCAGTTTTTTCTTTTAAGTGGTTTTCATATTCTTTAGCCTTTTCTTCACTTAGAGTATTCTCAGATTTCCTTAATTTTACCTCTTCACAGACGTCATACCTGTCTTTTTTTGGAACATGAAAGTATAAATTGTACTCCGTAGAAAATATATTTCTGTAAAAAAGACTCTTTTACAGCATTCTTATGAGCAGCGATACAACTTTCTATGTAGAGACTGTACATTTTCTTTATACTGAGGGTAGAATCTAGGTACTCCCTTCGTGTGTTAGCCCTGCAATAATGCGACTCGACCTTGGGGAAAGACTCTATGTGCTGTTTCACGAAATTGACGTCCTCATCAGGTATTTTAT
Source organism: Rhamnusium bicolor (assembly GCA_029963845.1). Classification (NCBI taxonomy): domain Eukaryota; kingdom Metazoa; phylum Arthropoda; class Insecta; order Coleoptera; family Cerambycidae; genus Rhamnusium; species Rhamnusium bicolor. Next base: position 1,044,728 of record JANEYF010001486.1, on the reverse strand, counting down.
GTTTAATATGTTTGCCGACTTTCGGCGTGTCGGGTATATTCGAAATGTCTTTCTTGGAATGGGCGGTATACACTAGAGTTTGACTGATACCTAAAGTTCCTAGATAAAATACTTTGCATACTTTGATTTGATTACTTCCAATTTGAAAATGATACGCAAATGATTGCTTTCTTCTACTGTTCGCATCGGTTTTGTTTTTTTCTGTGACGCTCAATCTTAAATTTTGTTGTTGTAGATAATATAAAAAGTCTTTTGCCATGTTCATTTAAAGTATAATACTTATTAAAAATGCGTTTTCTTTCGTCTTCAGTAATTTTATTTTGGCATTTAAATAAACAACTATTTCTGCAATCTTTCATTGTCTTTATACACTTCTCAGGAACTATTTTCTTTCTAATTGAAATATATTCCTTACCAGCCTCGTGGGCAGCTTTTCTTACGTTACATTTCCAAGTTTCCGGTTTTCGTACTCTCTTCCGTTTCAGTGATTTTTTAGGCAATATATGGGCAAATTCAACTGTATTATCAGCAGAAACGTGTTGGTCCGCAACAGTATTAGGATCTTCTGTAGACTCATCGCCAGATTCGCTATTAGAAGGCACTTCTGATGGTAAATATTCTTGATCAATGTCGGAATCATATCCATCAAAGCCATTAAACATTTCTGGGTAGTTTTCTAGGCAACTACTTCTTGCAGCAGCCTCATTTTTGTTAAACTTTCTTCTAAAACATAACAAAATGCATACATTATTAAAACTAAAATTGAAATAGGTATAATAATTAACAAAATTACCTTAAATCAGCAAGAGGTTTGTTATCAGAGTCAGAATCGGCTACTAAATGACTTTCCATATCTCCCAAGTAGTAGTGTCTAAAATATTTAAATACACTTTTAATAAATTCAGCATAAAGAAATCATTTAAACTAACCTCACTTTTTTACTTTCTATGATATATCTCCTAAATCTTCTTACAACTTACTTAAAACGTTAAAAGATATATCTTTACGTTCTGTCACAGCTTATTTAGAGTAACACAGCAGTTTTCTTATATTTTTAGGCAATTTATCTCACTATGTTTATTGCACGACACGCTATGCAGAAGGTCTCGTTTGAGTATCACAAAGTTGTATGTAGTGTTTATTAAACATCTGTTTCGTTACTGCTGTTACAAAGTTGTATGTGTTACATACCACTTTGTAGTTCTAACGTATTCCCGATACAACTATGTATTTCTGGTCATATAAATTTAAGGATGTGAGATAAAACTTTGAAACTCTGTAGGGTTAAAGTCCAATGCACATCAACTATTTAACACTGAAAACTCAAAATCAAGAAAAATGCGACATACAACAGTATAACTCTAGGGTGACGAATTGTTGAGAAAATTGTTTTGGCTCTTCTAAGTATGAACACTTTAAAACAATATTTTGTTTGGACTAGATTTTATAATGAATTATGTTTCTTATGCATAACACGTACAACTAATTATATTTCTTAACCCTTTGCGCCACGTCACTTTTTTTTGTTTATTTATTTTCATTAATTTCATTAACATTCTGAACCTCCTGTGTCGGCTTTTTTTGCTTCTTTACAGTTCCTAATATCCTAAACTATGAGTGAAAAAAGTAAGCAACCATCAATTTTTGTTCACTAAATAACTGTAAATAAACTAATTGCCAAAATTTGTTCTCTTTACAAAAATTCATTTCCTCAAAAAGTTTTCCATGAATTTATATGAAAACTTGTAATTAGACTCCCAAAAACCCCTAAATACTGAGATTCACAAGAATTGATTAAATTTTGGGGCTCGCCATATTCGATTCGCCATTTTGAATTTTGAAATTCTGATGGTATTATTCGAATTCATCGACCCAAAAAATCCGTAGGCTCAAAGGGTTAATGTTTGTTATTTTTTAATAAACAAATTAATACAATTTTAATGGCTATTCATTGCTCACATTAAATTTTGATTCTTTCCTACTTCACATATCAAATTTTATAAAAACTGGACCAGAAATGACAAAGTTACAGATTTTTGGCAAAGAAATGTCTGTTTGGCACCATTGTGCGCCGAGTTACCGTGGCCATTTAATGTACAACTAATTACAAGGACTTACCTATTATTTTTTGTCCATCAATAGGAATGTCCCACTATATTAAAAGTTGAATTTCTTTTTATTGTTTATGATTCTACACTATTTATGTAATCTGTATTCACGTGGTTGAATTAAAAAAAAATTTAACTACAAAAAAAATTTGTAAAAGTTTGGATTAATTTAAAATTGCCACCAATGAAATAATGCACCTTGTAATATTGCCGAACCTGTGTTGCCATATTTTCTTTATTTAAATATTGTTTTGGTGGCTGAAAATTATTTAAGAATTTTTGTAATTATGAACGATTTTTGAATTTGTACAGAATTATCCAACGAAAAGGCCCACCCCTATTTTTTGTTTATTTTTCGAATTAGAAAACAAATTTTCAAATAAAAGTTGTAGTGAACCAAATGAGCTCTTTTAAAATCCCTTCGTAGAACAAATCTATAACATAACCTAACATTCGATTTCTGCTGATTTTTTTTTTAATATTTAAATGTTTAAAGTTTTAAAACAAGTACAAATAAAATTTTCTTTTCGTACTAAGTTAAAAAAAAACTATGTGAATGAATTTATAGTTGTATTTATAATTGATTAAATAATCACCAATCACGCTTTCAAATAATACGTAAAACTGGCAATACTGCGATCCCGTCTTCGCTTTCACTGACTGCTTATGTTTGGCGCAAAACCTAATCAGATAACGTCATAAGACTAAAATTCAAAACTTTATTTTTTTTAACCGTTAAATTTCTACGCTATGCTGTAAACGTCGACGTGTATTTTGGAAATGATTGTTCTAAATCCAAAGATGTAATATTCGCATATGCAAAATATTATTGAGTCAATATACTTCCATCAAATAGGTCCACTTGGATTTACAATTCGAATTAACATATTGCCTACCTTGTTAATTCTTGCGTCAGAAGTTTCATCCACATTTAGCAATAATTGTTTATCACATACTTCTTTCTTATGTTATTCTCAAGTCGCTTTTTAACATGGGGAAGTTGTGATTTTACTTATTGTGCAATGGTCACTCAGAACTATATTTTTTCAGAATGAACGAAAGTGTGAACTCTTTTTCTAATATCCATTATGGAATACCACACGCACCTAACATGAAAATTAAGTCGAAAATAAACACCCAGGATATTTAATTTTACTATTTTGTATTTACCTTTGCGATATGTCGCTTAGAATCATGTGAACTCCACTCATTCAAATAGTGCTGGCAAACAGTCATTTGGTCTAATGATGTACTTATTAAAGTAGTTTATTCTGTGGTAAAAATTATCTTGATTTGGACTTGGCGTTTGTGGTCTCGAACCAGAAAATTCATATACAAATTTATTATATGCGACGAGAAAGGTAAAATACACTTCTTCAATAAACAAACTCTATGCTGGGAGAAATTGAACTGATCGATTGCTGTAATGTAGTTAGGTAAACCCTTAGGATAACCGCGTGTGTGTATGAGTTTTTGTAGGTGAGACTTCCGCGGTCGCGACACCTGAGTTTCGCAAATTCAACCGTCTTTACTGATGTTATTTAATGTTTCATTTCTAAACGAATTAAAGACTATGGAATGTGGCAGATATACAATAAAATTTTTATTACACAATATTCATACATGAGACACACCTATAATAGTTTGATAAAATATGGTAAGATATCAATCGGAGCGGGGTAATCTCTTAAAGTTTTTGGTCCTATGTATAGTCTCTCCTCATTGGCATCCTTCCAGATTCCTTTTGGCAGGTAAATATCTCTTGAGGTTGCTCCTTGTATTATCACTGGTGCTACTAATATCTTGTCACCAAGTAAAAATTCTAAAATTGACAATTTTATGATAGTATTGGAAATATTTTGGATCAAAACCTTTGGCCGGCTCAAACTGTAATAAAATCATCAGGATAAGAAATACAATTTTAAAAGTAAACTGATGATAATTTGAAGCGTTACACACAGAATAATTGACAAGTGCAACTTCTACACACATGAACCGATTTGTCAAATGACTCAATTAACTGCCCACATAACACAATATTGTTACGCCACTGGACTGTGTAGACTGGTTAGATGAGACTGGAATTGTACGCTAACGGCCGGGAATATTCTGGACTGCCCTAGACCCTGTGAATGGATGTATAAATAAGACACACAGTGGGCCGAGTCTCAGTCTGAAGTCGAACGTGAACGAGTAAAGAAGAAATACGAAAGAGACTTATAAGTGTTTAGTTGTGTTTATAAATTAGGGAAGTGATTAATCTATTGTTGTTAATTGTTAATTAGTAAATAAAGTAGTGAGTAAGTGTTACCTGGACTTTCAATCAACGAATCTACGAGCATAGGTGTTTGTGTGGATAGCAAACACGTAACAATTTGGTGTCGGAAGTGGATTGGAAGAGAAATTTCTGGAATATTCGAAAAGGTTCTACAGTGTTCTTCTCAGAAATTAGTGGTAACACGGAGAATTAAGCTACTGGACAGTGTTTGGGGGACTATTTCTAGACTGAATAGTGACTTTAAAGTGGATTTTCGAGAAGTTTCTAGAACATTCGATTTAGAAATAGTTGCAAATATGCGAGTACCGCTAGTAATAACGTGTTGTAGACTGAGAAAAAGGACTACTAGTGCAATTTCGGGAAAATTCTAGAACATTCGATTTGGAAACCACAGAAGATACGTAGACTGTGTTAACGGAAACGTGTTATAGACTCGAAACAAGACTTATTAGTGATATTTCGTGAAAATTCTCGAACATTCCATTAGACAATTAGTGGAGATAAGTGATTTTGTCAACACAAAAGAAGTATAGACTCTAAATAAGACTTTCTAGTGCTGGTTCGAGATTTTTCTGGAACATTCCATTATTAAAATAGACGTGATACAACATTTTACGGACTTTATAGTGTAATAAACTTTATTCTGAAATTGATTTACGTGTTGTGAGTTAATGCCAACAACAAGAAGCATGGCGGAGAAACAAACACAAGACTTACTTGCAGCATTGGTGCAACAAATGCAAGAACAAAGGAAGATTATGGAAGATCAAGAGAGAAGACGACGGGAAGAAAAAGAAGAACAAGAGAGAATACGACAAGAAGAGAAAGACGAACAGAGAAAAATTATGGAAGCTCAAGAGAGAAAACGCCAGGAAGAAAAAGATGACTTAAGAAAAATGATGGAGGGCTTGGAAATAAGACGACAGGAAGAAAAAGAAGACCAAGAGAGAAGACACCAGGAAGAAAAAGAAGAACAAGAGAGAAAACGCCAGGAAGAAAAAGAAGACTTGATAAAAATGATCGAAGGCCTGGAAATAAGGCGACAGGAAGAAAAGGAAGAGCAAAGAAAGGAACGCCAGGAAGAATTAAAACAAATTATGGAGGGACAGCATCAAGTCATGCTCTCGGTCACTGAACAATTGAAGGAAGATGTACAGGCTGAAGTCATGGAAGTTAAAGAAGAAATCAGTGAATTTAGAGGAAAGTTTGAAGGAGAAATAACTGAAGTTAAGGAAGAAGTAGCCCGACTTAAACAACAATTAAGAGAGAAGGGTGGTCAGTTAGTACTGTCGTCTGGTACTAGGTTACAACCACCTTCCTTCGACGGTCAAAGTTCATGGTCAACATATAAGAGACAATTTGAGGCAGCTGCACGTTCAAATAACTGGAACGATGAGGAAAAGGCAACAGCATTGGTATTAGCACTAAGGGGCCAAGCATTAGACCTGCTCCAAACAATTCCTGCCGCACACCAACAAAACTTTAGCATTTTAGAGGCAGCATTAGAACTAAGATATGGCGACCAACATCTCGCCCAAGTATATCAGGCTCAGCCCAAATCACGCAGACAACGAGGTGGAGAAAGCCTCCAGGAGTTCGAAGCTGCGGTAGAAAGATTAGCCCATCTAGCCTATCGTAATGCACCAATGGAATTTCAACAACAGTTAGCAGTTGGTACATTTATTGATGGAGTAAGGGACCAGGAAGTTAGGCGAATTCTTAAGTTGGCCAGGCATAAGCTTAGTAGTGAGGCTTTAGTACATGCACTGGAGATTAAGGCTGCCTATAAGGATACCACACAATCAAATCAGAGAGTACGAGCTGTGAGTGTGGAGGAAGACAAGCCAGACAACACAACACAAAACCTGATATCTGATCTATACAATATGATGACCCAACTACTGACAAAATCGAACTCCCAGCAGACACAAGACCAACAACAAAGTAGTGGGAGGCCGAATGGAGGCATCTGTTGTTATATGTGTGGCAAATTGGGCCATATTAAGAGGAACTGTCATGAGCTCAACATTCAAGATCCGAGACAAACCCAACAGCAAAGTAGTGGGAGACAGCGTGGAGGACGCATGCGCTATTATAAGTGTGGCAGAGTGGGCCATATTCGGAGTAACTATCGTCAGCGCATCCCTGAGAGGGTCGCAGTAATGGAGAAGCCGCAGGAAAACTGGCGAGCTGGTACTTCGCGGAATATAGCAGATGGCCTTTCCAAAAGACCGTGTCAGCAAGACTGCAAGCCTTGCCACCGTAAGGAAGAACAACAAAATATACAAATAATGAAGACCGTTAAGATTGATGTTCTGGATTATTGGACAAAAGAGTCGTTAAGGGAAGCGCAGTTAAACGATAACTAGACTGGTCCTATTCTGAAATGAAAAGAAAGAGGGACCCGACCCGATTGGAAGGACATTTCAAATAAATCAGTGGGGCACAATGGGACTCCCTTATAGTAGGGGATGGACTGCTGAAGAGAGCGTGGGAAAGTCCAGATGCGAGGAAAGTTACTTGGAAATTGTTAATCCCCAGGTGTCACGTAGCACATGTACTTCAGCAAGTGCATAATGGAACGTCTGGCGGACATTTTGGCATCAACAACACCCTGACAAAAGTAAGACAACGTTTCTACTGGGTAAACAGTCGTCAAGATGTAGAGGCTTGGTGCCGCCAATGTGAAGTTTGTGCGGCAAGAATGGGGCCACAAATAAGAAATAAGCAATATAACGCCAGGGCTCCATTTGAGCGAATTGCCATAGCAAGTGATCGCATGAAGGCTCGTTATGATCTTAAGGCAAATTCAGGAGGGTTCCAGGCTGGAGATTTGGTTTGGCTATATAACCCACAACGAAAGAAAGGCAGGTCCCCGAAGCTTCACCCGCCCTGGGAAGGTCCTTACACTGTCGTCACCAGACTAAATGAAGTTGTATATAGAATTCAGCAAAGCCCAAAATCCAAGATGAAGGTGGTGCATATAGAGAGACTAGCCAAGTATGCAGGGGAACAATGAATTGCCTGATCGGGACGTTCAGGCTTAAGGAGTGGGCAGTGTTACGCCACTGGACTGTGTAAACTGGTTAGATGAGACTGAAATTGTATGCGAACGGCCGGGAATATTCTGGAATGCTCTAGACCGTGTGAACGGATGTATAAATAAGACACACAGTGGGCCGAGTCTCAGTCTGAAGTCGAACGTGAACGAGTAAAGAAGAAATACGAAAGAGACTTATAAGTGTTTAGTTGTGATTATAATTAGGGAAGTGATTAATCTATTGTTGTTAATTGTTAATTAGTAAATAAAGTAGTGAGTAAGTGTTACCTGGACTTTCAATCAACGAATCTACGAGCATAGGTGTTTGTGTGGATAGCAAACACGTAACAATATGTATTTAGTACCTACGATTTTCTTACTTACTCTTTGGGTATGATCCTCTTTTATGCCATAATAGTATATACTTAGTTATTTGGCGTTAAACTAAAATGAAGTATGTTGCAAAATTGTATATATTTTTATGATCGTTAAAAATCTATGAAATGAAATATGTACTATTTACGAGCAAATTTCTTATTAGTGAATTTTCGTCATACAATTACGTACCACGAATATGAAGTAACTGGCAAACAAGGGTGAATTCAAAAGTATGTACAATATGTACAGCAAATTCTGTATAGGGTAACTCGGTAACTGTAAGTGATACAAAAAAATGGAAGACACATTCTCGATTTCTTTTTTCAAGACAAATTTACTGGCGAAAACAAAAATTTGCTATAGTCTTTTGTTTTCGAGTTATAAACAAAAGTTCGATTTTCGACATTTAGACACATGTCAATATCTTGGTTGTTTGTAAAGTTATAAAAACAACTAGTTTGAAAACAACTAGTTTGAAATGTAGTTTGGACAGATGATCCTACATTAGCAGTGCAGGAATTTTCAATAGACATAACGAGCACTATTGATCTGATATGAACCCTCATCGTACCGTTGACGTGCGATTTCAGGGACGCTTTGGTTTTAGTGTTTGGTGTGCTCTACGTGGCATTCGTGTTTTAACATATCAGATATATCAAGAAAATCTTAATGGCCAACGATACTACGAAATCTTAAATAAGAAAAATATTGAAGAATTTATGGACAATCTACCTTTAATTGAGGCAAAATTATTAAATACCAATTTTGGAAATAACTGGATGGGAAGTAACGAACCAATGAGGCGGCCACCACGATCACCTGACTTAACGCCATTGGATTTTTTCTTTTGGGGCCACGTTAAAGACAAATTATACAAGAAAAACAATACCGACATAAATGAACTCGGACAAAATTTTATAGACTGCGAATTCCATTTCAAATCTTCATATTTATAATGCAGTTCAGAGTGTTATGAAGAGGTGTAACTTATGTATCGAACATAGCGGACATCAGCTTGAACATTTACTTTAATTTGAATATTTATTTTATAATTGTAATGTATTATAAAATTAGATATAGGTATCTGATTTTTTAGTCTTGGCTTGTTGAAGGACCCACAATTAATGAGATTTTCTTAGTGTTTCATTCTTCACGTTACTTTTTGTCAACCTCAAATCGCGAAAACTTTTACAGTTCATATGGGACACTAAATTTCTTTACAATAACATATGCTAAGGTTACAACGTTTTGAAATATTTGCAATTTTTTTAGATTTTCTTAAATTTTTCGTAAAAATTGCTATCAACGTAGACATAATTTCGGTATGGGATATGTTACATCTTTTCGAATTTTATGCACCTTTCCAAAAATGCAGAAATATACAGGGAGGGCAAGTTTCGATGTTTATATAGGGTAACTCGGTAACTGTAAGAGATATAAAAAAATGGAAGACGCATTCTCGATTTCTTTTTTTGAGACAAATCCACTGGCGAAAGCCAAAATTTGCTATCCTCTTTTGTTTTCGAATTATAAACAAAAGTTCGATTTTTTCGACATTTAGACATATGTCAATATCTTGGTTGTTTGTAAAGTTATGAAAAAACAACTTTTACATTTTTAGATAATTTTTGTGTATAATACAGTAGTGTCGAAAAAAAAGTTGCAATTTCGAGTTATTGCATAAATTTGTATTTTTTTAAACGGACTATGGTTTAGTTAAAAAGGAAATTTCTTTCTCTTTCATATATATCATATGTGGGGTCGCTTTTGATGTGTAAGTATTTAATATCGAAAATAATCTTTTAGTAGATTACTTTTGCGTTTTTTTATATTTATTCCAAATAGGCGTGTGTCATCTATGACAGTGTTTATCCATTTGTCAGTAAATTGCATATTAATAATTTAGTTTCCGTCATAATTAACATTCCATTTAATTGTAAAAGTGAAGATGTCTTACGAAAATTACGAGAAATATTGTATGCTAGAATGGTTTATTCAAAGTAATAATTGTGATATTGCATCCAAAATATATTTCAATCGCTATCCAAAAAGAAGACAACCTAATAAAGCTATTTTTAAGAGAGAACAAAAGAAAGTTTTTCATTTTTGCCTCAGCAGAGACAGATGTCTGATGATGCGAAAAAAACTGCTAAGCATTTACTAAGTCTCAGAGCTGATAGAAAATTGGTACGACAAAATTTAGCGCAAATAACTGGGAAAAATGTCATTTTAAAAGACCTGTCAAACTTACAAAGGACCACCGTCAAGGGAGATTTGTTTTCGAGTTATAAACAAAAGTTTGATTTTTCTACTTTTAGACACATGTCAATATTTTGGTTGTTTGTAAAGTTATGAAAAAAGGTTTTTTTTTCTCTTCAAACTATATATCATAATATGGGGTCGCTTTTGATGTGTAAATATTTAATCGCGGAAATAATCTTTTAGTAAATATTTATTCCAAGCAGGCGTGTATCATCTATGACAGTGTTTATCCGTTGTCAGTAAATTGAATATTAATAAGTTTTTTCAGTCATAAGTACACCTCATTTAATCGTAAAAATGAAGATGTCTTACGAAAATTACGAGAAATATGATATCTGCTAGATTGCTTTATTCAAAGTAATAACTATTGTGATATTGCATCCGAAATATATATCAATTTTTATGCTGAAAGAAGACTACCTAATAAAGCTATTTTTAAGAGGTTAAAAGAAAATCTCATTAATTGTGGGTCCTTCAACAAGCCAAGACCAAAAAATCAGATACTTATAACTAATTTTATAATACATTAAAATTACAGAATAAAAATTCAAATTAAAGTAAATATTCAAACTGAAGTCCGTTATGTTCGATACATAAATTATATTTCTTCATAACACTCTGAACTGCATTACAAATATGAAGATTTGAAATGGAATTCACAGTCTATAAAATTTTATCTGAGTTCGTTTATGTCGGTACTGGTTTTCCTGTATGATTTGTCTTTAATGTGGCCCCAAAAGAAAAATCCAGTGGCGTTAAGTCAGGTAGTCGTGGTGGCCACCTCACTGGTCCATGACTTCCCATCCAGTTATTTCCAAAATTGGTATTTAATAATTCTGAAACGGTCCTGATATTATGAGGTGGTGCACCATCTTGTTGGAAGAACTGATTTCTTGCCTCAATTAAGGGTAGGTTGTCCATAAATTCCTCAATAATTATCTGGGTTAAGATTTCACAGTACCGTTGGCCATTAAGATTTTCTTGATATATGTGATATGTTAAAACACGATTGCCACATAGAGCACACCAAACACTAAAATCAAAGCGTCCCTGAGACCGCACGTCAACGGTACGGTGAGAGTTTATATCAGACCAATAGTGCTCATTATGCCTGTTGAAAATTCCTGCACTGCTAATGTCGGCTTCATCTGTCCAAACTACATTTCTAGAGAAGAATGGATCTTGTTGACTTTTTGGACGATATTATATGCAAAACTTCAGTCGTCGCTGAAAATTAGTTGGTTGCAGGTGATGTTGTTTTCTTATTGTATAAGGCCTAAATTTGTGTGTCTTCAAAATACCCAGAGCTCGACGTCTTGAATCCCAGAATAAGCTTCAATTTGCCGACTTGAAATTGAAGGATTTGTAGCCACCATTCCAGTTACAGTTATAGAAGTTTCTTCAGCATCTTCAATGTTGTAATTTTTTTGGTCTTGGCTTGTTGAAGGACGCACAAATAATGAGATTTTCTTTTAACCTCTTAAACATAGCTTTATTAGGTTGTCTTCTTTCTGGATAGCTATTGAAATATATTTCGGATGCAATATCACAATTGTTATTACTTTGAATAAAGCATTCTAGCATATCATATTTTTCGTAATTTTCGTAGACATCTTCACTTTTACGATTAAATGGGGTGTAATTATGACGGAAACAAAATTATTAATATGCAATTTACTGAAAAATGATAAACACTGTCATAGATGACATACGTCTACTTGGAATAAATACCAAAAAACGCACAAAGTAACCTACTAAAAGATTATTTTCGCTATTAAATATTTACACATCAAAAGCGACCCCACATATGATATATAGTTTGAAAGGGAAAAAAAATAACTAAACCATAGCCAACTATGATTCCCATTTAAAAAATACAACATTATGCCATAACTCGAAATTGCACCTTTTTTTTAATTTTCTCGACGCCCCTGTATTATACAGAAGAAAGTGCATCGGGAATGTAAAAGTTGTTTTTTTATATCTTTACAAACAACCAAGATATTGAGACGTGCCTAAATGTCGAGAAATCGAACTTTTTGTTTGTAACTCGAAAATAAAAAATGATAGTAAATTGTTGTTTTCGCCAGGGAATTTGTCTCAAAAAAAGAGATCGAGAATGTGTCTTCCATTTTTTTTGTATCTCTTACAGTTACCGAGTTACTCTATACAAACATCGAAATTTGCCCACCCTGTACAGGTTATTCCATTTAAAATAAGGAAGTTGGAATTGAATTTCAGTATAACTGAAAGTACCAAATACTTATAATTGTTTTTGTTTTATTGGACACACAAACATTAGTCATTCTCTAAATTTTCAAAATTTTCTGTTACATGATTTTCCTTATATCCATCGATACAGTTCGTATATTATTGCCATAATGTATAATATGTATGGTATGGTATGATGGTTGTGTCACCATATACCAGTTTTCAATTTGTTTGTCATTGTTGACTATTCGTGTAGATACGGTTTCTTACAGCTTCATTGCGACGGAACAGTCCGAGGGGCAAACCTGTTTGGAAATTTGATGTACAAGCATTCCGTGGAAATCCATGAAATTCCATGGAATTCTTTGGAATACTCTGAAATTCCTTGGAATTCCGTAGAATTCCTTAGAAGTATTTGGAATTCCTCAGAAGTTTTACAATATTTGTAAAACTGTAGACACAAATAGGTGTCATGTACCAAAATCCATATTTTGCATAAACTTGAATCAAAAACATTGTTTCAGAATTTTTTAATTTATTTTGGTTTATCAAAAAACAATTTATCGTTCAGTAGGTTGATTCTTGTACTGTTGGTCATTTCTGCAACTTCATTATTTGCAAAAAAAATAATAATTAAATGTACATGACATTCTTATACAGGGAAAAAGGTGTTATGATTCCAAACATGTTTTATTTTAATAATAAAAATTAATGTGAAACAACTTTGTTCTTAAAACTGATTAGTTTCCCTTTTTTTTCTTTAGATTTTCTTCATTTCATTCATTTCTTCATTTGTACTCTTCTTTTATGAATTTAATTTGTTCACGTAAATTATCCAATTTTTCAATTGTTAGTCCTCTTATTTTTTCTAAATCTGGTTGGAGAAATTTCTTCCCTTCAGCTTCATTTCTTTAATAAGTCCACCCTCAGAAATAGTGCATACTCATCGAGGCCTTCTTTGTATTAATAGTGCCTGTACTATTCAACACTGATTCATTTAACATAATCTCTGAGGTTTATTTTTTCGTCCAGACTATTCACTTTTTTATTAAACAAGTTTAACTTAACTGAAAGCTCTTCAAAATTATAAAAGTAATTTTTCATATCAACACATATCTGCTAGACCTTACCAAAGGCAGGGTGATATTCACCACCATGATGGGTGAGACTATAGGGGCATCAGTAGCAGGGGGATGTCCTCAGGGTGGAGTCTTGTCCCCCTTCCTATGGAACCTTGTAGTGGACGGACTTCTGAATAAACTCACTAATGAAGGTTTTGAGGTATGCTGACGACATCGTCATCATTGTAAGGGGGAAATTTAACAGCACAGTCAGGGATCGGTTACAAAGGGCCCTGAACGTAGTAGAAAAATGGACAGATGAAGAAGGGCTAAAGGTTAGTCCTCCTAAAACAACCATCGTTCCATTTACCATAAGAAGGAACCTGGAAGGACTAAGTCCTCTAGTACTTCTAGGAACACAGTTATAGATGTCGGGAGAGGTAAAATATCTTGGTGTTATTATAGATTCCAAATTAACCTCAAACCAACATCTGAACAGGATCATACAAAGATCGGTAGCAACATTGGCAATATGCAGATGATCGTATGAAAATCGGTGGGGACTGGTATGATGAACTGGCCCTATATCAATAAGACCTACAATCATGTACGCTGTGTTAGTGTGGTGGCCTAAGACAACCCAAGCAGCGGCAACCAACAGGCTGAGCCGGATACAGAGACTGGCTTGCTTGGGAATAACAAGTGCCATGAAAAGCACTACTGCGGCCATGTAAACCCTTCTGAATCTTCCTCCACTTAGCAATGTGAATCAGAGGGAGGCCAGAATGGGGGCCTACAGGCTGCAGAACTTAAATGGCCTGAATCTGCATAGCGCACGATCGGGACATATGAGGATAGCAAACATAGTAGAAGATCATATACTGAATATGAGATCAGACTACATGACACCAAAATATGCGTTCCACAAACCTTTCGACATCATTATTGGAGAACGAAAAAGCAGACGGCCTTGCTAGACAAGGATCTGCTTACCCATTTCTCGGCCCAGAACCCGTGCTGGGTATTCCCAAATACTCAGCAAGGGGAAACATCAAAGACTGGATCAAGAAGCAACATAACAATTACTGGAGAAACATTCCAGGCAACCGACATGGGAAAACACTAATCAAAGACTCATGCTCCAAACAAACTGAAGAACTGTTAAGAATGATTAGGTTTCAGTTGAAAACAGTAACAGCGCTTCTAACAGGACATATGGCTGTTTAAAAGCACCTACAAATAATGGGAATGTATGATGGTGACTTAGACTGCAGACTATGTGGGAAAGACCCAGAAACCGTGGACTATATCATATTCGAATGCGAAGCATTAGCTCGTAGGAGGTACAATATATACGGGCAAACACAAACCGACCCAGAAACCATCAGAACTCATCCAGTCATACACCTGTACCATTTGATCAGTGGCACAGGGACACTAGAATCTCTGCTGTAATCTAGGTAACTATGACTACGTCCGGGAATTTGTGATCAATAACCTTGAACAATCGATTCAAAATTAGAAATTGGTAGAGATAAAGTATGCTACAATTTTTATTTTCGCCAGCACATGATTCCGACCAAATTACAAGATGATTGCTGTCTATGAGCAGGACAAAACAACTTGTTATTTTATAGCTTTCTATTTCCTGTAGAAGTTAAACTGTGCACATCGAAATTATGTAGCAACTTTTTGTCTGAAATAAAAAGCCTTGAGTTTCGGAAGTGGCATTGTTTGCTGTAAATCCGAAGTTATGTCACGCTTATTGTTATCAACAAAAGGCTTTTCTCTATCTCTTCGTTAAGCCTCAAAACCTGCTTTGTAATTTTCTGCATGCTCATCAATATTTTGTCCAGTATCACTTTTCGGATGCCCAAAAGAATAGTTTAACTTCGTAGAAAAATATTAACATATGAGGAAAGTTTCACCATAGAGTTGTCACAAAAATGTTTGCCCTCGCTTTATTTAATGCACATTTTGTATCTTTGAGTTATATTGATATGCGGTACAAAAACATATTGTGGTGATTTTTATTCCGGGAATAGTGCGGCCGGAAATGTTTTTATATGTTCATAGTCCTTAGTCGATGTGACCTGCTTGCGTTGTGGGTTTTCTCTATTTTATCAAGTAAAGTAGTAGATTGTCCAGTTTTCAGTTTTTTAATGACCTTAAAATTTTTTTTGCTAAATTGAATCAATAAAATAAATACGACGCGACATGCTACTAGTGTTAAAACAGTGCTGTTAAATAAGAAATAATTTTTTAAGTCAATCTTCAAATAATAAAAATTTTTCAATATAGCCTTTTTGGATTCCAGGTTAAACTTTTCACAGCACTTCAATCTGTATTTTTCCTTGTAAAATAGTCCCTGTTCTATCTTCTTTTTCAGCATAAGTTTTCCATTTTGGGAAGGATGTGCGTGTCCTCTTTTTCTTGGAATTGTTGATCTTTTTTCCATTGGTTTGGATTTCCTTGCCTTTTTTTAGAAATTTTTTCTGTTAAATCAAAAATTTTTCCAACGTTGCCTTTTTTCTAAAAAGTGGCATCATTGCGGCCATCTAAAACTAATTCAGTTTCGGCCATGACAGATAATTTATTTTTAAGGTAATCATTAATTATGTCTGGTAATCCTTCATTTCAAGTTCTTCAAAAATTTTCTCAGGAATTTCACATTTATCACCGTTTCTTTCTTCGTCACTTGATGGAACATATGCACTATCAGAGGAAACATTTTTTATTACTAGATATATTTTATGACATTCGAGTTTTAATAGAACCAATATTCATACAAAATCGTCGAAAAAGAGGTTATTTTAAATTTGAAGCTGATTTTGAAGGCCTTCTTTGAAAGCAATTTGGATACCGTTTTATTTATAAGAAAGGTTGATTTCATTTTGTTGTTTTATTTTTAGGATCTGTGAATTTTTTTATAAATCTGCTTATAAATTTTTTTCTGCCGCCTCTTGCTGTAATGAATAGTAGCTACATCCATCCTAACATGATAATAAATTATTGAAAATATTGTTTTCATTTTATCCTATTTTATTTTTAAATAATGCCTGTTACAAATGTCTTATGAAATGTTTTTTGTTATAATAAATGATAAAATTAGCTGTTCATTTCCGTCTAAGAAAAATACATATATTTTTGAAATTCCATGGAATTCTTTGAGGATTCCTTGGTATTCCGTGGATTTCTTTGCAATTCCCTAAAATTCCTAGCTAAAATAGTGGAAGTCCGTGGAAGTATTTTGGAAATGGAAGTTTGGTGAAAAAATCTTTATCGACAGGTTTAACCTTCGGAACAGTCGGACAGTGTAAAAAGGATTTCGTGGTTGATACTACAAAAGGAATCGACACATATGACACAACCTTTTCCCCTTTTCCAAACGATAGGGCACTAGTGGGGAGAAAGTGGAAGAAAAGTAAAGAAAACTTAAAAATCGACCGATATAGCGAGGCACGCCTATATTGGTAACTAAAAAATTTGCAGCAGAAAATGGTATAAAAGACACAATAAAAAAATGTGATACTGACAAACAAATTGAAAATTGATATATTGGTAATATATCAAGGTACGCTAAAGTATGAATACGTCAATGATATAGGGCGTTCATATAAAGCTGTACAATGGTATAAAATACACGATAATAAAATAATACGATACTGACAAACAAATCGAAAACTGTTATATTGGTAATATATAAAGATCAATATGTCAATGATACATACAGGGCGTTCATAAAAAAGATATACATTCAGTTGAAAATGATAAAAAAACGGCTTTATCTGACACTGTATAAAAGCTCAAATTCTGTGGTCACTTCCTAAAAGTAATGTTTTTGTTTACTTGTCTGTAAGTAGAAAAAAGTAGAAGTACATTTTTTCAGCTAGTCGACATTTAATTTTTCATCTGTTTAGTTTCTAAATTAAAAAAAATATATATTAAAATTTGCGTCCGTTCACCTACAACTTTATTATAGTTTAAAAAAAGGTCCAAAGGATTTTGATTAGCCCACAATGTAGACAAGTAGGCAATGCAGTTTTACCTGTGTCAGTGGCTAGTGCTTCGCGATTTTTGGGATCAACCCACCATATTGGAGGATTCACAGGGCTGCCATTTTTTTATGTTAGCATCCATAGCCTTTATAATTTCATAAGAATAGTCCTCATGTAATTTTACGAATTTTTTAACGATTGCGAGGCCATCAATCTAAAATAAAACAAACGTCATTCATATGGATTTAAGTGGATGTTATTAACTTTTTTTAATAATAAGAAATTTCAAATAGTTCTAATAATACTTCTTAGTGTAACAAAAACTATAATGGCTTATTTATAATTCAATTAATTGGTAATAGATACAACAGATGCACTCTTTTAATCTGCTCTGCTCCTTTCTCGCATTCTTTCAACAGAAGTGACATTAAAAATGGGGAAAAAATAAAAATGAATGAGTTCTTTTGCACTAAATTGAAAGTAAATAAACCAAACTTGACATTGTTGTGCTCGTACCAAGATTTGTATAATATTTATTTATGCACCAAGAGCATAAAAATGCGTTTATGGCCCACGCCTTAAAAATTAGATCCCGAGGCGTTAGCGGTTAGCGTTCCCCGAAAGTACTTTCATGCGACATCAAAGCAAAAATAAAGAGACGCATTTCCTCAAATAAAAAATACAGGGTGTCCGGAAAAAGCAGGCCAATCCGGTAACCATGGATTCCTTGAGCAAAAATAATAGGATTTTCACAATGCTATTTTTCATTTTAGACCCACATGTTCGATATACTGGGTGTCAAAGTTTGAAGTTTAAAAATATATTTTTTTAAGTAACTCGAGTATTTCGTAAGATATTTATTTAAAATGTGGCACAGTGCTTTAAATTAAAGAATCACATGTTTTGAAGAAAAAAAAAACAAAAATTAATGGTCAAATATTCAAAATAGGGTTCAAGTACCTACTGACCCCTCCAGTTTTTTAGTACCTGCGCTGATGACTGCCAAACTATCTTTTTTAAGTTAAGTTGGATTATTTTATGTCTCTTAACAAATTTCGAAAAAATGCTGTTGAAAAATATTGGTGCTTACGCAGCTTACGGTAATCTCACAATATTCAAATATCTCAAAATCAGGTCAGCTGCTTTCGTAAACAAGTGGCAATACCCTGAATACGATATAATTGTTTGTTTACTGTCAAAGTAAATCCTCATTTTTTATAAGTTAAAAGTTTTTTATAAGCTAGAAGTGTTCTTGTAAATAAGAAAAATCAACATGGCTCGTAGATAAGGAATTGTATTCTTTTCTGTAATAATGGATATGATTTTTATTTGGTTATCAATATTCTCCTATTCGGATAGTTGTATGAAAGAGCATATTATATATGAATATCGCCATCCCTTTTAAATTTTTTGTAATAAATTTCTAATGTTAATAAAGACATATTATTATTATTATTATTATCAGTCCTCCCGTGGCCTCCGTCGCCTCATGGACGTCGCGCCGGCGCATCAACTACAGCCGCAGGGTTAGTGACTGTAGATACCAGAATCATATGCCCTAAGCAGACGGAGAGAACCAAGAATGACCGCCTTTTGCATTTGGCTCGCCAGTCACTCGGCTGATTTTTGGCAGGCCGGTATGACCTTCAGTTCCAAGAGCAGCGTAGGCTTTACCCTCCGAGTACACCGATTATAAGGACGACCATTTTGACCGAGTAGGTACAGCACTTGGAGCTCGTACCAGAGATCGCGATATTTGGTCCGTTTCTCCTCCTCCTTCAAGGTGATGTTTTTCTCCGCAGGTGCCGAGAACTCGATGACTTGAACAATCCTGCTCCCACTCCTATAGTTTCGTGATGTTTTGCGAACCGCAAGAGGGGATCTGAGCTCCTGAGGATGTTACATGCCATACTCAGTACTACTCTACCATGCGTACACTCCAGGCTCAAGAGTCCTCGGCCCACCGTTGACGTGGGAGGTACACACGAGGAACGGACGATCTAGGATGAATACTTCTGTGAATATTCATCATCATACAGGTATCTCTGTCTAATTGGCGGAGCTCATCTACCGTCCACTTTACTACTCCGAAGGAGTAGAGCAGAACCGGAACGGCAAGCATATTAGTTGCAGACACCTTGTTCTTCCCCGAAAGTTCGGAAGACCAAATATTTCGGAGGCGGTGTCTGTACTTGCCGCGGAGAGAATCTTTTATTTGTGTTACATCCTGGATGTGCCTTTGTTGCACACCCAGATACGTATAGGTCTCTCCAGCATCCAGATGTCTTAGGATGCTTCCATCTGCAAGCTGCGAATCTTCAGGGAATTCCCCGCATCGTCCTCTCTTGAGGTGGACGAATGCACATTTGTCCAACCAGAACTCCATACCAATTGCCCGCGTATATTCTTCGACCACCCTAAGAGCGCTTTGTGGTTCGCGCTCTCCGGAGGCATAAAGTTTAAGGTCATCCATATAGAATAGATGGGTGACCTTATGCCTCCGGTCGCTGGGTGGTCCACATTGATATCCGCGGGTTTGGCAGAGCCCAACAGACAACGGCAGCAGTAAGATGCAGAAGAGGAGAGGACTCAGGGAGTCACCCTGGAAAACTCCTCTCCTAAATGCTACCTGCTTTGTCGTGACACGCTGTGCACCTGATGTTATGGTGAAGCGGGTCTTCCAGAGCGGCAGCAGCTGTTCTATGCATCTCGCTAGTGGTGCTGGTACCGCAAGACATTCGAGCAAGTACAACAATAGCTCATGTGATGTTCTATCAAATGCCTTGCGGTAATCAATTCAGGCCATCGATAGATTCCGCTTGTATTGCACAGAATCCTGTGTAATACAGTGGTCTATCAGCAGGCTGTCCTTGCAACCTGCCATGCCCTTCTTGGCACCACGCTGTTCGTGTATCTGCTGGAAGACCGGATCAACAGACCTCAGTGTCCTAGCATACAAGATACGTTTAAATATCTTGTAGCAGGAGTTGAGGCAAGTGATTGGCCTATAATTCCTCGGGTCGGAAAGATCCCCCTTTTTGGGGATAAGCACAGTACGTCCCTCGACGAACCAGTCCGGAATCTGCTGCCCCTCGTTCAACCATGAGTTGAAAACTCGCGCCAGACGGCGGTGAGTGGAAGGAAATTTCTTCCACCACCAGTTGTTAATGCCGTCTGGGCCCGGGGCAGCGAAGTTCTTGGTACCAACAAGTGCTTGTTGGACTTCCTCCGTACTGATTGCCGGGCACACTTCTTCTGGCTCTTCAAGATGTCTGTGACACAGAGCCTCGAAGTGTGCAATTGATGGAGTGTCGCTATTGAATGGACGCGTCGTTTCGTAGATTCCCTTCCAGACGGTTTCGACATATTCTACAGTCGGCGGATTCTCGACAACACGCTGTGGCTCTTGAAAGAGGCGGGAATGATTCGTACGGAACAAATTATTACCATTTTTTTTTTTTTTTTTTTTTTTTTCCGGTAAGTATAATGTTTCACAAGGAGCCAACCGCAGAATCAGTTCAGTGTACAAATTATTTTGTTCCATACTCCTCACCCGCCTCTTCAATGTTTTCTTTATCGCCATGAGCGCTCGGATCCTATCTAGACAGTGCTGCTTGATGGTAAGCATCACTGTCAGATTTAGAGTATGGTGTTGACGTCTTAATCCGGCAGCTATGCGCCGGATCCTGGGAGTAAAAACTCTACCAGTCGTCTTATATTCCACCACACTCTGGATCCGAGAAGCGTGTTGTCTGGCCGACTGTATCTTGCCTTCGATTTTTTGTACACGCCGCTTGGCTTTATCGACCCCGTGATTGGTTGACCTCTCAAGGGGGACGAGTTGCTTCGCGGCGTTGTACACGGCACAGTTGATTTGCCAGATGTCTACATCTTCTGGAATTTCCTCATCGATAACCGCGTCCATTCTAGCCAGGTCTTGTGGCTTTAGGTTAGCCCTGGCTAACCCTCGTCCTTAAGTCTACACCGGTGAACTCTAAAGGATGTTCCCCATCAGCTGGTAATTGCCGCGGTGGGACTGCGGCTGGCAGTTCTTCCGGCTGACGGGGTGCCCTTACGTAACCTGTCCTGAGCAGAAAGGATACTTGATCTCTCAGATGCTGTTGAGAGAAGGCGCGATGCTCTGGATGCATTTCGCACCAAAGTGCATGCATTCGCGCCATGTATCCCCTTCGCTCAGGTTCGCTACTCTCGCGGCAGGTCAGCAAGTCATCCCGAAGTTCCCTCGTCCACTTAAAGCGTCCGTGTTCAGTGCCTAGGTTGTCAACGTTGAGACCATCCGGTAAGGACCCTCCCAACTGTCTCTGACCCCCATCCGCTTGGGGTCGATTGTGAGGGGCCCTTCTGAGGTTATAGGGAACCCGAGCAGTAAGAGTACCAGGGAGGTTAGCCCTGGGACTCCCGGCCGGCATTAGTCAGGCAGAGTTGCCTCTGCCTGTCCAGGGTGCACCAACGTGGAGGTTGCCGGTCCTTTGCACCCCGTGCATTATTATTATTATTATTATTATTATTTTTTCGGAAAATCCGATGCCGGTTAGTTCTCCCGTGGCCTCCGACGCCTCACGGGAGTTGCGCCGGCGCATCAACTACAGCCACTCCCCACATCCAGCAGGGTTAGTGACTGTAGATACCAGAATCGTGTGCCCTAAGCAGACGAAGAGAATCCAGAATGACCGCCTGCTGCATTTGGCCTGCCAGCCACTCGGCTGATTTTTGGCAGGCCGATATGATCTTCAGTTCCGAGAGCAGCGTAGGCTTTATTCCTCCGAGTACACCGATTATTAGGATAACCATTTTGACCGAGTAGCCTGGGTACAGCACTTGCAGCTCGTACCGGAGATTACGATATTTGGTCCATTTCTCCTCTTCCTTCAAGGTGATGTTTTTCTCCGTGGGTGCCGAGAACTCGATGACATACTTCACCTTGAGTTCATGGTCGAGGAGGACTATGTCAGGCTTGTTGGCTTGGATTAGCCTGACCGTTGAGAACGTGTAGTTCTAGTAAATCCGGCATTTCTCGTTCTCGACAACGGACTCAATTTCTCCGGGGACGTAAGGCAGCACTGGTGTCTGGTCTACCCCGTACGAGTGCCTTAGATGGTAGTATAGCACTCGTAACGCCGCGTTATGTCGGTGGATGTAGGCCGAAATCGCGTATATAGGGCATGCAGATAGTAAGTGCATGAGCGATTCCGGAGCCTGACGGCAGTTCCTGCAATTGATGTCAGGAATCTCTACACGCCACACGCGGCTACAGTAGACCAAGATGTTGATAACACCATCTTGGCAGGTCATAATGAATCCCTCGGTCTCCGACTTAAGCACGGCTGACGTTAGAAAAGCGAATGTCAGCCTGGTCGATAAACCCATTGTTTCTATGTTCTTATAGAAGACACCATGCTAGGGTTTATCGACGTGCTGCCGAAACAGATTTTCCTGTTCAGCAGCTCTGATTCGGGCCCCCAGATGATTTGGCTGAATTTCAGTGACTGACTCAACATCAGCACCTCGCCGGCCTCCTCGCCTGATGTCAAATGCGAGACCGAGTTCATCTGCGGCTCTTTTTGCTGCCTTGAACAATCCTGCTCCCACTCCTGCAGTTTCATGATCTTTTACGAACTGCAAGAGGGGATCTGAGCTCCTGAGGATGTTACATACCATACTTAGTACTACTCTGCCATGCGTACACTTCAGGCTCAAGAGTCCTCGGCCCACCGTTGACGTGGGAGGTACACACGAGGAACGGACGATCTAGGGTGAATACTTCTGTGAATATTCATCATCTTGCGGGTATCTCTGTCTAATTGGCGCAGCTCATCTACCGTCCACTTTACTACTCCGAGGAGTAGAGCAGAACCGGAACGGCGAGCATATTAGTTGCAGACACCTTGTTCTTCCTCGAAAGGTCGGAAGACCAAATTTTTCGGAGACGGTGTCTGTACTTGCCGCCGAGAGAATCCTTTAGTTGTGTTACATCCTTTGTTGCACATCCAGATATGTATAGGTCTCTCCGGCATCCAGATAGTTTTGAAATACGGTTAACCATCTTAGGCAGACTGGAAATTTAAGGAAAAGACGGATTGGTAATTGCGGCTGACTCCGTGCTATCAACCTGAAAAGGAAGAGGAAATTCAGTGGCCACCCCACTTCCCAGACCTTACTCCCTTGGACTATTCAGTCTGGGGATTTATGAAAGATTTTGTGTGTATGGTTCCGATTTTGAGCGAGAATCATTTAAGAGAAAAATCTTTAAGCTGGAGAGCAGTTCAGGTTGAAGTTAAATATTTTTAAATGTCTAAGATTTTCTTTAATAAAGAGAGCACGTATATGTTTACAAAAACATGGAGGTCATATCGAACAATTTCTTTAGACTGGCTATTTTTTTTTCATTTCTACTGTTTTTCTGTTACTAACGAATTATGAATAATTTTAAAAAAATAAGGTGTATTAAATTTGGTTCTAATTTATAAATAATTGTAGATTGTTGAATCCATTGCGCTACCAATTTTTTTGTCTGGGCGCCATTGACTTTAGAAATAGTTATTTTTGGCTAGTCCTTTATTATTGATATTTTTATATTTATTGCAAAATTTGAATAAATCATTTAGTCTTAGTATTTTAAAATTATGAGATTACTGTAAGCCGCGTAGGCACCAATATTTTACAATTTATCTCTAAAACGAAGAATTTTCTCGAAATTTGTTAAGAGGCATAAAATAATCCAAAATGGATGTTTAACTTAGAAAAGTTAGTTTGGGAGTCATTGGCACAGGTACTAAAAAACTGGGCGGTCAGTGGTTACTGGAACCCCTCTATTTTGAATATTTGACAATTAATTTTTTTTTTTTTTTTAAAGATGTGTCTCTTTAAGTTGAGGCGCTGTACCAAATTTTAAATAAATATCTTACGAAATACTCGAGTTATTTAAAAAAAAATATTTTTAAACTTTGACACCCTGTATATCGAACATGGGGTCTAAAATGAAAAATGACATTGTGATAGTCCTATTATTTTTGCTCAATATATACATGTGTGTGTTAGTGTTACATTCAACAATACTTTTAGCCCTCTTCGTTTTATTTTTGGATGTTACCGAACTCGCCAAAATAATCACAGAGTAAAATATTTCGTCATATACAGGATGTTTCTAAAATAGAGTGCCAAACTGCTACAGCGTACAAATAAGTCAAAAAGTTTTAATAATCATGTGGCATAAAACGCACCCTAGAGAGTTAGATGCCGTAGCCCTTAAAGAGGTTCAGATGAAATTTGTTTTTTCTATTATTTGAAGAATAGGGAAAATATTTATAGACAACATTTTTGGCATTCACTTAGTTTTTCATGTTGAATCAGTAAGACGCGCTAGTTTGTTTTCAGTTATTAAAATCATGAGCGTCCCTTTTTGGGGAGAACAAGGGTGTTTCACACTGCAACATTTTGTTCAACTTTTTTATTAATTCTTACCATAAATTTAGAATTTTTGGATAATTTTTCTTAAAGAAGGCCCTCTTTGTTTAAATCGATATTGGCAAGAGTTATTGAATAAATTGATTTTTATAATTTCCGTTTTGTACACATTATTAGGCTGAAGGATTTGAAAATGAATTTATCGTGGCAAACAAAAGAGCACAGTTGCTATAAGGCTTGAGTAAAAACTTGATAAATTATTAATTCGGTTTCGCAAAGTTTAATTAATCTCAAAGTGGTGATCGTCTACAGTGTAACTATTGTATTTTTGAAATGCAAAATTATTCAAATGTAAAAATGACGGATATGCATTTTATTTGTGACGGTGCGTCTGGAACACTCATGATTTTAATAACCAAAAATGCACTAGCGCATCTTATTCAGCATGAAAAACTAAGTGAATGTCAAAATTCTGTCTACTTATCGTTGAGCGTTCTTCAAATAATAGAAATAAATAATTTTCATCTGAACCCATTTAATGGCCTTTAATTTTCGAGGAGTGTGTTTTATGCCACATACGATCTTTTTGACATATTTTGAAGAGTCCTATAAGCTGTAGAAGTTTGGAATCCCATTTCAGAAATATGTATTTATGAACATATTTACGTAGTGACACACCTAGCGTCAACCTTGAAATTGACGTCATTTATCGCTACTTCCCGATCTCTAATCATAAACTATTTTTAGGCAACAAATAAATGAGAACAGAAGTATGTGATCTGAAAGAAATCACGGCATTTCTTTCGTTTGATAAGTTGGAGATGTTTCAAACGGCGACGGTGATATTAAAATAGCTGTTACAGTAAATATTTACCAGGAAAATTTAAATATCTCATAGGTTCCATCTCTGCTGGAATCTGTTGATGATTAGTTTAAGGATACTGATAATTTGTCAAATATAAACGTAGTGTTGTATTCAGCACATAACATTTATTCAGTCTTTAATCGCAATACATTGTTTACAACTCTGAGAACTACTCGTAGATCGAAATCTCAAAACAAGTCAAGTACCAATAATTATAAAGGGACACTACGAAAAAATATTGACACTAAGTTTTCGAACTGTGATGATCATAAAATAAAAACGAAAACTTGAAACACCCACAAAAGAAAAAGTATAGACTGGGTCGAAGGAGAGTTCTTGTAAATATACGGTGTGTCCCAAATTCCATGCTCATCATTGGAATTTCAAAAATGGCATGAGCTGGTCGGTTAAATGGGACAAGTTTTAGTCAACTTTATGCTGATTCCAAATACGTTAAGAAATCATGGCTAAATGAAACCATTTTTGAGATTGTCTAAAAAAAAAAACAAAATTTTGTGATATCTCTTTTTGGCAGTTATGTGGACCGATGAAAGTAGTTTTACAAATTGTGGAGTCTTTAACAAGCATAGTTATTACCACTGGGCCACAGAAAATCCGCATGTAATTGCACAAAGTAGATTCCAAACTAGGTTTGGATTCAATGTTTGGTGCGGCATGATAGGTATTACCTATTCTCTTCCTATTCTACTCCTATGATCTGCCTATAACCCTTTCCTTAATTATTATTTTTAAATCGCCATTTAATTGGCACATTCATTTTTCATAACAATTTAACAGGAGCAGCCTATCGTGAATCCTAGAAAATGAAGTTTTACCCGAGATAAGACAGCTTTTTACAGAACAAAAAATAAACGAATTGTGGTGCCAAAAAGATGGCTGTCTTGCACATAATACTAATAATGTTAGATGGGATATCGCAGAAAAATTTTTATAATCGCATAATTTCAAATAGAGTACCAGTATTGTGGCTTCCCTCGTCATAAGCCCTCCTGATTGGGGTAGAGTGAAAAATGAAGTGTATGATTTTGGAAACCCGAGAACTATCGATATTTTGGAAGACAGAGTTAGGGACGTCTCCGGCACAATAAATGCCAATACCCTCAGAAGAGTAATTAGTTAAGTTAGGCGTAGATGCCAATAATTTATTCAGCTAAATGAAGATCATATTGAACAGTTTTATTAAATCTTACTTCTTTAATATCATTTCTTTTATTATGTTAATTTGCCGTTATTAAAAAATTTTCTCCATATCGATTATGTTCAGTATTTTAACAGAAAATTAAAATTATTTAAACATGTCAAACTGGTAACCTTATTATTACATTACTGTTATTTTTTATAACGGTATTAGTTATATCCATGAAATCAAAATAAATTTTTGATTTTCCATGGCCTACTATTTTATTTTGTTAAGTAATGGATAGCTTTTCTTAAATTAGTTCTTTGAAAAACAATTTTTCCATGGCATGTGATACATCATCTGAAAGGTATTTTTAAGCACAATCTGATTAACGAAAAATCCAGTACGGCTGCCATAAGAAAAACAAAAGTTACCTCAGATATCTCGAAAACCAAAGATTATCGAATATTCGTTTGTACACCAAAATATTAGTCTCCAAAAAGTGTCCCAATAATGTAAAAGTCCAAAATCTGTCTGACCGTGGATTACTTGGCTACAGCCAAAAAGAGAAATCAGAAAATTTTCGTTTTTTTTTTTGGAAAATCCCAAAAACAGTTTCAGTTAGCCGTGATTTCTTAACGGATTTGGAATCAGCATAAAATTTGCTAAAACTCATCCAATTTAACCGACCATGTAGCTCTTACTGTTTCCGAGATTGGAATGGTGAGCATCGAATTTGGGACACACGGTATAGATGGTTTTACTTCGCCAAATAAAATAAAAACACCAACAGAGTATTTCTAAACAGCTTATTCTAGTGAAAGAAATATTTCTATAACTTCATATTTGTTTAACCCTAAAACGTAACCAAATTTTCTATTTGCTCTGGCCATGCTTAAGTTAAAGACAATATCTTCTATTTCTTGTTTCAATATTAATTTTCCACAATTTTATTAAAAACTCACCTCATTATCACTGTCATTCTTAATGTCCCACGGTAGGAAACTGAACTGCATAGCCGGCATAAAGGTAGTAGCTTGGATCCATCGAATTAGTAATTCCAGAGATGGAGCGCCATTGTATCCGTTACCACCAATAATGTCAGGCAAAACCCTTAAATGAATAAAATTTAACCTATTAAAGATAAATATATTTTAGTTCTAATTTCTATTAAAACAGATTGAGAAATTTTTGATTATTTACATTAAAAACAAAAAAACTCTTATTTATAATATAGGAAACGCGAATATAAATAAATATGTGAAATTTGGAACGGTTTATTTATTACAGAAATTACATGATTTTGATGATTAATTATGACTCAAATAAAAATTATTGAGTACAAGATATGGAAGCCATTTGGTGGGACCGGTAAGGGTCATTGCTTCCCCTAGATATGTCAAGAACAAAATATATCTAAATGAAAAAATAAAATTTATAACAAGAATTAAAACAGATTAACGATAAGTATTATTAATAGAAATAGGGAGTTTGGATGTCATCCCAGAGACGGATTTTTAAACCTAATACTATATTCCGAAAAACCCGTGATATGATAGTAGTAATAAATTAAATTGTAATTTTTGACAGTGTACTTACACATTAACTAACTAATCTTTTGCATGTAAAGCAACCACCGAGAATTATATTGGCACCGATACCGAGAATTACATTATTTACGTGTGTAGTCTTGAAAAACGAATATCGTTGGTGTCCTCAGGCGATTACTTGGTGTATGATCTTCTATTTAGTTTACATCATTGCTCTATATAGTTTGGAATATGTTCAAATCAAAAATACTGTAGCTAGCGATCTGTTGGGTGTACGGCGAGAATGAAGATATTTTTTATTTATTAAATATTTTCCGTACAGTGTAGTAAGGTAGTGGACGTAAAGAATGGCGAGGTAGTCTGCCTCTTCAAAAACAGTGATGTGGATGTGCTATATGTTGTTGTTATATAAACTGTGGGGCGCTAAACTGTCATATGTAAATCCTGTACAATCATTAGTAAATTCGCTGTGACGAAACATGTGTCGTCAAAAAAACACCAGATGTTGATTGACGGAGACGAATAATGGCGATGATACAGGGAGGGGCTGTTATGTAAAGAAGTTTATAAGGTAAATGCTGTTTACTGTACCGTATTCTTCTGTTTTGCAAATACAACAATAGTGATACATGTATAGAAAACTTCATTAAGATATTTAAATATCATATAAATAAAGCTACCAGCACAATTAAGCTACCAAAGTACAAACAGAAAATTAAACCATGGATCACTACCGGTATTATGGAGTCAATAAAAAAAGTAATAAATGACAAGAACAATATAATGTTAGTAAATAAATATAAAATATATAGAAATAAATTAACAAATATTATTAAAAAAACTAAAGATGACTATTATAAAAATGAAATTAATAATTCAAAAAATAATTTGCAAAGGATTTGGGAACTAATAAATGAAGCAACAAATTGTACTAAAATTAAAAATCAAAAGATAAATATTAAAGATGATAGTGGTCAATTAACAATACAAGACAGTGAGCGGAAAGCTAATATGTTTAATCAACATTTTATAAATATCGGTTCAATCATGGCAGAATCAATTACCCCACCTCCAAATGTCACAGATGAAAATCATTATACAGCACCCAATAGCACATTTTTAAAACCCGTTACTCAAAATGAAATAATCAAATATATCTCCAGTTTAAAAAATAATAGTGCCACAGGTTTGAATCAAATACCCGTAAAAATAATTAAATTTTGCCACATATATTTAATAAAACCTTTGATTCATATTATTAATATAATCTTCGCTACAGGTTAAGTCCCTGCACATTTCAAGGAATCTATTGTCACACCCATATATAAAAGTGGTTCTAAAACAGATACAACTAATTATAGACCAATATCAGTTATTAATAATATTGAAAAATTTTTGAAAAAGCGTTAAAAAACCGCCTTGAGGAATTTCTAGATTCTAATAAAATTATATCTGAACACCAATTTGGTTTCAGAAATGCCTTTAGTACCATGCCATTTACAAATTAACTAGCTCTATAAATAATAGTATACACAATAATAAAAAATGTATAGCAGTTTTTCTGGATTTAGCAAAGGCATTCGATACAGTGTCTCATTCAAAATTATTACAAAAGATGGAATATATCGGTATTAGAGACACTGCACTGAATGTCTTTGCTACATACTTATCGAACAGAAAACAATACGTTAAAATTGAAAATCAAATTAGTCACCCTGAAATTATAAAAACCGGAATTCCTCAAGGCACAGTTATAGCTCCGATTCTTTTTTTTAATTTTTATAAATAATCTTTGCATTATTTCTAGTATATCAGGAAAAATAATTTCATATGCAGATGACACGGTAATTATATTTGAAGGATTGGATTGGAAAGAAGTAACTATAAAAGTGTCATCTGATATGGAAGTAATAAAAAATTGGTTAGATCAAAATTTACTCTCTTTGAATATAGGGAAGACAAAATTTATGTGCTTTTCCATTTATACGATTAGGAATCATAATATTACCGAAATAAATATTCAAAATACAGATCTTATAATAAGTAGTTGTAAAAAAATAAAATATCTTGGTATCATAATAGATGAAAATTTTAAATGGCAGGAACATGTAATATACTTAACAGATAAAATTCGAAAAGTAATAAAGAAATTCTATATTCTCCGGAATATTCTCAAAACAAAAACATTAATAAATATTTATAATACATTAGTGGAGTCCATAATTAGATATGTCATAATAGCATGGGGTGGTGCATATGAAAATGCACTAAATCCACTAAAAGTATTACAAAAATATATCTTAAAAATAATCATGAAAAAAAGCCATCTATACTCTAGTGACAAATTTTTTTAAGGAATATTGTTGTCTGAATTTGAAAAACATATAAATATATACTTGAAAGTATTCTTTTCATAAATAAAAATAATTGAAAATATAATTTTCCCAGTCACTTTCACAACACAAGATCAGTTTCAAATTCTAATTTGCTAATTAATAAATATAATAAAACATCTCAACAGAAATTTATTGATTATCAAGGACCTTTGTTCTATAATAAATTACCTTTAAACATAAAAAGTATTAGTAACAAAATGAAATTTCGTTATACCGTATCAAATTTTATTGCGACATCTTCTGAACTATTTAGTTAAATTTGCGACTCAAAATAGTACCTAATTATATTTGTGCATCCTCCTGATTTCTCCTCCAACTATTTATTAATTTTATGTATTTCTTTGTTAATAACCATGTTTAATAACAAAAATATTTTAGTATTAAATATTCAAATTGAAATGATATTAGCACAAAACAAGCCTTTCCTGGCTTAGGTGCTATCCCTCATATTAATGTAGTTAATTTATATATATTATGTCTAATAAAGGAATTTGAATTTGAATTTTGAATTTGAATTTTATTTCCCAATCACGTAGCACTATTTTTGATCGTGTTTAATTTTTTTCAATTATACCGAGTGTCAACAGAATCGTTAGCAAGCCATAGTTTCCAGAATTTTCAAGATGTAAATCTTAAACTTGGCAGGGGTGATATATACCAAAAACGGCCAATTTTTCATTATTTGACACTTTTCCATCACTTCCGGTTTTCCCGGTAACGCCCCAACTTTGAAATTTGAAATGATATTCTTACATTTTTGGATTCCGGAGACGATTTTAAGTACGATGCATAGTTTTAAAAAAATGTTGAAACTACTTCATTTTTTAGGGTTATTTCTATTTTTGCATCTAGAGTACAGTGAATTCACTCAAATCAATCAAATGGATCAAGACGATAAGAGAAAAATGTAAACGTGAGATTTTTCGAATTGGTATAGTAGCTACGACCAACCATAATTTCCGAAATCACTAATTTGTAATTATGTCAACTTTTTTAAATGCAATATCTTTTAGGCACCCAGTAGTTAAATACTAATTTTCATGAAAAATCCCTAGATACCTTCAAATCGAAAATCGATTTGATATTAACCCAAATACACAAGTTCTTTGGTGGACAATAATTAAAATATCGAGAAAATACGCTATCAAGTAAGTAAGCCGTGGAAATTTAATACAAAACAGATCTAAAATATTCATTTTGTCAACAAAACAATGCTACAAATAAAAAAGTATGCGGTCCGAAATGATTTATTTTACCAATAAAAAACATATTGAAAGATTAATTAAAAGGCAGTAAATTTTCAAAGTGCATCCCTCCTTCTTCTTGATATTTTCTGGCTAGGTCTATGGTGTTTTGCATAACATTTCGCAATATAGCAGGAACTTCGCGGATATGATTTTGTAAAATTTCAAGTGTCAATTTCGAGTGTCCTTTCACATAACTCCACACCAAAAAATCTAAAATGCTTAGATCTGGTGAGCGGATAGGCCAAGGTACAGGTCCCTATGTTGGAATTACTCGCCCATTATATCGATTCACTAAATTATACCGATTCACTAAACAATAACGGAGTAATTAGTAAACTAAATGAACCAAAGCATTTTATAACAGAAAATAAAATAGATATTGCAATAATTACAGAGACAAAATTAAATTTATCTCACAAAGTAAAAATTAACAATTTCTATGTATACAGGAAGGATAGACCAATAAACCGAGGTGGCGGAGTAGCCATTTTAATAAAGAAAACCATCCCAAATATGCTAATTGCCTCTTATAATATAACAATTGAGCATATTGCCATCAAACTGAGCGATGACACTGTCAGCGTTGCTGCCTATAACCCTCCTCGAAATAGAATCATTCAAAACGATTTTGAAAGTATTTTTCAATCAAATAAAACACTTGTAATAGGAGACCTGAATGTCAAGCATACTTCTTGGCGTAATAACAGGTCCAACCGAAGCGGTGCCTCCCTGCGCGACTACGCACTGGCGAAAAATATTGCAATTTTAATTCCAGATAATTCCCACTATCCTGCAAACAACTCCACTCCCCTTATAAATAATAAAATTAATAAAAATTACACAACAAATACAACCCATCTCCCTACCCCTCCTATCCAGAGACAATAATCCCGTAACCTTCACGATGCAAGATACAGACACAAACACACATAACAGACAAATATATAACTATAAAACAACGAACTGGACAGTATTTAAACAACACGTCACCGCCATACTCACAATAAACAACAACATACGCACAAGATAAGAACTAGATGACGAAATCACAACTACACTACAATACGTACGTGACAAGACGACTAACAAAATCATCGTCAAGCCACACGAAGAAACATTGCCTGAAGACTTAAAACGTATAATAAAATTTAAAATAGAATAACCGACAGTGGCAACGACATAAAAGACCTATAGAGCAAACAACGATTATTGGACATACAAAACACCACAAATACCAGACTAAATAAACACAAGAATGATATATGGACTCGACGAGTCCAGGGGTTTTCTCGACAAGACAACGCTCTATGGAGAATGACAAAACTATTACGAAAACCATACAATACCATACCAACACTAATACACAACGGACAGACCTACATGAACGGTACAGACAAGGCTAAGCTACTTGCAGACCATCTGCAGCAAGTTCACATGGCTCAGCCAGACAAGACAGAACAATATGCCATAATACACGACGACGCCGACGATATACGAGACTTTTACGACATACCATCACGGAAAATTACTAAACTTATTACGTCACCAACAGAACAAACAAATAATCAGATATTTACCCAACAACAAAGCCCCTGGACCAGACAATATACCGAACGTTATTTTAAAATACTCACCACTCACCCAATAAAGCCCTAGTCTCCCTAACTCACATCATCAATAATATCCTAAAGTTCTACATTAAACAATAACCACAAAATGCCACTGAAAAACTCATAAATATAGAACAAATCTAATAAAACTGACAAATCACGCAAAAAGTACAATAATTAATAAATCCAGTCACAGCATATCACATAAACAAATCGTCCAAAGATGACAATTGACAAACCGAAACCCAGTGCGGCAATGCGAAATTACTAATTTTTACCAATAATAAATTGAAATGTAACTAGATTGCCCATAGTATGGCGGTTCCCTATACAAGGACACTTTCTCAAGGTCGAGCAATAGCAATTGGAGATACAGATTATAATAAGAAATTCGTGCAAAAACCACAAACCATTTATGTGGTGAAAATCGATTACTACTGGTCTAAACTACTGTTATTAAATATGATTTGAACAAAACAACTACTCAGCGGGCAAGTACCCAGACCTGCATTGGATTATACCTTTAAATCATGATAGATCGGTAGCCAATATCATTTGTCAATTCCTAACCAGACATAGACCGGTTCCCAACTTATTGGTTTTCCTCAGTATGTCATAGGTTATGGAACAGACAAATGATAGTGGCCAACCTGCTAGTCATATACTGACTAAGGTCCACCTGTGCTAGAGGTCGCTCTCGGTACTTGCTTCGCAAGTCGCTATTCGCCACAGAGACATCTGTGATGTCGGTCGGATAGTAGCAATTAGACCATATGAGAAGTTTCACATACCTCTCACCACTACTCAATTTACCTTAGTCAGTATATGACTAGCAGGTTGGCCACTATCATTTGTCTGTTCTATAACCTATGACATACTGAGGAGAACTAATAAGATCGAAATCGGTCTATGTCTGGTTAGGAATTGAAAATGATATTGGCTACCGATCTATCATGATTTGAAGGTATAATCTAATGCAGATCGGGGTAATTGCCCGCTGAGTAGTTGTTTCGTTCAAATCATATTTAATTACTACTAGGCAATCGTAATTAAAGTTTAATCACTTCTCTTAGTATGATACAAATTTATAAATCATTAAGAAGTGTGTATTAGCAAATTTGTTTAATTTTCAGTTAAATAAATTGAGAGGATTTCGACTTCGGTAGCTATTTGGGTATTATTCTAGTATTTACTACTATTTTGTAAATTAACTTTTACCTTCTGTGCTGGAATACTTTGGTATTATAATTTTTATTGTACATTTATGAATAAATGTTATACATTTTACTAATATTAGACATTCGCATGTCCCGAGTTAACAAGAAAATAAATATCACAATAATAGTCTATTGACTATTCAAGAGAGTCGAAATTCAAAATGAAAATTAAGATAATCATTTAGGTGTTTATGACATCCCAGATATATGCCATTTAAATTGTTCAGAAACACATAAATTCGTATATGAGTAAATGAGTCAGGGGCAGGGGCGTACGGTGAGTTCTGATAGAGGGGAAGCAGTTTGTGATATAGGGTGATGGGTAGTGCGAAGCCCCGAGCCAAGCGAGGCACAATTTTTTTTAAGGAAAGGGGCGTGGCTTCCGTATACTCATTTTAAAGCAAATGTCTAAAGCCGCAAAGTTATGATATCTAGAAAAAAAGTACTCTTGTAGGACCGCCACTCCTCAATAAACATAAAACATAAAAACACCACAAAAATAGACAACCCCCGATTCCAAAGCCGAAGCTGCACGGGCGAGGGTTACACTTATGGAAAAAATGCAGACACACAACCATACCCACCGACATTGCCAGTGCCGGTGGCGGGGATCGAACCCGCAGCGAAATAGAAAGTTTGTTCAGTCACACTTGCCATCGTGCACTCTCTAGTCAACTATAAATCGAGCCGGCTAGTTAAGTAGTTAACATGCACATACCTACCTATTTATAATGTAGTTTAATTCTCCCCTCCATTTTTGCGAAGTCAGAAATAACTTCGTAAAAGTTTGATTTTGGGATATCTGCTTCACAGTCACTTTCTATTGTCAACAGGAACAATTTTGAAAGCCGCTCTTCACTGGTTGAATTTCTTGAAAAAAGTCTTTATTCTTTTTAAGATCGAAAAACTGCGTTCAACCGAAACACTAGTTGCAGGTATCGTCAACACTAACTCACACAATTTCAACACTTCAGAGTAGGCCTGATCCATACTATTTTCTTTTATAAAGATAATTAGTTCTTTGGCGTTATGTTTCTGACTAATATATCTTCTGTAGCATAAATAACTGAAAGTTCCGATCGTAACCCAACTATACCAAAAAAAATTTCCGTAGTTATCACTCAATGACTGAAGTGCATTTTGCGGAAACTGTTTATTTTTAAATTCATTAAAATTACACAATTCTAAAAATTGTATATTACTAAAATTTTTAAATCTATTATTTAGTTGCCCCGTGGTATTGTTCAAAATTTCGATAAAAAGTCTTCGATATGAAGTTCTATAATACACTATAAATTCAGTTCGTATTCTTTTTCTTTGCGGCTCTAAATTGTCATTACTAGTTTTCTCCCAGAACTTTTCAAATTAATTTCTTTTGTTACAAATCAAATTTTTGAATTCTTCAATTTTCTTTACACAGAATCCAACGTCATTTGATTTAGTTTGCAAAATATTGAATAGATTGTCAGTAAATGGGAATATTTCGGAGAAAATATTTAACAAAAAATTAAAATCAGTCTCTTTTCAATGAATCTAAGTAACGTCTGGATCCAGTCAAAGTCTCAGTGTCCCAATCATCTTTGCTTTGTAAAATATTTTCAAATAAATCAATTAAAGGCTGTCGACATTGAGATACAGTTTGTACTAGCCTCCTATTGTAATTCCATCGTGTTGGAGCAACTCTGGGTAGTCTCCTCTGTACTTCCAAATCTAAAGCTCGTGTGCGTTTTGATGATTTTGAAAAAAAGGTAACCATTCCACTAATACTTGAAAAAAAATACTTTGCACTCTTTAAGACACGCTGCAGATTGAGCAAGAACTAAATTTAATCGATGCGCAAAACAATGTACAAATATTGCATTCTGAAAAGTCTCCTTTACTTTGGCCTGCAGGCCCCCCCAATTCACTACCCCATTACAGCGGCCCCATCATAACTTTGGGCGATAAGTTTAGCACCACACTGTAGATCATCGACTATCTGACAAACTATAGCATATAAAGCTGCGGCCGTTCTCTACGTTGTTACGTCTAAAAATCCTAAAAAGCGCTCTTGGACTTTCCCATTTGGACTTATGTAGCGTACTACGATTGACAACTGACTAATATTCATAATATCGGTTGTTTCATCTAACATAATTGCAACAAAAGGAGTTTTTTTTATTTCTTGCTTGATCTTTTCTAAAACAATATTGCTTATCGACTGAATCAAATCATTTTGAATACGATTTGATGTACCGCGAAATACCGTGGAGTGTTCCAGATGGTTACTTAAAATTGTATCGTATTTTGCTAATAAATCAACTATATTGATGAAATTGCCCCTATTAGCAACGCTCCGAGATTTAGTATGATCCCTAAAACTAAGTTCATTTTCGCCGAGAAAACAAACAATGTCAATAAGTCTTTTTAATATTTCTCGATTTTTTTTTATAAGTTCATTATGCTTACGGTCACTTTCTTTCAACTGCTGATCTAATGAATGCTCAATTCGTGATTTTCCAAATAATTTACACAAATTTTCACAACCTGCTAACCACTGATTAGCACTGTACATTTCAATATTAAAGTACCTATAGCATGATTTAACTTTCGTTTTTAAAAGTTTTAAATCAGGTGTTGGTCTCCCGTTTCTAATAATATCCAGTTTAACTTGAAACGAATATGTTGAAAATCCCTTTTTCAACAAATTGCACACCACATAAACGCAAATAATATTTTCCACAGTGCTGGGACCAGCTTCCATATTGAATAAGCAATTCTAAAACTGTTTATACGCGCACTAATATTCAACGTTTTAAAAATCACTTGTCGCCGCACCACAGGTTTAGAAACACCAAAAAAGTTTTTACAAATATAGCACAAAAGCTAAGAATAATACTAGGAAGATTAATATTAAGTATAATATTAAAATCAATATTGGAATCAAGATTAAAATCTATAAAACAAGACGCATTACTATGCTATACGGCTCAGATATCAAGATTATGAAGTGGGGATGGGATGCTTTTCAAGAAGTTGCTTATATCGAAGTCCCGTGAGTTCGCGTTGGCTCGATTAATCGAGTATGTCATCGTTACGGTTTTATCGTGCAACGTTATCTCAACTGTTGAAATGCAGGGCCGTGTCTATTGAAATTGGGTAAAAGTAAATTTTAATGATTAATATATGTGATAAATAATAATTAGGTTCTAATTTTGTTTTTTTTATAATCCCAAGGGAAGCACTGCTTCCCCTGCTCCCATGGACCGACCGCCCCTGGTCAGGAGATGCACTATATAGTAATATTTCTCTTAAGGATGTATCTACTTAACAAGCAAAGGTTCATTGTACTACGTTGCGTGGTTCTGGTTATAAGACTTCATATTTAATGTTCAAATTTTGTAGAACACTTCACATACAATGTGTGCACGGATTATTGTCGGAATAGGTGTAGCAAAAAAAATTTTTGGCTTGGATGTTTATATTTTGGAAAATATCCCTGATTCGTCTCAAACTAAAGTTGTGACAAAATTAGTGAAATTGTTCATATACAGTGTGCTTTAGGACTAAATAAAAAAAATTAACAAGAGCAAACTACGCTTATTTTCAAAGACACGTACAAATTCCACAGGAATAAGTTGCATAGAATGAGAAGATATCACTAAATGTAAATTTTCAATCAGTTTGGTCTTTGATTTTATTATTATTTTTAACAAAACTTTGTATTTGGATTGAATTAAAAACAGGCAAACAATATCCAAACTTCTTATTATACTATTTTATAACACAATCTGATAAACAAAGAAACAAGCGATAACAAAAACATCATTCTATCAAATCACTGCACTTGTCAGCGCACAACTCGATTCTCTTTTGAAATCCGGAAAAACTATCCCAACTTTCTCTAGAGGTACTGAATTTATGATCGTTCTAATCTTATTTTTCAGAACTTCCTCATTGCTGGGTAACTGTTGCTCATAAACTTCTTGTTTGATACGAGCCCAAAAGTAAAAGTCTATGATTATTAAATCTGGTGATCTGGATGGTCATGGGTTGGGTCTATCTTCAATGATTTTTAACTCACGAATATATCATCCAATCCAATGGTTTCCAATATTTATTATATTTAGCCAAATTATAATTATTACTGTGGAATAAGATGGGCATCGGTCTTGTTGGAAGTACAAGGAATTTTGTTGTCCATCTCGTCTAATAAATCAGGTCAAAATATCTAAACACTTATGTTTATTCAGCCCACCCTCAGAAAATGTGGGCCAATAATACAAAAATCATATTATAGACCACACCAAATATTAAAATATTGACTACAACGGATAGACGAAACATATCCTAGAGTGGAGACCAATACAATATTGATTGATTGATTTAAAGCTTACTTACATTGAATAACCATTCATGTTCATCTGAAGAAGAGTTGTTATAAGTGTGTAGAGGCCATTATCATCATCCCAGCGGGAATCTTTATCGATCATCCTAGTAAATATTGGTAAGTCTTGTGTTCTGTAATTGAAAGAAAACTAGTAAATCTAATTATGCTCTAGTCAATAACATTACCTCCACGCGGATCGAACCTCAATGATATTTCCAAATTTGGCACATGTCCTTACATAACTTTCAGTAAGTATGTTAGGTATGGTTTCAGTATCAACATATAAATATTCAGCTGCCTATAAGGGAATTAAAGCAAAAAATTAATTTACGATTATTTATTTATTTATGTTTACAAGCCTATAGCTCATGAGAGCCAGTTACAGACTGTGTATATCTAGAAGTTCATTCCAGAGATATTAAATAGGCAGTATAAAATTAAATAATACGTCTGCAGTGAACTGTTCCTATTCTAGTTTAACCTATAACCTAACCTAAATTAAAGGATGTACCTAAAGTGTGTTTAGTACACTAAAACCAATATACCCTATCTGCACGTGCGCAGAAAACATATGTTAAGTTTTCTTTGCGGGCACAGTGAACACACTCTAGCTCTAATATAAACACCCATATATATATAATATATAGAAAAGGTGAAAGAGAAGAAGAGATTTTTATATCAAAATTATCAAATTGAGTTTATGAAAATTCTATTTGAATATTAAATAATCTGTTTTTTAATTTTTTTGGTAAATAGTTCGTATTTATCACAAAATATATTTAGATATTCTTGTAATGAATTATAAGTCTGTGCCATTTTTACAGGTGATTTTAGTTCATAATTTCTAGTAGGTGTGGTGTATGAAAAAGTTGTATAAAAACTAAGGCTGGGAATTTTTCAGATTTTAGTATTCGAATATTCGTTTGAAAAAATATTCGAATAATCGAACTATTCGGATATTCGAATATTCGGATTATTCGAATTATTCGAATAGGTATTCGAATTATTCGGATGTTCGAATATTCGGATATTCGAATTATTCGAGTATTCGGATATTCGAATAATTAGAATACCTATTCGAATAATTCAAATATTCGAATACGCGAATAATCCGAATTATTCCAATAGGTATCCGAATAATCCGGATCCGCGAATATTCATTATTAATAGTGAATAGTGAATACTCTATTTGAGTATTTGGTTGGATAGACCACAATAATAGTCGCGACGTAATCCACTAAGCAGGCAATTTGATTTGCTTTTCATACCCACAATAGGGTATGTCTCCTGTACATGTGCTTTAAGGGTCAGAATTATTTAGTTAGTATTTTATTTTAGGATTAAGGCGCTATTGTTCACATTTAACTATTGAAGCTTAAATAAAACGAAAACAGAGCTAGTTTATTATACTTCTGTCATAACTATTTTTCCTTTTCGAAAAAAAATTAAAGTGTTCTAAAATTAGAATGTTTTTAATAAAGACGCAGATTGTGAAAGTAAAACAAATACATGAAGAGTCAATAGTTAAATATTTACAGGTTTTCTAAAATTTAAAATTTAATTTTAACCCCTGCCTTAGTACAGTAAGAATAAGGTCGAGGCGAGAAAGAGATGGAATAGTTTGACTGGGAGTAAAACGTGCCACTAATGTGGTCTATTTATGTATTTGGATTTTAGAATGGGTACCTACCTATACCTACTATCTACCTACTTTGGTTGGATGCATACTGCATACCTATTCGTACATAATTTAATAATATATTTTAATATTTAAATTTACTCAAACATAATCGAAATAATCGAATACTCGAATATATTCGTGTAATCGAATATTCGAGTAGTCGAATATTCGAGTAGTCGAATATTCGAGTATTCGAATATTCGAGTATTCGAATATATTCGAGTATTCGAATATTCGAATATATTCGGGTATTCGATTATTCGAGTATTTCGAATATTCGAATAATCGAATAATTTTCCATTAGAATAATTCGTATTCGAATACTCCAATATTTGAATACTCGAATTATTCGTATTCGATTCCCATAAAAACGTGTAATTTCATTTGGAACATTGGTTAATATTCTATCCAAAGTGATTACATCATACGATAGATTATAAGTTTATACAGATAGTTCACATCAGGATATGTTCTTCTATTATTTAGTGTCATTAAATTATAACTAGGCAGATGATCTAGAGAAGCAGTATTACTGGTATACTGTTTTTGTAAAATGAAATTAATGTGTTTTATAAACTTTTTCTGTACTTTTTCTATCATCTGTATATACTTGACATAAAAGGGTTCCAAACAGTGGAGTAGTAGTCTAGTTTGTATTTTACAAAGGAGGAGTATAATATTAAATTAGTTTTCGTACATTTAAACATTCTGCAGTTGCGTAGAATAAAACCTAAGTTTTTGTATGATTTAGTTGAAATAAGTGTAACATGATCATTAAATGACAGTTTCAAGTCGAATACTATCCCCAAATCTATTTTTGAATAAACTGTTTCTAAATTCTCATTTCCTATTTTATATTTCTACGTAATTAATATTTTTACATAACGTGAATGTCATTATCTTACATTTATTAATATTGAAGGGTAATCGATTGTCAATAGACCAGTTAAGTATTTTGCTGATGTCAGCTTATAACTGTAAATAATCCTGATAACTATCTATTTCTTTATATATTTTCATATCGTCAGCG
The DNA here is from genome assembly GCA_029963845.1 of Rhamnusium bicolor. Classification (NCBI taxonomy): domain Eukaryota; kingdom Metazoa; phylum Arthropoda; class Insecta; order Coleoptera; family Cerambycidae; genus Rhamnusium; species Rhamnusium bicolor. The sequence goes on along the minus strand of JANEYF010001486.1, from coordinate 1,002,861 downwards.
AATAAGCTAACTGATGAATATTTTGCGCTATCTACAATATCATTTATAAAAAATAGGAATAGAAGTGGACCTAAATTTGAACCTTGTGAAATCCCTGAATCTGATGTGTAGTAATCTAACTCAAACTATATAGACATGAATATTATCAAAATCAGTATATATTACATCCATCTGCTTATTATTTGCCAAGGCACCTGACATACAAATCACAAAATCTACTAGATTTTTATTCATCGATCTTTTTTTTTTGGAATTTTTTGGAATCCATAATGAAAAATAGACAGCTTATTTTTACCGTGTTCATAAAACTAGTTACATATAATGGTCTCAAACATCTTATTTAAATTAGATAAAATTGCAACGGGATAATAATTTATAATTTCCCTTCGATCCCCACTCTTAAAAACAGGCGTAATTCGTATTATTTTTTTCGGTTTTAATTCATCAATCGCTTTGATGACATCAGCAGCAGAAATTTCCCTAATAAGTAGTAAATCTACATCTCTAGCATAAGTTAGGTCATTGTCACTTTTAGGGTTAAAATTGTCAGCTAGCCGAAATACAGACTTAAGTTAGCAAAGCCTTGGGCAATAAATTTCCCTTCTGCTAGAATCTCATTTTTCAGTATCATTTCTCTAGGTATTCTAGTTTTATGATTACTTTTTGTTTTAACAAAAATCTAGAATTGCTTAACATCATGTTTAATATTTTCTACTTTTGTAATATAATTTTTGTATGCTATTTTGATATCTTTTTTTATTTAGGATCTAAGATTATTGTAATTCTGCATTGTTCCAATTTAATTTTCTTAAATAATTTCCTATTTCATTCTTTTGATCTTATATCTCTTATAATTTCAGGCGTAAACCAGGGGAGAAATTTATTGTCCTTAGGCTTTGTTTATGAAACACTATTATCAATAATATTATACAAAATTTCGTAAAATTTATCTAATGCTTCGTCTATATTAGATATTGAATTTAATACATCCCAGTCTACTTGATATAACTCATAACAAAGATTTAAAAAATCTTCTTGTTTATAATTATAATTAATCGTACAGATGTTTAAGCAGAAGTTTGTTTCAATATGTACTTTTTGACTGGGATGGTTATCATCTTCCTTAACAAATGGGTCACAATCTCTTTCTACTTTGCATTGTACATTTGATAAAACAATGTCTAATTATCTGTCATTCACATTAGAAATATTATTGTATTGTATGGCACCTACTAAACTGCAAACCACTGACGGTTCTTCTATAGGGTCATTTGGTCAATGACCTCCCACATACAAATAAAAAAATAGAGCTATTCATTTTCTGAAGTTTAAAAATATATAATAAATATATTTTTAATATTCTTAAAAAATATATTAAAGTTCATTCTATGCACAATAATATTCAAATATCTAGATCGCAGGATTTCGTATCCCCTCCGAGCACCGAGTCTCTATTCATTACATTATTCATTTTTAGAATTTAAAAATCTTGGGTCAGTCCACAACTTGGCCTCAAAGCTAGCTACGGACCGAATTTACAACGAATTAATGTGAAATAGACTTGTGTGCGAATCGTCAGAAAGCAAAAGAGACAGAAAACACTGGCGGAGACAATGTCCCTGACACATTTTACGGAAACGGTAACGCACGAAGTTCAATAGTGAATAGAGCAGTCTTAATGCTGACTAGGTACGAGTTGGTCGGTAAATTATGTCGCGTTGTCTTTAATGTTTTTATTTGTGATCATTTTATTAGTAAATCTCTACTTGTCGTGAAATTAAGTAAAACAGTGTTTTTGGTGTTTACTATTAAATATGAGTGTTGTACAAAATATATTAAAACTGAAAGATGGACATAAGTTGGGTTATGAATAAAGTACAAGTAGTTTTTGTGTTTAGATACGTTTTAGACGGTGTTGTATATGAGAGATTTTGGAAATATATTCAGCCTCAAGGAACGACATCGCAGCATTTGACAGATGTAATTTTAAAAGAGTTAGAATGTCTGAAAATTAATGAAAGTCCTGAAAAATTGATAGCACAAAGTTACGATGCAGCATCAGTAATGAGTGGTGCTTTTGGAGGTGTACAAGCTAAAATTAAAAAAAGTTATCCTTCAGCAAATTTTATTCATTGTTACGCTTATCAACTAAATTTAATTTTACAAAAGCATCAAGTCAGGATAAAAACAAAAATTTTTTTTTGCTAATTTACATAGCTTTTCTTCATTATTTGGAATATCGTCAAAAAGAACAGCCGTGTTAGATAATGTTGTTAAGGTGAGATTACCTAAAGCGACTCCAACACGATGGAATTTTAATACAAAGTGCATAGAGACTGTTTATACCTATCGAACAGAATTATTAGATTGTTTAGAAAAAATCATTGATAATGAATCAGAAAACAACACTCTAAATCAAGCTATTGGTTTAAAAAACTACTTACAAAATGAACAGTTTCTTTACTGGTAAAATTTTTTTCATTTAGTTATGCCTCATTGTGATATATTGTTCAAACAATTACAAAAATGTAATATCGATGTCATAGCAGGAAATAAGTGTATTGACGTTTTTAATAGTAAAATTGAAGACATCAGAAATAAAATTTTGAATAACTATTTGGAGGAGACATCCATGCAGTCTGCCCAGAGATGTAAAACGGAAAAATGAAAAAGGAGAATTTCATTAGAAGTTTGTGATATAATTACATCTGAGATCAAAAAACAGGTTTGGCTTCAGTAATCATTTACCAGTGTCTCAGTTATTTCACGCAGATCGATTTAAAGATTATAAAAAAAGCTTTCCTCAAGATGTGTTTAAATTAGTTAAAACGGAGTATCCAGTCATAAATCATTTGAAACTTAAAACTGCATTAGAAGTATTATATAGCCGAGAAGATTTTTCCAATAGTGAAGGTGCAGTTGCTTTGTTACAGCTTTTTATTAACAATAATGTGTGCAATACTTTTTCTGAAAGTGTCAAACTGTTAAAAATCTTATGTACTCTCCCCTATGACTACCGTCGAAAGTGAACGTTGTTTTTCCACCTTAAAAAGAATAAAGACAATTTTAAGAAATACCATGGGTCAGGAAAGGTTATCTTCTTTAGCTATGCTTACCATAGAAAGGGCATTAATAAAGAAGATAAAGGACTTTAATGAAAAAGTAATTGACCACTTTTCATCTCAAAAAGACCGGAGGATCGACTTGGAATTTAAATCACTTTAAAAGGTAGGTAATACAGTAAACTTTTCTAATTGACCTCCCTATTTCTTCACCTACGAACCGCCACTCCTGCAAACATTTTCAAATCTGGTTACAATATCAGATTTTGTTCCATTAATATTTAGATCTCCTATTATAATAAAAATATTGTTAGGAACCTGATCTAATGTTTCTAGATAGTAAAATAGACATCTATTTTTAATTTGGTGGAATATATACAGTAAACACAAAAAGTGATTTGGGTAATTTTAGTTTAATTTTAACACATATTATTTCCATTGATAAATGCACATTCACTAAGTTGACTGGAAAATTTTATTCAGGTTTATATCGATTTATTTACTTACTATTGTTTTTGTTTTTTTTCGATTTCTTGTGTTTCTTTCTTCAGTTGTACTTAACTTTTGGTGGGCTCTCAATCTTCCTTCGTCTGCTTTTATTGAAGTACTAACTTTTCTCACAACCTTTGGTTTTATTTCGGATTGCAGAGTTGTATATGTTTTTATTTCTTCATTCTCTTCCTCCACCTCTTCTTCTGTACTTTCTTACGTTTCTTTCTCAAAAACTGAATTTTATTCTCCGTATTAATGTCAGCCTCTCATAACTGTTTTGTTGTATGTGCTATTTTATTTATTATTAATTTATATCCGTGTATTTTTGTATTAGGATCTTGGACTTATGCCTCTTTAAAGTAGTGCCGCAAATTTTTTTGTTCTTCCCTGTCGTCGTAACAAAGGTCGTTTGCCATTGACATTCCTTTTTCTCTTATTTTTTTTTTTAATTTTTCGGTATCTTTGAAAAGGGAGGATTTTTTTAGATCTGAAATAAATTCTACTACCACTGGTGATATAGTAGTTCGACCTAGTTTATATATATTGTTTGTATCGTTTCCACTTATTTGCTTTTCAAGTCGTATGTTTAAAAATTGCAAGATTTCGTTAAGTAGATCTTGTTCTTCATTTAACTCTAGTCCAAATATTATCACATTACTTTTTTTTAATTTTTCTCTTCAAGATTATACAATGATTATTCAATTTTTTTACCTTTTATTCAGAGATATCAATTGCTTTTGTAACCTTTTCAATGTGCAGATTTATTTCCTCTTTCATTTCTTTAGTTTGTGCTGTGTTTGCTTATGCAAGCAAACATATAACTGTATGGTGGTTAAATCTTTTTTATTTATACATTATTAACCATTGGCGTTATTATATTTAAACTTGAACTCAATACTCAATATTACAATATATTTTAAGTCCGGTCCTAGTCAAAATGATTTACCTCGAATTGAAATGTTTTTATCACTTATTGTTTTTATCGCTTATTGGTTTTTATTCTTTGCAGGATCAGAAATTGTTTTTGCCAATTCTGACTTTCTGGTTAGAATTTAATTTTACAATATGTAGTAAATTACCTAATCATTGATTTTAGACTTACGTATGCATTTGGTAAAATGGCAGTTTTACACTCGATAGCCCACCACTTTGGTGGTGATACATATTTATATTATTAATTTCAACACATACACATAAACGACTCAATTTTAGCAGAGACAATATCACATATACACAGGCCCGCGCGTAGCTCTTTTGGCGCCCTTGTGTATTTTAATATATTTCACCCTCAATTTTCATAACGCTGATATATGGGTAAAGGTACAGGTAAAAAATAAGTAACTGAGTGAAATACATACATGATTGGAATTCCTTTTTTGTTTTTTTTTTATTCATTATACATTTTATTTGCTAGCTATATTTTTTTACTTTTGAGGCCTTTTGGCGCCTCCGACGCCTCGGCGCTGTCGTGCACCGCACGACTTTGCCCTTATGTACGGCGCGGGCCTGCATATACATACAAATATGCCCACAATACCCATACAATATGCTCACACAATATGCCTTTACAATATGCCCACATATACATTATTTTAAAAGTACAAATTTTAAGAATGATATCCTCGTTTTTAGGCTTTCTTGAAAACCCTCATAAATAATATAAACGAACAAATATTGTACGTCTAATCACTGCTGACAATTTTTACTGCTCGCGAAATATTTATGAATTTGCAATAAGTGACATAGACCACATATCTTAGAATTTTCTTTTACATTTGGATGTACAGGATTATTCATTATAAATTACCCACCCCTTATCATCGTTATTATTGCCGATAGAAAACAAAGTTTTAAATATAAGTTGTGTGGTTATGACTGAATTTGGTTAAAATGCTATCAAAAGTACAGTAGTATGCAGATTAATAATAAATTTTTTTAAATAGGATACCCTGCATATTATTTAATTCTTGGTATGATCCTTTGTTCCTAATTTTAAAAATATACCATATGTTACCCCTACCATATACTGTTTTTGAGTTATTAAACGTCGAATATCTTAGTTAAACTAGTTACTGTAAATATGGAAAAGTTAACATTATTAAAGTGAGCTATGAAAATGACAACTATTATGTTTGATGTGACATTTCTTTAATGAAATAATCAAAATGATTTACAGTGAGGAAGAAAAAACCAAATATTTATACAAAATAGATAACTGATTTATTTAGGAAATTTAAATATAAATAAATGATCTCATAAAAGATGTTCGATGTGTCCACCATTATTGTCAATGCATAATTGATAACATGTTCATATATTTATAATTGCACCGGAAATGGCTTTATTATTTACATTCATATTGTTTATTTTAAGTCGATTGAATACTATTTTTTTTTTTTTTTTCGGTTTCCCGATGCCGGTCAGTCCTCCCGTGGCCTCCGACGCCTCACGGGAGTCGCGCCGGCGCATCAACTACAGCCACTCCCCACATCCCGCAGGGTTAGTGACTGTAGATACCAGAATCATGTGCCCTAAGCAGACGGAGAGAACCCAGAATGACCGCCTTCTGCATTTGGCCTGCCAGCCACTCGGCTGATTTTTGGCAGGCCGGTATGATCTTCAGTTCAGAGAGCAGCGTAGGCTTTATCCCTCCGAGTACACCGATAATAAGGACGACCATTTTGACCGAGTAGCCTGGGTACAGCACTTGGAGCTCGTACCGGAGATCGCGATATTTGGTCCGTTTCTCCTCCTCCTTCAAGGTGATGTTTTTCTCCGCAGGTGCCGAGAACTCGATTACATACATCACCTTGAGTTGATGGTCGAGGAGGACTATGTTAGGCTTGTTGGCTTGGATTAGCCTGACAGTCGGGAACGAGTAGTTCCAGTAAATCCGGCATTTCTCGTTCTCGACAACGGACTCAATATCTCCGGGGACGTAAGGCAGCACTGGTGTCTGGTCTCCCCGTACGAGTGCCTTAGATGGTAGTATAGCACTCGTAAAGCCGCATTATGTCGGTGGATGTAGGCCGAAATCGCATATATAGGGCATGCAGATAGTAAGTGCATGAGCGATTCCGGCGCCTGATGGCAGGTCCTGCAGTTGATATCAGGAACCTCTACACGCCACACGCGGCTACGGTAGACCAAGGTGTTGATAACACCATCTTGACAGGCCATAATGAATCCCTCGGTCTCCGACTTAAGCCCTGCTGACCTTAGAAAGGCGAAGGTCAGCCTGGTCGATAAACCCAGTGTTTCTATGTTCTTATAGAAGACACCATGATGGGGTTTATCGACGTGCTGCCGAAATAGTTTTTCCTGTTCGGCAGCTCTGATTCGGGCTTTCAGACGGTTTGGCTGAAGTTCGGTGACTGACTCAACATCAGCACCTCGCTGGCCTCCTCGCCTGATGTCAAATGCGAGACCGAGTTCATCTGCGGCTCTTTTTGCTGCCTTGAACAATCCTGCTCCCACTCCTACAGTTTCGTGATGTTTTACGAACTGCAAGAGGGGATCTGAGCTCCTGAGTATGTTACATGCCATACTCAGTACTACTCTGCCATGCATACACTCCAAGCTCAAGAGTCCTCGGCCCCCCCGTTGACGTGGGAGGTACACACGAGGAACGGACGATCTAGGATGAATACTTCTGTGAATATTCATCATCTTGCGGGTATCCCTATCTAATTGGCGCAGCTCATCTACCCTCCACTTTACTACTCCGAAGGAGTAGAGCAGAATCGGAACGGCAAGCATATTAGTTGCAGACACCTTGTTCTTCCCCGAAAGTTCGGAAGACCAAATCTTTCGGAGGCGGTGTCTGTACTTGCCGCGGAGAGAATCTTTTATTTGTGATACATCCTGGATGTGCCTTTGTTGCACACCCAGATATGTATAGGTCTCTCCGGCATCCAGATGTCTTAGGATGCTTCCGTCTGCGAGCTGCGCATCTTCAGGGAATTCCCCGCATCGTCCTCTCTTGAGGTGGACGACTGCACATTTGTCCAACCCGAACTCCATACCAATTGCCCGCGTATATTCTTCGACCACCCTAAGAGCGTTTTGTAGTTCGCGCTCTCCGGAGGCATAAAGTTTAAGGTCATCCATATAAAATAGATGGGTGACCTTATGCCTCCGGTCGCCGGGTGGCCCACATTGATATCCGCGGGTTTGGCGGAGCCCAACAGACAACGGCAGCAGTGAGATGCAGAAGAGGAGAGGACTCAGGGAGTCACCCTGGAAAACTCCTCTCCTAAATGCCACCTGCCCTGTCGTGACCCGCTGTGCACCTGATGTTATGGTGAAGCAGGTCTTCCAGAGCGGTAGCAGCTGTTCTATGCATCTCACTAGTGGTGCTGGTACCGCAAGACATTCGAGCAAGTACAACAACAGCTCATGCGATGTTGTATCAAATGCCTTGCGGTAATCAATCCAGGCCATCGATAGATTCCGCTTGTATTGCACAGAATCCTGTGTAATACAGCGGTCTATCAGCAGGCTGTCCTTGCAACCTGCCATGCCCTTCTTGACACCACGCTGTTCGTGTATCTGCTGGAAGACCGGATCAACAGACCTCAGCGTCCTAGCATACAAGATACGTGTAAATATCTTGTAGCAGGAGTTAAGGCAGGTGATCGGCCTATAATTCCTCGGGTCGGAAAGATCCCCCCTTTTTGGGGATAAGCACAGTACGTCCCTCGACGAACCAGTCCGGAATCTGCTGCCCCTCGTTCAACCATGAGTTGAAAACTCGCGCCAGACGGCGGTGAGTGGAAGGAAATTTCTTCCACCACCAGTTGTTAATGCCGTCTGGGCCCGGAGCAGCGAAGTTCTTGGTACCAACAAGTGCTTGTTGGACTTCCTCCGTACTGATTGCCGGGCACACTTCTTCTGGCTCTTTAAGATGTCTGTGACACAGAGCCTCGAAGTGTGCCATTGATGGAGTGTCGCTATTGAATGGACGCGGCGTTTCGTAGATTCCCTTCCAGAAGGTTTCGACATCTTCTACAGTCGGCGGATTCTCGACAACACGCTGTGGCTCTTGAAAGAGGCGGGAAGGGTTCGTACGGAACAAATTGTTTTGTTCCATACTCCTCACCCGCCTCTTCAATGTTTTCTTTATCGCCATGAGCGCTCGGATCCTATCTAGACAGTGCTGCTTGATGGTAAGCATCACTGTCAGATTTAGAGTATGGTGTATGGTATTATTATTATTATTATTATTATTGACAATGTCTTTTAGAAATCCCCAAAAAAAATTAATCCATTGGTCTCATATCCGGACTGTTAGGTGGCCATTTAATAGGTCTATTATTAACTATCCATACTGGATATACATTATTCAAATGATCTCGAACGGGTAGGACACTATGCGGAGTTGCCGCATCCTGTATTCAAATCATATCATCAAATTCGGCTTCCGGAAAATTCTGCAAAAGAATATTTTCTGCTTCTGGGATAATTATTTCCAGATAGATAACTCCAGTTAAAGTATAATCATAAAATATAGGCCCAACAATTTTGTTTCTGAAAATTCCACACCAAACGTGAACAGTTTCTCTTCCTGATTTTTTTTTATTTGTTTTACCAATCCTGTTGTGCTTGTTTTTCCACGCTCTTCGATTTTTCCTATTAAAAACTCCTGCCGTGGAAAAGGATGATTCATCAGTCCATAGTATTTTAGTAAAAAAATCGGGATCTTCATACAACTTTTGAATCATCTGGCGGCAAAAGTCCAGCCTTTTCCTTTTACGAGCCTCTGGTAAAACTTGTACGAGTAAACTTTTATATGATCTGTAGCTGTTATTTTTTAACGTACGTCGGATTTTGGAATAACTATTACCTAATTGATCGACTGCATTATTTATATTGCAATCAGAATTTTTTAAGAAATAATACAATATTTCAAAAAAGTCTATTTACGAATAAATATGTATGGGCTTACCTTCGAAATGAAGCAGTATATCTACCTGTTCTTCCTGGTTTGCTTGAAATACACGCTTTTTTCTACTAAAACTGGAGGTATTATTTACCTTTCGGTAAATATTTTTCAACGTATTTTCTGATGGTGTTGGACGATTTGGATACAACATCCTATATGCTGTTTTTGCTGCACGTTTATTTTTGTTATTTTGTATATAACAAGTAAATATTTAGACTTTTTCTTCCTCACTGTAAATCATTTTGATTATTTCATTAAAGAAATGTCACTTATCAAACATAATAGTTGTCAATTTCATAGCTCACTTTTCCATATTTACAATAACTAGTTTAATTAAGATATTCGACGTTTAATTACTCAAAAACGGTATATGGTAGGGGTAACATATGGTATATTTTTGAAACCAGAAATAAAGGATCATTCCAAAAATTTATGAATATACAGGGTATCCCATTTAAAAAAGAATATTATTTTTTGGGATCCCCCTGAAATCTGCATGATATTGTAGTTTTGATAGCATTTTAACAAAACTCAATCATAACCACACAACTTTTATTTAAAACTTTTTTTAATAACGATGATAAGGGGTAGATAATTTATAATGAATAACCCTGTACATCCCTGCTTATTCGAAAAGTAATTTTGGGATTATTTTTGTTTCTTTATAATTACATGAGGCCATGGCAGTTGAGCAAAAACTACTTTCTTGTTAAGCAAATTACCTTTTCTGTAAAAGATACAGCGAAATGCCAATAATGAAAGTTATTCAGATTAAAAAGTTACGCATTTTTGTAATATTTTAAGAAGATCTGCCTACTTTGATGATTTTGATCTTTTTCACAGTATCTACATTTAAAAATGTTACCCAAGTAACGAAATAAGTTTTTTTGCGTACGTAATGAATCAAAAACTCTCGAAATCTAGATACTAATTATTTTATATTTTTATAATTTCATAAGTCGTAAGGTTAATTTAAATGTTATAGTGAACTTTCCAATGGTGTACTTGTTACATCTTTATTTTTTATATTTTAGGACATTTCGGTACCTAAAATCAATCATAATATTCACTTTTCAGATCCGAAATATGGCGCTCGTAAGACAAAGACAAGGTTGATTAATGAAATATTCTTTTCCCTATTTTGAGAGAATCATTGTCACTGATCTGCGCATGTCAAAAGTTTTTCATAATATATTTATTAGACCAAAAAATATCTGGAGCTAATCTAAATAGGTTTCCGAAGTTAAACTTACATTTCCCCAAGTAATTATGAATCAGTAATCATATAAAGAGTTGTACGATGATGAATTAGATAGCCAGATGTCAAAAAATGGTATATCTAGAAAGATAATATATGCAGGTTGCGAAATAAAAGGAACTAGTTGCTATCATGAAGAAAATTAGAAAGAAACAAATGAGGCAAAATGTTATGATTAGAAAATTAGTTTTGTTAGAGAAATGAAGTGATGTGAAATTTTGACTTGAATTTTTCAACATTTAACAGAAAATGGAAACTTAAAATTTGAGCTTAACGAATGCTCGTGTCTAATTTCAAAATAATCGAAAAATATTTTTTTAGTACGTTCCTCTTCTCTATTATTTAAATGTATAAAATAAAAAACTCTGTAGGTACTTTCTATTTGAAAGAATATAAAAGAAGATAGTGGTATAAAGCAAATGAGACAACAGGGAATATAATTAATGTGCGTTAGTAGGTTTTTTCATTTACATACAGCAATATGCGCCAATACAGTGACATCGACGAGGGGATAGAAAAGTTAATCAGGTAATGTGTAATGTTGGTAATCTCTACACGATAAATTTATTCACCACTAAGCAGTGAATGACCAGTAAGCAGTGAATGCAAGTAGACTTATTCATTTTATCGTTCGGCCTGGTATATCCATCTTCTGGTATAGTGGTTGTCAGTTACCAAACAAATTTATATTAACTATTACGTCTCTACTTTTGCAAAAAACTGATCATAGTGAAGTATATTCTGATATGGACTAATTGTTCTGCAAAAATAGATCAATTAATTGCAACTATTATTTTACTATTTTAAAAATTTTATTCTTAAATTTATTTGTTAGGTAACTTTACCAGGAAATGGTTATACCGGCCCTTAAAGTCCTAAAGAAAGTAAAACCCAGTTTAATAATTTCCATAACAGTGCTGTTTGTGGAAGAAAAAATGCTTGACAGAATAACTAAATTAACACAAGGTACATGTAACCTAGTTACGAACAACAAATTGTTGTCTTAAAAGGCAGTTGAGTTTGCATGTGAGCCTCACATACAAATTATGAGGTGTCAAAAACTAACATATTACCCAATTTCAGATTTTAGATTGACTAAAATATACAAGAATTAGCCATTTTTCATATACAGGGTGAGTCAGTTTTTTGTAGACAAACTATAACAGGAGATAGAACACATGTTTTTAAAAAGAAAAGTTCCTATAAACATATGTCGTAGAACGCTTCGTTTCCGAGATACAGGGGGTGTTGAATATAATTTTTTTTTTTCGAATTTTCATTATAACTTATAAACGAATACTTAGATAATTTCCATGTTTGGGGGATAATGCCTATTAATTAAGGGGCATAAAACAAGCGATAAGAATGTTCAAAAACTTGCACAGTGGCGGAGTGGAGGGGGTGCTCAACCACTTTCTTAAACAGAACTTCTACACCAATGACTATTTTTTAAAAGAACTGTTATTTTCATTATCTACATACAGTTTAACAAAAATAATGTCCCTTCTTCTGTTTCGAAATTCTTGTGCGTTTCCGAGTTATTTTGATTTTTAGTGTTTGATGTGGTACTAAATTAAGTAATTTATTTATTATCAATTATCGGCTAAGTATTTAATTCTTTCAACGAAACCTACCTAAATATGGTTTGTTAAGGATTCAAAAAAGCCGAAATCTCTTATTCTTTATCTCTTTCCAATGTAGTCAAAATAAATATTTGTTATATCAAGCTATACTCAAATACAAGACTTTTATGAGTTGAAATCTGTTACATTAATACAATATTGTGCAGTTGCCAAACAGTTTTAAGAAGTTTCTTTAAGTTTTATTAAACTTGTGTATGTACCAATTTGCGTTTCAATTTTGGTTGTTTTTTTGCTAAATAATTTCCATTTGAAACTAGCAAATACAACTGTGTATTGCAACAAAATATTATACTCCTTGGAAAACAAGTAAGTATTAAATGTCACATTTTGAAACGACAGTTTGACTTATTACAAGTTTATCTACAAACACTTTTGCTTCATCTTGAATATTTTCACTGTTATTAATTATTGTTTTTAAGTTTAAAAAGTTATTTCATTTGATTTGCCAGCTTCTAATTAGTGTAATATCCCGTTTACATTTACAAATAACGAACAAGCCGTCATTCATTTTATTTATGGGTTCGCAAATGGGAATTCAAGGTACGCTGCTAGGGACTATCGAAGAAGATTTCCAAATAGACAACAACCTCATCATTCCGTTTTTGTGAGTATCCACCGTCGATTTGTTAACCAGAGTTTGAAAAATGTACATGGGGGCCGACAGAACAACCGTGGACGAGATAGAATTGGAGAGGGTATATTGCGTGAATTTAATAGAAACCCAACGACAAGTACTCGACGTACTGCTGTTGTCCTTGGTATTTCCCAAAGTAAAATTTGCCGGGTTTTAGAACGGGATCACAGACGCCCATATCATTTTCAACCTGTTCAAGGTTTATGTCCAGGTGACGCCGAACGAAGACTTAATTATTGTAGGTGGGTTCTTAACTCCATTCAAAATAATAGAGATTTTTTTGTCCAACATACTTGGACTGATGAATCCTGTTTTACTCGTCGTGGTACAGTAAATTTTCACAATCTGCATGTATGGGCACATGAAAACCCACATGCCATTCGACCAAGAAGTTTTCAACATGAATTTAGTACAAATGTCTGGATTGGAATTTACGGCAACAACGTGTATGGACCTTATTTCTTGCCACAACGTGTAAATTCATAAAATTTCCTACAATTTTTAGATGAAGAGCATCGTAATATGTGGGAAGCCATTCCTTTGAATTTAATTGGACAGTCTTGGATTCAGCTTGATAGGTGCCCGGCCCATTATGGCAGAATTGTAAGAAATTGGCTAAACAATAACTATCCGGGGAGGTGGATAGGTCGTGGAGGTCCAGTGGCGTGGCCTCCCAGATCCCCCGATTTAACGATACATGACTTTTTGTGTGTGGATTCATTAAGGAAAAAGTGTATATCACTCCGGTTAATACACTTGAAGAACTTCACAATCGCATCAGAGATGCTTGCAATGAAATAAGGGTGCATCATTTAGTTAACTTAAGACGTTCTATTGTACGTCGCTGTGAAATGTGTATTAAAAAGAACGGTTTACATTTTGAACAAAGTGTCTAATTTTAGTGTTATTGTCGTTAATTGTTGTAATTGTTATTTAATAAACCGTTATTGCTAACAATTGTTATTAATTCCACAATTGTTAATTAAATATTGTTATAAATTCAAAAATTTTCTCCATAAACATTGACATCAATGTTCTTTCAACGTTTTTTTTTGTAATTTAGTTGCAGTACATTAGTATTTACGCAGCACATAATAAATAAGGACTGTTAAAATTAGTGTACTAAACAGATTTCAACTTGTAAAAGTCTTGTATTTGAGTATGGCTTGATATAACAAATATTTATTTTGACTACATTGGAAAGAGATAAAGAATAAGAGATTTCGGCTTTTTTGAATCCTTAACAAACCATATTTAGGTAGGTTTCGTTGAAAGAATTAAATATTTAGCCGATAATTGATAATAAATAAATTACTTAATTTAGTACCACATCAAACACTAAAAATCAAAATAACTCGGAAACGCACAGGAATTTCGAAACAGAAGAAGGGACATTATTTTTGTTAAACTATATGTAGATAATGAAAATAACAGTTTTTTTAAAAAATAGTCATTGGTGTAGAAGTTCTGTTTAAGAAAGTGGTTGAGCACCCCCTCCACTCCGCCACTGTGCACGTTTTTGAACATTCTTATCGCTTGTTTTATGTCCCTTAATTAACAGGAATTATCCCCCAAACATGGAAAAATCTAAGTATTCGTTTATAAGTTATAATGAAAATTCTAGAAAAAAAAATTATATTCAACACCCCGTATTTCGGTAACAAAGCGTTCTACAACGTATCTTTATAGGAACTTTTCTTTTTAAAAACATGTGTTCTATCTCCTGTTAAAGTTTGTCTACAAAAAACTGACTCACCCTGTATAAGAGCAGTATCTATAGACCCATTTTATAGCGAGAGAGGAAATATAAGAAAAAATAATAGGAAAAATATTTATTTCATGTATATTGAAATACTAAAATGTTCAAAAATACCTCTGGTCCATAATTTGTTTCTCCAGCATCAAATTTAAAATTATCAATTCCAAGATTGCTTTGTAGTTTCTTTAATCTTGCAGAAAACCAATCAGCAGCCTCGTAGTACGTGAAATCAATTTGATGTGAATTATTTCCATTCCACCACGTAGCTAATGTACTTCCCGTAGCATTTTTTACAAAATATCCTAAAATTTATTATACAATATTATATACAATATGTCCGCGAATGTGGTTTACAGGAGGCGAAACGGCAAAAATATTCACCTTTTCGAGAAAAACTTTTTCTACATAAAAGTTTTCGCTTTCTTAAAACATACGATTCACGTTGAGAAACTTTATGTTTCACAGGGTGCTCAAAAATTACAAAAACTTGAAACTTGCTTAGGAGTAAATTTGCCTTATCGTCAATTTTGGAAGAATGTTAAAAAAAAAATGGTGTCATATTTTATAGCCAGTCAAAATCCAAAATTTCAATTGATTATTGAAATGTTTGAGAAGAGAATTTTTAGTAAATACCATTAGTCAGATTGTGCCATCTTTTCTATTTGGCTAAGTAATATCTTAATGATAGCATGTTTCAAAGACATGAGTTATAACAAGTAATTTACAAAAATAATAATATCAATCGAATTTCGTATTTTGATTGTACAAAATTTTAAATTTTTATTTGGCATTTTTTTCCAATACTAAAGATAAGGCCAGTTTACTCTCAAGCGAATTTCAAGTTTTTGTAATTTTTGAGCACCCTGTATAAAAAATATAAAGTTTCTCAACGTGAATCGTATTTTTTAGGAAAGCAACAACTTTTATGTGGAATAACTTTTTCTCGAAATGTTGATATTTTAGCCATTTCACGTTTTGTAAACCCCATCCCCAGACATATTGTATATATGTATATAGAGTGAGAATAACAAAGACACAATTTTTTTTTTCGATTCTCATCTCAAAAGTTAAAAATAAAAAAAGTTAGGAGAGAAAAGACATCACCGCCTTCCAACAAAAAAAAGGGGGGGAGACAATTTTAGGAGGCACACCCAAAAATGGGTTCAACTAACTTTCACTATTGCCTAAAATTACAATTTGATATTTCAAATCGTTTAGAAGTAACTGTCAAAGAAGCGGCTTTCATGCGCTCCCTTTTATCACCCTGATTATGCGCCATCGGACTATGGTCTCTATGAGGAGCTTATTTTCAAAACTCAATTTCTGCAAAACACTTTTTTAGGAGTAATTGCATTATTTTCTGTAATTAAAAAAATATATCCCTTATCTTTATTATAGTAATAATAATAATAATAACACCAAATGAAATTACAACCCCCGTTATCCCTGAATGTCTGGAATGACCTTGTGTGGGAGAGGGCTACACATTTAGAAACAATGGACACACACCCAATATCCGAGTATACTATGATTAATCTCTCTCACAGAAAAATCCCAGTTCCTCTACCGGGAATCGAACCCGGGACCCCGAGGTTTCGAAGCAATTATGTTACCTCTAGACCACGGAGCCATTATGTATTTTAAATTACAGACACTCTATTTTGCTAAAAATGAATATGAGGTTTTTAAAAGAGTTCATTAAGACGAGTTAAATGCCATCCATATATCAATAAACGTTTTGTCAGAAATGGCATTTTGAAAATAAGCTCCTCATATAACAAATACACTTTATTTTTTGATCGACCGCTGAAGTATTGGTGCGTAATTACGAATCACTCTGTATTTTAGAGGCTTCATTATTTTAGATATACTAGAAATTAAAGATATAAGCATGTAATTCTTGGTCGAGCGGTAAGGACTCTTGCGTCACAGGCTCAACAAAATTCAGACAAAAGATTCCGTCAAATATTTAGGGTTACACCTAGACAAACGATTCATTTAACAACACATTAACGAGACTGTTCGAAAGGTTTATTCCCTATCCAGGGGATTATATCAGCTAAATCTTGTTTAAGTTTGAATTACCTCGCATACCGGAGGTCGGAGTTCGATACTCGGTCGAGGAGTTGGGATTGTTTTTAGTATAGAAATTAACCCTAGCGCACTCGGATATTGGGTGTGTCTGTGTGTGTATGTGTGTGTTCGTTATCTCCTATCATATAACGCCCTCCCTCAGAACATACCTCAGAGTACATTTAGGGATACCTGTGATGTGGTGTGGTGGTTAAAATTTACTATTTATTATACCTAACAGCATCGCAAAAAATAAAGTGGTAGCTCAGTTTACATTGTTGGCAATGGTAATAGTAATTGTGGGTGAGGCTGTAGTCTGGCAAATAGGCCGCAGACGGGCTCTTTTTACCAATCGTCAGTTGTCCCCTCAGCCATGTAATTCTATCGCGCCCTCGTTGAACCTTTCCATCTTCTAATGAAGCTCAGGATGGCACTCAGTACGAGGAAACTCATCTCCTTCCTTAGAATTGTCTCAATACTCAAGATGCTATGCCTCAGGTGCCCGGATGCTCCACACTGTTCTAGGAAGAGGTAGGAGGTTTCTTCATCACTCCCGCATCCTGGGCATGTAGGGTCCTCCTCAACACCTATCAATGAGAGATGGTCTCATAAGCCTACAGTGGTATATCAGAAGCTGCATTAAAAAGATTCAGTCTTTCGATTTCGACCCAGTAACCAGGCCAATCTCGATTTTTCTGGCCCTGTCACAAAATCTCGAGTTTGACTGCAGGCCCTGTTGGTCCTCTAATGCTTCCTCAGTGTCTCGTGGGCCCACTCAATATAGGCTCAGACCCGAGGCAGAATTCCTCGGCTCCACGTCTAGCCAATTCATTGGCCTTCTCATTGCCTGCAAGCCGGATGTTCCGAGACCCACACCAGTCTTACCTGTTTGTACCTGGCGAACTCTTCTAAGGTGTTCCGGCATTCCTGAATAGTAGCTGATCTCGTCCTGGGTGAGCACACCGTTTTTGGAGTAGTTTGGCTGTCGGAGCATATTATTTGATTCGTCCTGTTCTTTACGTCTTCATTACCTGCCACTGCTAAGATGGCGTAAACCTCTGCCTGGAAGACCATAATGTACGATCCTAAAGCGAAGATCTCCTGCATTCCTCTGCCTTCCAGATATATTCCCGCTCCAGATGTCTAGCGGCTATATGAAAACGGTCTGTGTAGCACACCAAAGAGACCGAAAGGATGTCAATTTTCCCTTAGCTCCACTCTTCCCTACTGGGAATAAAGAGAATATCTCAACTTTAGAGCGGAGATGGAGATTTCTCTCTCCACCAGTCTCAGTCCTGCAATTGCTGCGTGATCTTCAGCTCTATCTACATATCGCCAGCTGCCAGAACCCCGCATTCTCAGATAGGCCGCCATGACCTCTTTATCTACGAGAGAAGTATTGGCGGGCGTAGCAGAACCTCCAGAACAGCTGTTGGTAGGACATGGTCGCTCTGATCATAGATCCGTACTGGAGCCTTGGCCTGACAACCGACGTTTACAGCTAGTGTAGAATCTGCGAGCTAAGGTCTCAAATCCTACCTACCGCCCGGCGTAATTGCCAGAAAATTGCAGTCGACTTTTTGACAACGTTGTCGATCTGCGGCCCCCATGCAAGTTTATTATCTAAGATCACTCCCGAGTATGTGACCTCCTGCGAGAGTGAAACTGGTTTACCATACACGATTAGTGTATGGTATGACACCATAGATGAGATGATAGGCAGCTGCCTTTTGGACAACCCCCTCATCCCGACGTCCAACTGATAGTCCCCTAAAGCAACACTAACTCCTCTTTCTTCCAGAACAGATTTCACCCGTCTGACCGATACTGGAGCAGTACCCCTAGTCAGTAATTTACATTGTCACTAGTCTCCTTAATAATTTTTATTACCTCTTTCTAAACCAACATTGGACACATGTTGGCAATCGTTATTGACAAACGGATGAACCCACAAAGTGACTCTGAAGTCCAGTTCTTTTAATTTTTTTTATGGTGTCAGCAATATTAGCAAATTTGTCAGATTTAAATTCTTGCGCTCCATAACATCTCTACAAAAATATAATTAAATTATCGTATAATAAACGACAAATATATTCACTTACTTCCCAATCATCATCAATTTCCAATTGACCACCCCTAAACCCATGATCAACTATATCTTGAGCAAAGCTTAAAACAACTTCATCACTAATGTTTCTATAATATCTAGCCCAAGTGGTCCAAATTGGTTGTTTAATCATTGCTTTATCAGGATGACCTGAGGATCAGACAATTAAGAAAATGCAGTTAATAGTTATTTATACAGGGTGTTCAGTAAATAATGGTACTGACCAGATGATTAAATTAATTTTAAGCAAAAAGTTTAATATAAACATGGCGTCTCAAGGGCTTAGTTTCCGAGATATAGGGTGTTAAAGTATGCAGAAAAAAAGAACCGAAAAATTTTATATCTTTTCGAAAGTAGAAGAGATATGTTAACCATTGTCACTGTATGAACTACAACAATCCTTCAAAATATCAGGTTTTAAAGCGGCTAGTGGCGGGAATATGGGTAACTAATAACATAAATATGGTGAAGAAACTTGTCGCACCCTGTACAATAATAAATTTGATAGCATGTGCACTTTCAATTGCAAAGTATCTCTTGGATTTTTTTTCGTATGTGGTACCGTCTCGCCGCAAATTATCTTTTTTTTATTTGTATATCGGCTCAATACTATTTTTGGATTTGATAACAAATAAAAAGCAGTGGTTTGGTAAAAAGCCTTTTAACAGAGACAAACGAGAGAATACAAAATGTGTAGATAGGAACCCATCCTTTAGTTTTAAAGCGATAAATTATGGTGTCAGAAGAAGAAAATTTGGAATGTGCCTGAAAATGTACTTATGGCATATTTTGAGGAAAAATCTAGAAAAGACCTCCACACTGTGAATATATTCTATGTTGAAATCTGCACTGAACATAAAGGACAACTTAGAAACAGGAAAGTTCAATAAATTGATTCCATACTTTATGCATGTAATCAGTTGGATATCGCGCAGAGGAAATTAATTGAATGTCAATTATATAAAGGATGGGGACTCGAATTTGATCGTAAAAAGGTGCCTGATTGAATGACAGATATTCCTCGAACTTTTACAGATACAAATTTGGAATATTATTAAGCTTTATTGAAACTATGCTGCCCTTTGTCCAAGTAAAGCTTCTAATCGACGTTTTTTTTTTCGAAGTGTCATAATGATAAATGTGTCAACCAAGTTGTTGGGATCAATAATATCGGAGCAATTCCCAGTTTGATAACCAGGTATATACCTTAAATTGACAAATGCTGAGACCTACACTAGTCATTGCTGTCACAGACCGTCAAGTCGGTACACTACTGGTGAATGCAGAAACAGATATATCACTCTAAAGTTGTATTTAAACCAGTGCTTTTAATGGTATACATGGTGTATTTATAAAATGAAAAGTAGGTACACATATAATTTTTATCCAAAAGATTATGCCTTTACATTTTTTAAGTCTTAACTCGTATAACAATGCCCAATTATTAAAAAAAATGTTTTTGATACTTTTTACCAGTGGCGTGTGGAGGTGCATATAATAATCGTCGTCAGCAAGTTGTTATAGATAATACCTCTTCCGAAACAGCATATATAACATCTGGTGTTCCGCAAGGCTCTGTGTTGGGGCCCGTATTGTTTCTTATATATACTTCTGATATGTTCAACGTAGTTAAGTATTCTGAAATACAGGCATTTGCTGATGATACCCAATTATCATATTCCTTTAAGCCCGAACTTGTTGACATTGCCTGTACACACATAAATCATGATCTTAAATTTTTATTTGAATATTCTAAAACACATAATTTAAAACTTAATGCGGATAATGCCATGTTATAATATTTTTTCCAAAGCGTTCAGAACAATTAGTTAAAACGCACCTAAAGGTAATGATACAAAATAAACCCGTAAATATTGTCAAGAGTGTAAAAAATCTAGGAGTTATTTTTTATTGTAGATTACGATTTGAAGAATATGTATTCCTACTTATTAAAAAATCGTATCTAGCCTTAAAATTGTTATATAGTAATAAAAAAATTATAAATTTCGAACTACGAAAAAAATTGTCAGAAACATTAGTGTTGCCAATATTAAATTATGGTATTACATTGTATTACCCCTGTCTTGCTAAAATTACTCAAAATAGGTTACAAAAAATAGAAAATTGTTGTTGTCGATTTGTTTACGGTTTAAGGAAATATGACAGAGTTTCGGCAAAAATAAAGCAGTTTGGATGGCTCAAACTGGATAACATTTACAAGTATCATATGTCGGTACTTATTAAACGCATATTAGCTACTTCGTCACCTCCGTACTTGCGGGAAAAAATTTTGTTTAGACATGATTTACACAACGTAAATGTGCGTCATGGCTCAGATATCCTTGCCTCGATTTTATTTAGCCTTGTTTTCAAAATCGTTTACGTATAACGCGGCTAAAATCTATAATATTATCAATGATACATGGAAAAACCTCCCCTTAAACAACTTTCGTAAAAGAATTAAGCACTCCTTGCTCACTTTCCAATGAATTATAAAAATTTAATGATATTATTCACGGCATGATTTCTATTCTATTCTATTTTATTCTATTCTATTTTATTCTATTCTGTTTATTCTATTTGATATCTCATTATGTTTCTATATAATCTTTCTCACTTTTTTTTTTATTACTTTTGCTATATTATCCTGTTGTTGTTTTTTCATTGTTTTTATTGTTGTTTTTTCATTTAAGTTTATAAATTAACATTAATTTTATATGTACTAGCATACGCTGTAAAATTTTAACTAGCTTAATTTTATTTTTCTTGTATACGTCATCTGCTTATAATTAGATGTAAATTGTTAGGTTTTAATAGGGTTAAGTAGAGTAGCTTCGGCTAGACTTCGCCCTTTTCTTTGTATACGAGTATTGTATATTACAATGCTCATGATTAAATAAAGGCAATTTATTATTATTATTATATTGAAATTATTGCATAAACTCTATCTCTGTTCCACTCTGATTTGATGTTTTCATGGTAAGTTTTTATTTTATATTTTTTTCAACAATGGCGTACGTGTGGTGCACATATTTGAAATAATGGCGTAAAATGTTGAAAACTATCTTTTTTGATTCACGATTTAAATGTTTTGATAGGTTAGATATATTGCGTCATGAAATCCCATAAATATTTAAAAACTCATATAACGAGATCTAATACTTATTAGAGATAACCTAACATTTTTCTAATTATTGCTAACAAGTACAGAATCACAGTGTGCGTACAATACCTAACCTAACGTAACCTAACCTACTATTTTTCTAATTATTCCTAACAAATACAGGATCACAGTATGCGTACAATTCCGTTGATTGATTTAAAGTCGTTAAAATTATTTTTGTCATCAAACCATTTTACGGTAACAGCAGCCGCAGATTCTCTAATTCTAGAAAACCGTTGTTTTTTCTCTAGGCCATTCATCCTAACACCTGTTGGTACTGATATATAATTTTCCATAAACTTCACTTTTATCATGCCAAAATCGGTTAAGTGTATACTGCAACAAAATTGTTTGACAAAAATCTATCACTTTTAATGTAAAAGTCGACTCTCGCATCAATACCTAATACAAATTGACAACAATTCCTGACACAGATAAAACATTTTCTTCGATTTTCCACAATTGCTTCCATGGAGACAGCAGCAGGATCTTCTTCCCAATTACTCTATTTATTATCATTCTACGGTTTATACAAATTTTCGTTTGCTGGTTGATTTCTACTTCGATTAATACAAATCGGGTTCCATGTAAAACATATATTGCTCTCTTCCTTTCTTCATCCACATCATTAATTTCATAAATGCGTAGTCTAGCATTGCGCTAATCACATATGTAGAAGTTAACTGTCCTGAAAAACAGGCAACGACATACTTTCAAATGACATATGTATAGACCTGAACACCGGTAAAGACCAGCAAGAACTTTTAAAGCAAAAACAATATTTTTTTATTACCTAAGGGTAGTTTTTATATTTTGGCTAAACAGAAAAATTATTAAAGTAAGTTAAGAGAGTTTTATTACTAGTGATACCGGCAGTAGTAGCTTTAACCTTGAAAGAGTTCTAGACCATGGGCGGCGTCTAATCGCATACATTATAGGTATTCAAAGATAATCAATTATATTAAAAAAGGCATTAGTATGTCTAGTGATGTGAGCTTGGATATACGACACGGTCACGTCACTGTCATAATGGAAGTGACTATCATGTTATTTTGTACTATGATGACAGAATGCCAAAATTGTCACTTGTGTCAAATATTAATATGACGACGTCATTTTCATTATGATGGTCAAAATAAGCTGATTTCTGCTTTTGTCGAATATGTGAGTGGAAGAAGCAGATTAATTACTGAATTAAAATAATTACGTTTTCCCAGTTGCTGATTTCTTTAGTTGAAAATTTAAAATGCTTTGTTTATTTGATTATGTAGCTCATAAAGGGATTATTTATTAAAAGCAGTGCCATATACAAACTTTATTTCAATTGTATTTCAAAGCTGCGTTTTCATCAGATATCCAACTTAAATTTATAAATCATTATTAAAATTTCTGTGTCAGTAATATCAAAAAACGAAGACATATGATTCATCATAAATACCATACAGATTAAATATATAATCATATAGGCAACCAATACTGATATGTATTTTTTCATTAATAGGAAATACGATTATTTAGTTTCATAAAACGACACAAAATAAATTGTTCGTATTTCTTATTAATAAAGAAAATAAGCATCAATATTGCCTGTAATTTTATATATTAAATCCATATGGTATTTAAGATGAATCAGGTCGTGTTCTCATTTTTCGTTCTCATCAGTAGAAACATTTTAATAGCAATCTAAAATTTTCTGTTGATTATCCTTGCAGATGAAGGCGCACTAACGCAGCCTGAAGGAGTAATAACTCCTTAAAATTTATACTTCAAAAATTATTTATTTTAATTTCATTTTTAAAGAGATCAAGATATTTATGTTATTTTATTTATAATAGTTTTTACACAATTTGTAGTTAGTAATATAATAATACTTTGTTACGTTTCATTTCTGTATAATAACCATCATTTTACATCACAAATTATGTTTATTTCAAAAAAAAACTTTTTTAGTTATTTAGGTAAATTATTTTAACATAATATGCGGTGATAGTAGAAAAAGGTCAAAATCATCAAGGTAGGCGGATCTTCTGAAAATGTTGCATACAATTATAACATATTAATCTGAATATCTTTCCTTACTGACATTTTGCTGTCTTTACAGAAAATGTACTTTATATAACAAGAAAGTAGTTTTTGCTTAACTGCCATGGCCTACGATATTAAAAATAAAACAAAAGTACACCAAAAATTTCTTTTCAGATAACCAGGGATGTACCCTCAAATTGCAACAAAAATCTAAAATTTGTGGTTCATATCATCTATTGCGAACTCAATCAGGGAACACACTGTATATGTATATTTTTTTTGTTTTGATGTTATATTTTTTTACGAGCCTCACTATTTATTTTCATGTTTTCTGTTTTCATTCTTTGTTGTGATATAGGTTTTTTTAATAATCCGTTATTGTTCTGTTTTGTGTAATAATTATTGTTATATATTTTTTTATATTCTTAACTGTTTTAAAATCTAATAGTGTTTCTGTTGCGTTTTATTTTGTTAAATTTTTTTTTCAATTTATGGCAATTTTTTGTTGTTTTATATATTTTCATGAGGTAATAATTATTATAATAAATTCTTAGCTTGATATGATACATATATTTATATATTTATTCACCTGCTTCCTATATGCGACGCCTCTGGCAGAACAAGTTAGATTGCTGCAAACCCGTAAGCCAGTCCGTTTACAATCTGCCTGCCAATCAGAACTAGGGAACGGCCGCCGTTTAATACCCTACCACAATTTTAATATAGTAAACAGTGAAGTAAACAGTAAACACTGATTTTACAATACAAACTGGCTGCGGCTACACTGAATATTGTACGGATTTGCCCATTTACAAATTCGTTTTCAAGGTAAAAGCTACTACTGCAGTTAACTTTATTTATTACAAAACCACAATAAATAAGAGGATAAGATTTCGAAGAATTAAACAGCATAAAACCTAACTAGATACCAAGTTATTATACTACTATTAATTAAAGTACATTTTAGGCACAAAAAGCTTTCATTTTAGGTTAACTCAAGTAAGTATTAGGTATCTTTATATGAGTAATATTTACGAGATTTTATGAAATACCCATCGTACGAAAAATATCTTACATATCAAAATATTTAAATCGTGGATCAAAACAGAAATAGATTTAGACATTTGACGCAATTATTCCAAATATATACTCCACACGTACGCCACTGATAAAAAATAAGAAAAAACAGTATACCATTAACTCATCACAGTACAGGATATTCTGAAATTTAATGACCTTTTAGATACTTAGACTCAATGCAGCAATGTAACGAAGTTTTTAAAATCAATAAATCTGCATCGAATTTTAAAATCATGCATTCAAATATTCGCAGTATACATAAGAACTTAGACGAACTAAAAATTTTATTAAGCCAAGTGACAGAATATTTTGACTGTATTGTACTAACCGAGACGCACTATATTGAATGCTTAGGAATGTGCGAAATTGACGGATACTCAGTAATATACAATAATGGTTCGGTTAACCAAAATGATGGAGTGGTGATATATTTAAGAAACAATCTCATATACGATTATAAGATAGTTTTATTTCACGAAATATCGTTAATGGAAGTACAAATTAAGTATCAATCTCAAATGTTATATCTCCTAGCTGCCTATAGGTCACCCTCTTTAGAACCCATGCAGTTTAATATGGATCTATATTATCATTTACTGTCTATTAAAACAGCAAATTATAACTACTGTATTTTAATAGAAGATATAAATATAGACATTTTAAAAAATTCAGAATACGTTCATCAATACTTAGATATTCTGTCAGAATTTGGTTACATATCAACAATAAATAACTACACAAGAGTTCAACAAAACACACGATCCTGTATTGACCATATATTTTTATACACTAAACTTGACTACGAATTGACTCTACCCTTAATCGTTAAAACGAATATCACAGATCATTATATCACTGCACTGCAAATAATTTTCGAAGATCAAAACCATAATTCCTTAAATACTGACTCTAAATATCTAAAATATACGAATTTCCAAAAATTAAAAAGTACATTACAGTCTACTAATTGGACTCATTTATATGAAACTACTGACGTTGAAACAGCCACAAATTTATTCGTCCAAACTATTAAGAACTCAATCAAAATATGCACAATTTATAAAAAAGTAAGACACAAAAATGTAAAAAGGAAAAATTGGATAACCAGCGGTTTAGTAAGATCTATAAATTATAAAAACGACCTTTATGCAACCTTAAAAAAGAACCCCCAAGACAATGTGCTTCAAATTGAATATAACAATTACAAGAAAAAATTAGTTAAACTTATCAATAAAACAAAAAGCAATTATTATAAACAACAAATCGAACAAAATAAACACAATAAACAATACCTTTGGAACACGGTTAACAAATTAAAGAAATAAGATAACAAAAACCAAATAAACACAATAAAAAACAAACAAAACAAAATATTAAATTCAGATTATGAAATAGCCAATGAATTCAACGAGACATACATTGAAATGGGGGAAAAATTAGCAAACAACATCATTCCTGACCAAAGTTTCGTACCTAATAACAGAGTCCTACTGAATTCATTTTATTTATTACCCACAAACAAACACGAGCTTTTGAACACAATTAAATCCCTAAAAAACAAGAAAGCCACAGGTATTGACGGTATAAGTGTAAAAATCATTAAGGAAACGGCTAATTTTATCATAGATCCATTAACCTATGTTATAAACTTAATATTTGATAACAATATAGTTCCTTCTATTTTCAAATCGTCAGTTATAAAGCCCATATTCAAAAAAGGAGATAAATCGCTTTGTCAGAACTATAGACCAATATCCATAATTACAAATTTCGCAAAAATTTTCGAAAAAATACTCAAATCTCGTCTAGACAGTTATATAAAGAAAAATCAATTAATATCTTCTAAGCAATATGGTTTTCAGAAAGGTATATCAACTCAAGATGCCATTAGTCACCTCACAGATAATATATACCGTACAATGGACAAAGGTTTACCATCATTGGCTATATTTCTAGACCTGGCTAAAGCCTTTGATACCGTTAGTTTTCCACTATTATTAAACACCTTGGAAAATATAGGCATTAGAGGCAATTCACTAAGTCTATTGAGCAGTTATATTATCGATAGAAAACAATGCGTCGAAATAAACGGAATAAAAAGTGACTTTCAAAGAGTAAAATATGGAGTTCCGCAAGGAACAGTGTTGGGACCTCTGCTTTTTGTATTATATATAAATGACTTGTTTTTGATGGAATCTTGTGGAGATATTCTCACTTTCGCAGACGACACAGTCATTTATTATGTTGACCAAACCTGGGAGCGCTTAAAAACTAAAGCAGAAAATGACTTTTCAAAATTGAAAAAGTGGTTCGATAGTAGAATCCTCACTCTAAATTTTGATAAAACTTTCTTTCTTCCATTCGCGTCTTATAAAAATTCTTTACCCGAATTTGAAACGTTAAAGATTACGGATAGGGATAATTCACTAACAATATACAAAGCCGATACAATTAAGTACCTTGGTATTTATATAGATAGCCACTTAAAATGGGATTCTCACATAAATTATATAGTGAAAAAATTAAGATCCTTAATTCCAATTTTTAAACATCTTAAAGATATTCTACCGAAAGATGACATATTAACTATTTATTACGCTCTAGTCGAGTCTCACATAAATTATGGGATACTTGGCTGGGGTGGAGTAAATAAAACTACTTTAAATTATCTGGAGTTAACGCAGAAAAGAATTATAAAAATAATGTTCAAAAAAGATATTTTATTCCCTACCGATGAATTATACAACGAAACAGGACTTTTCGATGTAAGAAAGCTTTTTTATTACGCAATCTGCGTGAACCAGTATAAAAATAAAGATCATCTAATTGACATACCACACAATTATTTTACGCGACAAAATTCTGAATGTTACAAAGTTGAGTTTATGAGGAAAACTATTGGCCAAAGAAATTTTACATATTTAAGTCCAAAAATTTACTCAACGTTACCTTATGATGTCAAAACTGCAAAGTCGTTAAATATCTTTAAAACTCGATGCAAAAATTATATAAGTCAACGACCCAGAGTCGACATTCACAAGCAAATTGATTTGAAAAACAACTAAAAAATTACATTGCTGTATGTTCACCTTTTTATATATAAGTAGTAGTCTGTTAAATTGTTGCATATTATTTTATTGTCTTAATATGTGTAATTTATGCTCTTATTCTTATTTTATTCATAACAGTAATCTTGTCATTATATTATATGTATCTTTTAGTATTAGTCAACTTATATCCTTAGTCTTTTTTTTTTTCATTTATTTTTCACGTCCTTCAATGCCATGTATAAATGTTTATAAATAATTTATAAATTCTCCCACGCACAAATATCTGCTCAGATATTTATTGTGGTGTATTTATGTTTATTTTAAACTATGTTCTATTACACACCTCTGTATTTCTGTATTGTATTACTATTTATAAATAAACATTATTATTATTATTATTATTATACATGAATATTTAATTTTTTTTAAAAAATTGCATTTTCACTGAAAATAAGTAGAAAACTATCTGAAAAAGCCTAAAATGGTAAAAAATACATTTTTCCTTATTACAGTCAAGCAAAAGTCGAGAAAAATGGTGGTTAGCTATGATGACCACCATACCATGACATAATTTCCCAAAGAAGAAAAAAATACAAAATATGGAAACTTTGTTAAAAAAAATGAAATAAACATCTCAAAATATATACTAAGAAACATTAGATTAAAATTAAAACAAATCTGCAACAAACGTGGAAAAAAATAAGGTATACTATTCATTTACTGTGATATGTTTTGAAACAATTGCTCTCGTTTTTCAAGCATAGTGCTACCTGACACAGAACATTTCCAAATTGTTCTTGTTCTTGTGGGATGCTTTAGTACTAAAAAGGGCACATCTTCTTGATATGCTCCTGGTTGGTGGCTTCATTCAGGGGAATCTTAATCTTTCGGCTGCAGATGGTTTCTTTATCTGAATGCTTCTTCTTGGTGAATTGGTACTATTATTTCGAGAAATTATATACTTTGCTATAAGTGATTCATAGAGTAGTCTCCTAAACTATTTATTTGGTATTTTATCATTTACTGTGTCGCGATATATTACAGACGCATCCAAAAATGGAAGAATATTCTCATATACCACTTTTTATTTTTCCCATCTAAACAGTAAACGTTTTTGAGATGATCAAAATTGTCAACAAAGTTCATGTTGCTATCTTCTAAAATTTTAGGACCAGATATTTCGCTTATACTACGGTCATTTTCCTTTCTCTATACTAGAATTGTCTCCTCCGGATTATGGTAATTACTCAAAAAATTGTACAGTTTCTATGTCATTCCAACGAAAATACGTTACTCCCTCGTTTCTTTGTTTCCAATCGAAATCTCCTCTTTTCAGCTTTTTCTCATCTGACAAACTGGGTAAATATTTCCTGCCTGATCGAATAGTTCCGCAGGCGTATATCTGACTTTTTTTCAGGGTAATAAGTATATCGTAACCGTTGAAAAAATT
Organism: Rhamnusium bicolor; assembly: GCA_029963845.1. Lineage (NCBI taxonomy): Eukaryota > Metazoa > Arthropoda > Insecta > Coleoptera > Cerambycidae > Rhamnusium > Rhamnusium bicolor. Next base: position 973,121 of record JANEYF010001486.1, on the reverse strand, counting down.
TTCAAAAAACAGAAGATGATTCTTTCCAGTAAAATTTTGACAGAGATCAATAACAACCCTAGAAGCCAAGCCTTTTTCTTTACAGTCTTTTTCGCGGCCAGTATAAACTTGAAAACGAGAATTGTACTCACCCGGCTCGTCACATAGCATCAAAATTTTAAAAGCTCTTCACAGGTTTGTCCTTCATATATTGCTTCAAAGTGCAATAATCCATAAATTTTACCATTATTGCTTCATTAATTACTAATTTTTGGTAAGGATTTTATGCTTCAGAAAAGGCTTTTTTATGTAGGATAAAATGGGTCTTATTTGGTAGAAGGTCATTTTTGTTAGGCATGACGGAATTATCGTTGAAGTGAATGTGCGATAAAAGTCAACCAAAGCGATTGAGCGTCATAAGAGGAGAAATGAAGTAGATGATCGTTAAAATCAGGAACTAAAGATCAAAAGTCACGATAGCTCGGAAGTTTTTTCATTGCTATGAACATATTTATACCCAAAAAGAGCCTGGTTTTATCTGAATTTGTAGAATCATATCTCTTATTTTCTTGAATAGCATGTAGATTTGTATGAAAAGCAATGTGATCTACTAATTGGCCAGAAAAAAATAGCTTGCAAATTGAAAGTTGACTATTATCTTGAATATTTCCAGCTATATCGCTTGGTCCACGTTCAATAGTAAATTCTGGTATTGTAGTCACAACAGATATTTTTTTATTCCAAACAGAAGGTGTAGTGGCAAGTCTCATTTGTAATTTCTGGTTGACATTAGCTACATTTTCTGACCTCACCGCTGACATTGACGGCTGTGGAGAATTCAGATAAGCACTAACAGGAAATTGTAGAGGTCTGGTGGTGTACGTATTTTCGTTGCCACTAGAAGATGGTGAAGATAAACAAGTGTTTTGAAATTTATTTGTTCTTTTATTCAGGGTTGGATCGTACGTGGGATCCGCATCAAAGTCATCAGTATTGCTAAAATCTTAGGACATATTCATTAGGGCGTCTTCGAGTTCTTTATTTGAGGGCCCCTTACGATTTCTGCTGGAGTTGCTCACAAACTGTAAAAAATAATATTACCCGTGTAACCGAATAGATTTACAAATATATGAACATTTGCATGATGTTTAGTTGAAATACCACATACTTTCTCAGAAAAATATGCACCGTAAAGTGTTTTACAGACTTTAGTCCAACGACTACGCATTTTCAGAGGTTCAACTAATATACAATATCCCAATTATTGTTTCAAAATACACTTATACACAACTTTGATAACCACGAATCAGAGCAAAATAAATAGCTATTAGGATACAAATAAACATACTTATACCAATAACAAATTAAGAAGCTTCACAAAAATTCTCATTTGACGTCATTTAGTAGAGAATAGACAAACTAATTTCGGGTGGTGGTAGTTGATTGACCGCCATCATTTATACTGGCCACTCTTATGGAACTTTTGGCAGCACTTTTTTGTATTTCATTAGTTCATAATAGATGGCACAGGTATCGTTATTTGAAGGAGCAACTTGGAAAATATGCAACAATAAATTAAGGTCGTATTAGAACTCTCAGATCCTACGTGAACTTAAACTCGATTGATGGCTTGTTGAACGTGTATATTTTCTATAAATTTTAATAATATTCGTGTTGACCACCTGGTGGTTGAATACAACTCAGTATCAGCACCTGGTGGTTGAAGACAATTTAAGCGCTGCTAATTTTTGAATAGGACTAGCTAATATGTATATTATAAAATAAATACTGCCGTGCATAAAATCATAAAATTTTTTAATTTGCATGGTTGGCAGTGACAACCACTATGCTGAAGGGACAAAATATTTAGTGGTTACCACTACCACATTGCTTCAAAAAGTTAATACATTCAAATCACAGACCAACACAGAGATTTTATCACTTTATGCAATAATTTAAAATACGTTATGTGCACATTTTTTTGGCATTATTATATGAGTTAAGACTTAAATCATATAAAGATATAATCCTTCGGATACCATAAGCAATAGATATGTATTTTCCGTTTGTTTAATAAATATACCCTGTATACTATTGAAGCACTGGTTTAAATACACCCTTAGCTGGAGTTTTAAAGCTGCATTCATCATTTAGTCAACACAATCTTTCTTTGTGGAAAAACTTTTCATGTTGTAGGAGAAATATCGTTCTTAAGACTACAGGCTTTGAAGTACATTGTCTGAGTCACCAGGTATACACACATGAAAGTGTCCTTATTTAAAGGTTCTTCTCTTGAGCGGTAGAATTGTATATCCAAAAATTAAAAAAAAATGATGTCCATAGAATTCCATGTATCTCATGCCATGTCCTTTGAGAGAACATAGGTTTCACTCATTGTCGATAACAAGTTCGGTTTTATAGAAAATACTTAGACAATTTATCGCGGAAATCAGTGAATATTTGAAAGATTTTACAAAATTAATATTTACCAGTACCAACCAGTTCCACGTTTTGTACTACACTGCTCAATAAGTATCTCGAACCTCGTTTCGTTGATACACAGTCCTACAAAATAAATTTTTTGTCGTGGTGCCTAGAAAATACGAACTGATTTAGGGTATTTCTGATGTGCTGGTTCCAAAAATAACTCGCTTTTTTCCCTAGCAGCTCTAGTATTTGAGATACACCATGGTGAAATTTATTACTTATACGAATAATAATATCAAAATCAAAATAACTAAATATTTAGGAGAACAAAATTGTATGTTCTTACCTGAAATTAGAATGTAATTATTAGTCTTTTTATAATTCTTGGTATTCCCATTACTGTAAAAATCTACCTGCCTAATCGGAAACAACCCCAGTCCCCACCCTATTTCATTTACCTGTAACATAGGGTTTCCCGTATCCCACAGTTCAGTGTAGTATTGTGCTTTCGTGTGATAACTGTGTACTAATTTGCTTTAAATTGTTGCGTGAATATTAAAAATTCGAATTACAACAATGGCTTCTACAAGCAGACGGAATTGTGTGAACCACCCAGATGTTTTTTGTTATATTTGTGGGGAGTACTCTTTCAAGTGAGGTAGAAAACCCATATCTGACTTTATAAAAAGAGCGTATTTATCGTATTTTGGCGTCCAGTTAGGAGACTAGGATAAATCATGGGCACCACATTTCGTATGCAAAACATGTGTAGAACATTTGCGGCAGTGGACAAACGGAAAGAGAACGTGCTTAAAATTTGGAGTACCTATGGTATGGAGGGAGCCAAAAACCATCATAATGACTGCTATTTTTGTTCTGTCACCATCAAAGGCATTAATCGCAATAACCGGCATAAATGGACATACCCTAACATGGAGTCAGCAAGAAGACCTCTTCCTCATTCTGAAGAAATACCTATTCCAACGTTCAGTAACTTGCCTACGCTTCTGGAGGATGACTCAGATACATCGCTTGACGAGGTGCAGTTCAACAAATGTGAAAGTGACAGTAATTTTGAAGGACCTTCAACAAGTCCCCAACGTTTCAGTCAACAAGAGCTCAATGATCTTGTTAGAGATATGAACCTCTCAAAAGAGTCGTCCAAATTGCTTGCATCTAGATTAAATGAGAAGAACTTACTGTGTCCAAGTACTAATATTACATTTTATCGTACCAGAGAGAAAGATCTGCTGCCGTATTTCTCTAAAGAAAATAACTTAGTGTTTTGTAATGACATAAAAGGTCTCTTGGAGAAGATGGAGTTAACAGAATACACGCCAAGTGAATGGCGTCTTTTTATAGACAGTTCTTCCCGAAGTTTAAAATGTGTACTTTTACACAATGGTAATAAACATGGTTCTATACCTATTGAACATTCCACCACTATGAAAGAGGAATACGCGACAATATCATTGGTCTTGAAAAAAATCAAGTATGAAGAGCATCAGTGGTCGATTTGTGTCGATCTAAAAATGATAAACTTTCTCCTCGGGCAACAAAGTGGATACACAAAATATCCTTGTTTTTTATGCTTGTGGGACAGCAGAGCTAAGGCCCAGCACTGGATTACCAGAAATTGGCCTTTAAGAAATGTTTTAGTTCAAGGAGAACATAACGTGCTTAACGAACCGTTGGTTGACAGAAACAAAATCATCTTGCCACCATTACATATCAAGCTGGGTCTAATGAAGCAATTTGTTAAGGCTTTGCCTTGAGATGGACCTTGTTTTGAGTATTTGACACTTAAATTTCCAAGGCTTAGCAGAGAAAAAGTGAAGGCTAAAATTTCTGATGGTCCTCAGATAAGCCAACTTATAAAGGACCCGCATTTCACGACATCAATGAACAAGCTTGAATCTAATGCCTGGTGCTCTTTTGTTGAAGTAATTAAAAATTTTCTTGGAAAACATAAAGCAGAGAATTAGGTCGAATTAGTAGAACAGATGCTTTCTAACTTACGCACACTCGGATGTAATATGAGCATTAAGGTCCATTACCTTCACAGCTACTTGGACCATTTTCCAGAAAATTTAGGTGCTGTTAGTGAAGAACAGGGGGAAAGATTTTACCAAGACATCCGCATTATGGAAGAAAGGTACCAAGGAAGATGGGATACCCACATGATGGCCGACTACTTCAGTGGGACTGTTCTGGTAAACCTCACGCAAGGAAATCTTATAAAAGAAAATTTTTAAGTGATGATTGAAAGTTGCATATGTATATTTTTTTTTCTGTTAAATAAATACCTTCTACCCACTTTTTTTGTGTTTCAGTTGAAAGTAATATTTTAAAACTTATATAACAAAACATTATATCTAATTTTAGCGAATTGTTCCTACATAGGGCAGAAAATAGTATATTTCGAAAAGTAGATCTGATAGAACAAATCTGACGGCATTTTTGGATTAGGCACCCCAAAATTACTTAGTTAAACTTAACAAATCCTAGACACCAAAATGTGTGTTGGCCAGTGAATCAAACAGTTGTGCTCATTTTTTTTTCGTCACATTTAGGAGCAAGCATTACACGGGGAAAATAAAAACGTGCATAATTTTAAAAAAATTCACACTCCATTTGAATTGATAATTTTTTAATTTTTTTCTTAGAACAAAATCTTGGTCGAGCCCAGTTTTGCCGGACGGTCTTTGTGGAAGCCTCCATTAATGTCCCTCAAATCACCAAATCTCTCTATAGAATGACATAAATGTTTAAAATCAGTACTTACCGCTAGGTTTGCCTAAATAATTATTAACTGCATGCAGATGAGCTTCTTTTGGATCACGCTTTAGAATAATAGTATATTTCAATAAAACCTAAAGGGAAAGGCTAGTGAAAAAATTGTGATACAGAAGCAAGAAATGGATAAAACAGTTAAATGTTCCTTTAAAAATAAAAATAAATACAAACACACTTTGCCAAATGAATAGTATTTTTACGAATTTTCTGTTAATTTATTTCTTATTGAGTAGAAAATATACTGTTATACTTTGACAAAACTATTCAGTTAAACATAAAGTTAAATTTTAACGTTATTTTTTAAGATTGACTAGTGTGATTCAACAATAACAGAATCATTTGTTTGACTTCAAATATTCCTTAACCTATCATATTTTCAAAATTAATTTTTAGATCTTATTTTCGAAGATAATATTTTCTTAAGTATTAACAATTTCTATTATTTAAATTAAAACGTACAGAGTGCAGAGCATATTATAATTTCGACAGTCGCACCGAGCGTTTCTGACAGGTTGCCATAAGACTGAATTTTTGTCTCATTAAAAATAAGCTAAAAAATTCATAAAAACATAGGTCAGAAAACACTTTCTAAGAGAGCCACAACCCATTAGATAGGCTTCTAAACACTAGGTTCTTTTTTGAATATTTTGAGAATCAAAAAAATATAGTGTTACTCCAATGGATTGGGTGAACTGATAATTCCAAAACGTGTCTTGATCTACCGTTCCCGGCATTAAAACTTAAAATAAATAGCCAAATTAATTTGGGCTTATAAAGAAGGATCTAGAATAATCCAGAAGATTTTTTGTCCTTAACGTTCGATCCAATTTTCATCATACTATGTTTGGTTCAGATTACAATTCGATCGGTAGTAGGATGGTGATTCGCTTTACATTGTATACTACCATCCTTTGCCTTTGATTTGGAAGAAAATCTCTTAGGAGGCCCCTGTAAATCATTCATCAAGAAATTGTGATACTCTACTTCATTTATCCTATTAGGTAAAACAAATTACCCATTTAGATTGTCCCACAAAATTGGTGTCCAATAGTATATCAAGTATCAAGAACGGTAAGGGACGGTCGACGGCAATGTTTGGAGGCTGAGCGTTGCGAGCCTCCAATTTTACCAGAGACCAGTACAAACTTTATCGTTCGCGATACTTATATTGTTTTGCACGATCGTATTAAATTACACTTCAATTAAAATAATTTAATTTCTACTAAATAAACGAAAAGTCAAAAGTGACGTTTATATTTCACGGCAGATCCAACTTGTCAAATGTGATATTTGCATTTTGTTATAAAATTAGATGACTGTGCTATATGCTTCCATGACATTGTTTAATGTTATTTACAAACAAACAAATATATTTAATTTGAAATTGAATTTTATTCTACTACTTTCGGCAATGAATTATTCAATGAATGATTCTGAGGATAGTGGTGAAATACAGAATGCGTGGAAGATCGGATATGCAGCAACAATTTTAGAAAAATCCAAGAACCGCTATGAAGAAGCCGATAAAATGTGCAAAAATTGGTGTGAGGAAACGTATGGTATTAGTGAAAAAGTGTTGTTGGTGTATTTTGTTCGTCGGAATTAAAATCGGCCGGTAGTCAAAATTTTCTACATTGATAGCTTATCTAAAAAGGAAAAATATTGAAAAGATACATCCGACAATGAATTTGTAATCCTTAAGGTCCTGAAGTGGGTTGGAACCTTTGATGTGAAGGTAACACTGACATTGTTCCCACGAAACACCAAAACACAATATATTACACTGAAAAGAGTGTATCAGTAAGACGCTTAATGATCGCAGTGCTTATGACATTTTTTGCATGCTTAAATATTGAATAAATTTAATTAAAAAAAAAAATTAATATTTTAAAAATATATAAAACAAACAAGTCGCACATGAAAAAGTTTTTGCTTTGGTTACTATGAGACCGAATATAAATTGTCAAGTGATATCTGCTGTCATTAGAAATTTTTCCAAGATAAAATTTTTGCCTCAACTTAAGCTTCTTGTAAAGTATGATTCAAGAAAGTGACGATTCACTCTTAGAAGATGCAATAGGATGCTCAGCCATAATTCCCGAGAAGTCCAAAGAGAGATAATTCTGTCTTTAATAAAAATTGATTTTTGAATTTCTATATTTATTAATTTACTTACCGCCTCCTGATCGGTAAGTAAACACTTACCAATCGCTAATTTGTAAACTTCATTTAGAAATAAATTCAGTAAAGGTGTCAAATTATCGTTTTGTCTAGCACAAAAGAGTGCTCCTGTATAAAAAAATTATTGGTTTATGTTCTACGGTTCTCAGAATATTCCAGAGTAATGTCTTTGGTGGAGAAATGTTTTCAGACCTACATTTATATGAACCTTTTGGCTTACTTTGATAACTACATGCCCGTAAATTCCTAAATAGCTTTACTTGGATAATCTGTATATTATATGATAATAATGCAATCGCCACAAAGACATTACACATACACCATTGGTTCCGATTTCATGCAAACCCAACATCTAATGTACCAGCTAGTGATGGAATAATAGAAAATTGGTAGATAACAAAGACAGTTGCTCTGCACTACTGCCATATCGGCACAGAGCAATGAGAATGAATGTTATTTATTGCGGCGTCTCTTCCGGTTCCCAGCTGAACTCCACATTCGTTTACGCATTGTATCGCCCCGAGCTCTTAAGTTGCAATGAAGCAGTGTACAGTCAACTCTTTCCCGCATATTTAGGCTCTAATTGTCTTACTTTTTATCGCATTAAACTCAGGTTTTGTATGAAATCGAGTCAAATTGTGTATGAATAGCCCTTCCGATGTTTGGACAGAATATTTCAGGTTTAAGAGGCGTAGGTGGTTAGTTTTGCTAGAAGAGATTCTATAAGCAGAATGGATTTAAATGTTATAATATAATGTTTAGGCGGCACAAGAGAACGACGCCGGTAAGAGAGCGAGTTCATAATTTTCTTTTGGTTTCAGTTGTTTTGCATCATGATTCAATTTATTTTATTATTTTTAAAGTCTACGCGGTTTCATGTAGTTCTGTAGATGCAAAGTGAATAAATGAACACAAAAATTTTATTCCCTCAATGTAAAAATGATAAATGAAATTTCACAAGAATGGTATGTTATGGAATAATGAAATTATATTTGAAGTATCAACACATATTTCGGTTATTATTGGTTCACATTCGAGAAATATAAAGTATGCAACACAGATAAATAGTATTTCGCATTGTACAATTTTTTTATTTTGTAATTTTGTCAACTGATCGATAAGAAAAAACCAAAAGAAAATGAGTATGAAAACCGTAACAAATGATACGTTCAATTAATAAAGGAATATAGCATACATTAAAATGTTTTAATTACCCTTTTTTTTGTAAATGTAAGGTTCTTTCGATTTAGCAATAAGGCAAAGTTTCCCTTGCTCCTCATTATTCTGATCTACAAATAAAGGGACTGTATCTTCAACGAAAATATAGGCACCTCTGGAATTCAACCAATATCTTTCAGCAACTGCAAAGTTGTCATATCTGTTAACAACATATGCATTATCTGCACTTAGGTTAAGTTTTTCTATTGGCCATTTTTGAGACTGTCTTTCAGGCCCTCCATACCAGTTTACCATGCCAATATTTAAATCGTAACAATCTTTAAATATAGCTGATTTTGAGCTTGTTTCCCATGTGACATCATAGCCATCTCCCTTGAACATTATGGTTACACTGACATTATCAACAACAGTAGTTTGACCGAGTTGAATAGAAACATTACTAAAGTCTCTTCCTATACCAATAGTGCCAACTAATTTTTCGATTGTATCTAAAAAAAAAAAAAAAATAAAGGAACTTAAGAGTACTGACCAAAAATATTGATTAAATCCTATTGTATATGGCACGAAAAATTGTTTAAAATGCTGTGTAAATTTTTGTTTACATTTTCATTTTGTTTAAATAAGAAGTAAATTTAGAAAAAGTTTGGCCACATGATCAGCCTTTGACCTTCCCACACAAAGAGGCAGCTCTGGTCATCTGTCCACAGTTTGTTAAAGTTTCTGTCAGATGGTCCTGAAGCCTCCTTTATAATAAGACGCTTCATCCTGCTGACGCCAAATATACTCGGGTTCATTTGAAGTTGATCACTCTAAATGATTAGATCATCAAATTTAAACTGTCATAACTTTTACACCATCCGTAGATTTTTCGTTCGTTTTAATTGCCGTTCTTTTCAATATATAACCTGTTTTAATTTTTTTTTGTTTTTAATGTTAAATTCCTACAGTTCGTTTAGTTGTTAGGCGATTATTTACATTTTTTAAAATGCGGCTGTGGATTATTTTTTAGTTTTTGAATACCTGTAACACTGTTTACGGAAAAAAATTCTAATGAAATGCTTTTTTCTAATGTGTTTCAATTGCCATTCTATGCGAGATTTTAATATCTGAATACACTGAACTGATTCTGCGGTTGGCTCCTTGTGAAACATTATTAAATATTTTAAATATATGAAGGAAATTTGCTTTTTAATGTTTCAAAAATATTTTATTAGAAACTCTACACGTGTTTCGGCTTTTTAGGCCTTTGTCAAGAGTACAGGGAATACTGAACAGTAAAATTTGTGTCCATTGCTTATATAACTACATCTGGTACCTACTATAAAACTATTGTAAAGTATGTTTTTATAAGTGGAATATTACTTTATTTTTTTAAATCTAAATTATTTTATTTAAAATATGGTGGCCGGTAAAAATTTGTTGTTCATTCGTTAAGTTTTTATTATTTTTAACAGCTTTACTTATTTCTAATTGTTCTAATGGATCAAGTTTCTTTCCTTTCTTTTCCGAATGGAGTAATTTGACATTATTTAAATCGATAAAATGATTGTTTTCTATACAATGTGTTGACATGCCCGTACTATATACATTGTTTACAATAGATTTCCTGTGTTCATCGATTCGCTTTTTTACATTTCGTCCAGTTTGTCCAATGTATATAGCATCACAGTCACTACATTTTAACTCATATACTCCTGTTTTTTGTAGTTTTTCAGTTTTATCCTTATTATTAATTAACATTTTACCTAAATTATTTTTATTTACTGAAATTGTTCTACATCCTAGTTTATTCAGTTTATTACTAACTCTATTGCTGATCTTAGGCCTATAATTAATGCATTTATATCTCTTATTGCATTCCTGAGAAGAAGCGGCATAAAACATTACGTAAAGAGTTTTATGCCGCTTCTTCTCAGGAATGCAATAAGAGATATAAATGCATTAATTATAGGCCTAAGATCAGCAATAGAGTTAGTAATAAACTGAATAAACTAGGATGTAGAACAATTTCAGTAAATAAAAATAATTTAGGTAAAATGTTAATTAATAATAAGGATAAAACTGAAAAACTACAAAAAACAGGAGTATATGAGTTAAAATGTAGTGACTGTGATGCTATATACATTGGACAAACTGGACGAAATGTAAAAAAGCGAATCGATGAACACAGGAAATCTATTGTAAACAATGTATATAGTACGGGCATGTCAACACATTGTATAGAAAACAATCATTTTATCGATTTAAATAATGTCAAATTACTCCATTCGGAAAAGAAAGGAAAGAAACTTGATCTATTAGAACAATTAGAAATAAGTAAAGCTGTTAAAAATAATAAAAACTTAACGAATGAACAACAAATTTTTACCGGCCACCATATTTTAAATAAAATAATTTAGATTTAAAAAATAAAGTAATATTCCACTTATAAAAACATACTTTACAATAGTTTTATAGTAGGTACCAGATGTAGTTATATAAGCAATGGACACAAATTTTACTGTTCAGTATTCCCTGTACTCTTGACAAAGGCCTAAAAAGCCGAAACACGTGTAGAGTTTCTAATAAAATATTTTTGAAACATTAAAAAGCAAATTTCCTTCATATATTTAAAAAAAATTAATATCTGAAGTCATAAAACCTTATTTTAACTCGATTAAAGATAATAAAATGCAACAACTACAGCAAACAAGTACAACAACAAAAAGTACAACAGGAAATTATTATAAATTGACAAAAAAGACAAGTATCTTTCACGTAGTAAATTAAACAACTACTAAATTTGCTAATAATGAGTGGGCCCACCTCTAGCCTGTACGACTGTTTAACAACACCTTGGCATACTGTCCATCATATTATGGTTAAAACGTTTTAGTTTAATGCTGTTTCATTTTTCTCTAACAATATCTTCTATTTCAAGATTATTTGGTGGTTCTGCGTAACTCTTTATTTGTATCTGAGGAGCATATTTTCAAAACGCAATTTCTGACAAAGCTTTTGTTGAGATATAGATGGTATTTAATTCGTTTTAATGAACTCTTTTAAAAAACGTATATTTATTTTAGGAATATGCAATTTCTGTAATTTAAAATACATGATAAATATAGGGCATATATTTTTTGAATACAGAAAATTAAGCAATTACTCCTAAAAAAGTTTTTTCAGAAATTGCGTTTTGAAAATAAACTCCTCATTTTTAGTTGGTCCCAAACATGTTCTATTGGATTCTTATCTGGTGAAGTAGCAGACTATCCATGTGATTTAGGTTTTCTTCTTGAAGAAAATTAATAACAGTTCCCGTTCTATGAACCCTCACATTGTCATGAACATATTATGTTGATGACAACGCAAAGTCTCATACTATGAGAATTTATTTATTAAATAAATTCATTCGTGCCCTATAGTATCAGTAATTGTTCTGATATGGTCTCGCAAAGTTTGTAGGTATCGTGTTTCAAATATTTTTCATCTCTGGTTCTCCATACAAGAATTCTATTATCATCTGGAAACAACAACTAGATTTATCTACAAAAACACAATTTCCCCATTGCTCCAGTTCCCACGATCTTAGGCCCAATTCAGTCGCCCTGTTTGATTTACTGTAGAAATTCTGTTTAATATTTCATGTCACAATGAAGGTGGAAGTTCATAAGATAATGTGGAGATTCTCAGTAGCCCAATAAGAAGTTTTTCTTTGTTATTAAAATCATTACTAACGAATCTACTCTCACCAATCCGTAAAATATTTTCTAAAAAGTTATTGTTGTCTTTGCAGACAACTGAAAAATTTACAATAAAAATCAATCGCATTTTTAAGACAACCAATAAAAATTCACTACACATGATATTTTTGTTTAGTTTCTCATTGCAGACAGATTTTCTGTTTCATTATTTTTCGAGTTGCAAAGACATGTCTGATCTTTTTCAATACATATTATAGACGTAAGAACATGTTCTGTCCGGCACATGCTTCTTAGGATTCCTTTCCAAATACAGGTGTTTCAGATTTAAATTGACATAGTATAATGAAAGATAGACCACATTTAGCTAAGTTCAAAACATCCCCAAACTTACTATTGAAGGTTAATCGTGTTTGAGAGACAGAGAATTTTATGATTTTTGAATAAAACTATAATCGGCCATATTTCTGGAACATCTTAAGTATTTGATTAAAATATGGTGCAAATATTATGCTATTTTTGTTCAATCAAAAGCATAAATTTCTTCTGAGAAATTCCAGGACCGAACTCAATTTTTATAATGTAGCTCTCAGTGCCGATAATATTACACTGTGTATCATTTTTTGGTAAATGTTAATGAACGTATAAAAGGCCAATGGACCCGTGTTGTAACGAAGTGTTTTTTTTCGTTAACAACTTTTGTTGTAGTAAGATCTAATTGGGTTAATCTTTCACTTTGGTACACTTTGTATACTGTAACTAGTATTAATGTTTCTTTTAAAAACCGTTTTGGACCAGAGTTCAAATTATTTTGGCAAGTCCAGCATTTGGAATAACATTTATTTACCAAATATAATTATTTCAAACCAGTTTCTTTCCACGATAATCTTAAGTTATTTTATTATCTTAATGATAAACCAATTGTCATTTTTATATTATACAACCACTCGCTGAAGCCAAGAAAGAAGTTGATATTTGAATTTAATGTAGTTTAATTCAAAGGCGAGTTGAGAGCATTTATTAACGATATGTTTTTTTTTGTTAAACAATTTACAAAATAAAATATTAATTGATTTATAGTAAATATTAATACCTGGCCGTTTTAAATGATTTATTTCTACAAATATAGTTTTTAAATTATGAGAAAGTGATTCCCGGCGTCAGAATACTTTATAAACATATGTTTATATTCTAATAACGCAGGGAATATGTTTAAGCACGGTGCGCTAAGCTTGCTTAAAATACGTTCACAATTAATGCACGCTAGCTAAAACCCCGTTGATCGCCCATGCACATGATTTTCTTACCAGAATCAGTGAATAAAACTATACGCACCAGGCGAGAATTGGGACTTCTGAAAGTTCTTCAGATCAGCAGGTCACCACTCAACAAGCAGCTCCAGATCTTCCATGTGCTCCGCCATAAACAGTTAGTGGTAAAAATTATTTTCACAATTTTATTGCTTTATTGCTTTCGTATTTCTGTTATTTATCGATTGTGTCCAAATTTCTGCTGTATTATCTTGTTCGTCAATTGCCTACGAAAACCTACCAATCCGATTGACCAGAGATATTATGGACACCTCGCGTCTCACTATTAAATTCGGGTTATCTATTCAACAACGAACATCGAAAATATTCAGTTGTCATTATTTATTGTATACGTAAGGATAGGATTCTAAGTCCATGACCTTAAATTGGAATCTCCTCTCAGACATAGTTAACTTAAATACAAAATATGGTCGTAAGTCCATTATCTTAGGTTACGACACGCGACACGACACGACTGAGGTTTTAAGTACGTGATCTTAGATTGGAATCTCATAGAGTGCCCTGGGCTGTAATGTATTATCCGATCCGTTCGACACCCGTACTTACTATAAGGTGTAAAACAGACATCACTTTCATCTAAATTACCTTGGTATATTTTAAAATATTCACACATATCCTTGGTCTAGTCAATTCAAGGGACAGTTTACCCTAAGAAACGAGTTAGTTAATTAAAACCTCAGTACCATATAATTAGATTAGCAGCGGGAATACACGGTTGTCATTATTTATTGTAGACGTAAAGATAGGATTTTAAGTCCATGATCTTATGTTGACATACTATCTCAGCCATAGTTTAAAGTACCATTAAGGTATTAAGTCCATGATCTTAGATTGAAATCTCATGCCTCTGGATGCAATGTATTAGCAGTTCCGTCCAATCCACGTAGTAAGTCAACCTTAATAAGGTTCATCAGTAGCTAATCTCAAGAGATACCACATTCGCGATTAGAACGTCATATATATCGTCTATCCCTGGACTGACATCCTGCCACTGTGTCACACTTGTACCCTGTAACAACTAGCACTTGGACATTGCTGCATTTAACGCCTGCCGTAATACTGCCTCAAGCACTAGCGCCCGTAAAATTATTAACCGTATCGATAACTTATCGTAATTTGATATCACCGAATGCGTGCATTTGTAAATGCTGGTGATAATCATTTTGATATTGTCTTCTTATAATAATGCAGCAGTAGTAGTTTCAGTAACTTAGCTATAATTACTCAACGTTCTTGCATTATTATAACCTCTTGGTTCCTGGGTTGCTTACTTGTAAATATAGGGTAATATCGACGTTGCGTAATAACATATCTGTTGTTCGATTTATATATTTCTTTTTGTTGTTGTGAAGCTGTCTTAAATAAAATACATTAAGTGACGTTGAACTTCTGCCTTTTATTGAAAGCAAGAGTATAAGTAATAAATCTGGTTAAAAGCCAAGAATCATTTTTGGCAGGTAAAGTTATCCATTTCTACGAAACCGGCAACTGTATATATCGACACCTCGACATACCGTATCTTCATTGAGATATTCCCGCTTCTATCATACCGCTGATAGAATAAAGTGGTGCTTCTGCACTTTAAAACAGTAACTGACGCTCGAAACTGTACCGAAATAAAAAGTAGGTACCGCTGTCTCATAGCTTGTCAAAGTGATACTTCCCCTCTTGTCCCGATAGACAAGGGACAAGAAAAAAGAGGGAGCGTCACAGTGTATAAAATAATATTATAATATTCGATGACATGTTTAAGGTTATTCTTCAATTCATTTTCAAAAATATTGATTCACCACATTTAAAATTTTACAAATAAGGCAATTAATAAGCTGACGCTCACTTAAATACCCTACACTAACTACATCTTCATTTTTTTTTTGGACAAGAAATACACATTTATTAAAAATAATAACGGTTCATGCGGGGCTGGACTTAAAATTCCATGATTAAGTGCATTTTATTTAAATGAGTTTTTTGTATTTTGTAAATCAATTTTGAAATACAGTAATAAGTAAGCCTGGCCAAGGTCGTTAATCCTACAGAGACGTACTGGGTATGTATCATATCATAATACTTGATTAAGTACAATAATAAAAACAAAAATATTTTATATATTGTGATGTATGTTTTTGTACTATTTCGTTCGCTTTAAATTCTTTTTTATGTATTTCCTTATATTTTGTAAGCTTAGTGTTGCACATTATTATTAAACTGTTAAATGACGTTCACACATGTACATTGTATATCTAAGTGATAACTAATAATAAATAAATAAATAAATAAATAAAATAAACGGAAATAAATTTTATTAATACTGGTACACTTTATAAAAATATGTAAAAAACTCACCTTCTTAAGCAGATTTATGAAGTTGCTTGGTTGTCGTTATCATAAACTGGAGCACTTCTATAATAACTGTGTAGCATCAGATATGTTTCTACAGTTGTCTCAGTAAGCGATGTTCGCTGTGGTGAAAAAATATGTTTATATTTTGAAAAAGACCATTCGACATCTACGGAAGTAATACAGGCATAAGTAAAACACTGTGAACTCACTTAATGTAGCTGTAGATGCACCATCACAAATTTGTCTTAATTTGGTAAATTCAGGATCTTTCCGTAAAGCACTCTGGAATTTTTCAATAACGGGCTTATTTTTTGCGTCATTTATAGTCTGTAGCTGTGTATTTACGTCGTCCACTATTTGCAGCGATTCCACTAACGACAACGAATTATTTTGCAATTTTTCTATTACGTCGTGTAGTCCTCTATAATTATTATAAATAGTTTTTAAATCTGTTTCAAGGGACACATCTTGAAAGCTTGTCTGGCTTTCCCTAATAGCTGCAGCCTCGTTAGGGTTGAACTGCAGTATCACAGCTTTTATTTGTTGAAAATATTCAGCATAATAGAAAGCTGCCTTCAACCACGTTCCCCAACGTGTAAGAATCGGCTCTGGTGGTTCCGGAATACCAGGACACAGTGTGTGAAATGCTCGAAGCCGTTTAGGAGATTTGAGAAATACTTTTTTTTTGTATTTGCTATTAATGCATCTACCTCTGGAAAATATTTTCGAATCATTTCTGCTACAAGATGGAATGCATGCACTTTAAACGTAACATGTAAAAACCTGCAATCGTCTCTTTGAAGAAAACGGCCCACCAAACGCATTGTCGCAGCACCGTCGGTCACAAACATCAACACTTGACTTGTTGACAGTTCAGATTTTTCTAGCCTTCTTTTGCTAGCTAGTAAAAGTGGAAATGTTGGTTTAACAGGGTCGAGTACACGTACTATAACATTTAAAATAGAATTTTTTTTACAATCTGTCGTCTCGTCAACACATAACCACAGCTGTGTGTTTTTTAATGCACATTTAATCCTATTTGCAATGTCTTTACTAATACTTGGTACATATCTACGTAACGATGAACGACTTGGTAAATTCACCTGGGGATTGTATTTATTCCAGAACTCCCGAAATGCTGGTTTATCCTATATGCGCAGGGGAACATCACAGGCAATCAGCATTAACAGTACAAACATAAACTGAGGTCCCAAAGAAGACACGCCATTTTTTTTTATTTTTATGCCGATTACTATTGACATGAATTTTGCAGCCGTATTTATTCCAGCACATTAAGTCTTGATCACAAACTTTACAAATTATTTTACATCCATCATAGAATAAATCCGGAAATTCACCGATAAATTTATTCATTTTATCAGCATACGGTCGTTTTCTACTCTTTACGCTCAACATTATTTATTATTTATTAGTACTCTATGCATCGACCGACAGATAACAACTGAAGTGTGTCGTGAGTTATGTGATGCCACACTGTAATATTTCATATTATAATATAACGAATATGCACTGTTATCTGTTCTACTTTAGTTAAATGCTGACATTGTAATTCTCCAATTCTCTATTGCATCTTGTTAATTATATTCAGTTCTGATATAGCTTTGTACTAAACAACACAATAAATTTTATTAACGAAAATTCCGTTTTTGGAAAAGTTTGTTTTTAAAAACGTGCATTCGGCTTCGAGGTATTTTAGTGGCGCAGTCGTACGGATTTTTCGTAGGAAATCCATTAAGGACAATCCTGTGAGTTTCAACTCTTAAACGAAAAAGTGAACCTTTGGAATAAATATACCGAGTGCTAACCGATAGAAGTCCATCGAGGAATACTGTGGATTAGCAGCCGACGCAAATGCACATTGTGCCGATGTTGTAAGTAGATTTTTTTTAGTTCATGTCAGACTCCTCTTTATCCGTTGATTCCTTTTGCGAAAACAATTTGGATTTAGGGTTAGATTTAGTTTCAATTTTTAATAATCTGAGTATCAACTCAAATCATTCAAGTGACAATTTTATTAATAGTGTTTCAAGTACTAGTAATTTAAAAATGTCTGCACCTGCTCTAGACATGAAAAACTTATCAGTTATCCCAAATTTTAATGGTAGTCCTAACAAGCTACATAGATTTATAAGTGTTTGCGAGTCAATATTAACTCATTA
This sequence comes from Rhamnusium bicolor, assembly GCA_029963845.1. Lineage (NCBI taxonomy): Eukaryota > Metazoa > Arthropoda > Insecta > Coleoptera > Cerambycidae > Rhamnusium > Rhamnusium bicolor. The sequence goes on along the minus strand of JANEYF010001486.1, from coordinate 955,025 downwards.
TTACGACACACAAAACACCAGTAATTTTCAAAATACTCTTTTAATGAATGGTATTCTAAATAAATTAGAAGGACGGGCGGAAGAAGTTGTTGCTATTAATGGTAGTAATAGTTGGGATGATATAAAAAGTGCATTATTGCAAAATTTCGGAGATCAGAGAGACGAACATTGCTTAAATCAGGATTTAGTAAATTTAAGGCAAAAACTAAACGAATCGCCTTATCAATTTCATGAAAAGGTAATTCATTTGTTAAATACAATTTGTAATTACATTGATCTGCACTGCGACGCTGTAGAAAGACAATGTAAACGAAATTTTTTCACTAAACAGGCATTAACAACATTTTTGGCTGAATTAAGAGAGCCATTAGGTTCCACAATTCGTGCAATGAGACCAACTACTCTAGCCAAAGCCATACAATTCATTACAGAGGAAGATAATATCAAATATCTGCAAAGATCGAGTCAATCAAATATTCAAATTAGTAAACCTTTAGTTCAACAACACCCACAAAATTATTATAAACCAAATTATACACAAAATCATTTTAACCCAGCATTTTCTCAAATGCCTTTTGCGCAGCAACAAAGGCAGTCACGATTTCCTCGCGGTCCCGTCAATATTCAAAGACATCCAAATCCGCCAGCTCAAAAATTCCCTACTAATTTACAAACATTTGGCAAACCCCAAAATGTTTGGAAACCAAATTCTAATGTTCCACAAAACAAACCAACACCTATGAGTATTTCTACCCGAAATACAACCTCACAATTTAGAAGGCCCTATCAAAATAATGCGTTTCAAAATAATGGTCAAAGGTCTAATTTTTCTGCGGAACAATTATTTAATACCGAACATTATGATAACCAATATGATGACGAGATACCCGAAAATTTGTGTGACGACGAACATACGAATGTTCATACTCCGACGATGAACAATGTGAAAATTTTCAGGAGGTCCTGAATCCGACAACCGAAATATAGTAGAATATCATATGTCTACGGACAAAAAAGAGCTACCATATATCCAAATTTCTAAACCCCCTTTAAAACTTCTTATTGACACAGGTAGCACCAAATCATTTCTAAATCCCGAAATTGCCTCAAAGTATTATTATAAAAATATTTCATATGAACCATTTGTTGTGTCTACAATATTTCAAACATCTTCTCACAACCATTGTGCGGAAATTCCAATTTTCCCGGAATTTAATCAAGACGAAAACTTAAAATTTTATTTGTTTAATTTCCATAATGTTTATGATGGACTTATATGACTTGACAATTTAAAACTTTTAAATGCTCAACTAGACTTCGTAAATTCGAAACTACTAACACCTAAATGTATACTACCTATACATTACCAACAATCAGGTCAACAAATTTTATTAAAGATACAAATTAGTCCACATACTCGAACTGTGACAAAAATTCCAGTTAATCAAAAAAACGGTGACGTCATTATTCCTCATCAACAAATTCAAAATTGTGAAATACCCGAAACATTGTCAACTGCGGTAAACGGATTAGCTTTAGTCGAAATTTCCAATAAAACCGACAAAGAAATTATCCTTACCTTATTAAACCCAATTAAAACAATACCTTTTATAGCAAATAATTATGAATTATATCATGCGGAAGTAACCACTAATATTAGCGATAAAGTACCTGATATTAATAATTTAATTCGAACTTCACATATGAATGCGGAAGAGAAAGAACATGTGTTAAAATTGTGCAGAAAATATTCTGATATTTTTCATATAGAAAACCAGAACTTGTCTTTCACTAATCAAATAAAACATTGTATTAAACCTAAAGACGAATTACCGGTATACACAAAATCATACAGGTATCCATTTGTACATAAACCGGAGGTCGAACGACAAATTAATTCAATGTTAGGACAAGGAATTATACGTCCAAGCAATTCCCCATGGTCATCGCCGATATGGATCGTTCCTAAGAAGGCGGATGCATCTGGTAAGAAAAAGTGGAGAATTGTCGTCGACTATAGAAAGTTGAACGAGAAGACCATAGACAACAGGTACCCTCTTCCTAATATCACCGACGTATTGGATAAATTAGGAAGGTGTAACTATTTTTCGACACTGGATTTGGCAAGCGGATTCCACCAAATCGAGATGAATTCAGAAGACATCCCAAAAACCGCGTTCAACGTTGAAAATGGACATTATGAATACGTCAGGATGCCATTTGGTCTGAAGAACGCCTCGCAACGTTTCAGCGCGTAATGGACAACATCTTACGTGGTTTACAGAACGAAATTTGCTTGGTGTACCTGGACAACATCATCATATACTCTACATCTTTACAAGAACACATCGTCAACCTTTCAAAAGTATTTCAACGCCTCAGAGAAACCAACTTTAAAATACAATTGGATAAATCCGAATTCCTGAAGAAAGAAGTAGCCTATCTGGGTCATATTGTTACACCTGAAGGAGTCAAACCAAACCCAGACAAGATCGCCGCCATCGATAAATTTCCAATACCCAAAACGGCGAAAGAAATTAAAGGATTCCTAGGTTTACTAGGTTACTACAGGAAGTACATAAAGGACTTCGCGCGGATTACAAAACCATTAACTCTCTGCTTGAAAAAGGACGCGAAAATTATACACACACCACAGTTTATAAGATGTTTCGAAGACTGTAAAAAATTACTAACTAACGAGCCAATTCTACAGTACCCGGACTTTGCTAAAGACTTTGTTTTAACAACGGATGCCAGCAATGTAGCCCTTGGAGCTATACTCTCGCAGGGAATAATAGGAAAAGACAAACCCGTGTCATTTGCATCAAGAACACTAAATAACTCTAAACAGAACTTCAGCACCATAGAGAAAGAGCTTTTGGCAATCGTGTGGGCGACAAAGTACTTCCGGCCGTATTTATACGGACGAAAATTTAAAATCGTAACGGACCATAAACCCCTAAAATGGTTAATGTCCCTAAAAGATCCAAATTCAAGACTAGTTCGCTGGAGGCTCAAACTAGAAGAGTTTGATTATGAAGTCGAATATAAAAAAGGAAAAAGTAACACCAATGCAGACGCCCTGTCTCGCGTAGAGATCCACACGAAGGATATTTTCCAATATATGGACGAAATCAACAAATCACTGGCTGGTAATCAACATCAAGAAGAAAATACCGATAATTTATCAATAATTGGTGACGCAAGCGAACAACCCATAATGGACGACGTCAGAGAAGAAGAACCAGGACCATCCTCACAAAGAAGAGCTACAACCGACACAGAAGAGACAATATCTGCCGAAGAGGTCGAGGAAGTCATCCCCGAGGAACTCACTCCAGAAGAAGGAGACACGGTTCACACAAGTCACGAAGAACCGATACAAGAAATGCCATCCACAGAGAGATCTCTTAACTCATTCGATCATCAAATAGAAATAAACTTTGTTTTGCACTCCCCTGCAAAACCCAAATCTAAACAAATATTTCCATTAAAAAGGCGACTTTATGTACAAATATCAACACGTAACTTAGAAAATGATATTATTAACTTATTTAAAAATTATTTAGATCCAAAATTTACTTATGCATTTCATTTTAGTAATGAATTATATGTACCGCAAATCTGTGAAATTTTAAGAAAAACCTTTAAAAATTCGGCATACAAATTAATTAAATGTAATACCGTTTTACAGGACGTTACTAATGAGGACGACCAGAAAAAATGTTATAAAAAACTACCACGAGAGTAAAACAAACCATCGCGGCATTTTGGAAACGGAAGCGCGCATAAGAAGGTCAAACTACTGGCCTGGAATTAAAAATGATGTAACAAATTATATAAATGCATGTGAAATATGTCAAACTAATAAATATGATAGAAATCCGCCTAAACAAAAATTGATGGTATCTCCTACACCATCACGACCTTTCGAGATTGTTCATATCGACACTTTTCAAGCACAAGGACAAAAGTTTTTGACAATAATTGACACATTTTCTAAATATGCTCAAGCCTATCCTCTTACAGGAATGGTAGGTACCGAAATAGTAAAAGCTTTCTTAATATTCGTGACACACCATGGTTTACCTTCACTAGTAATAATGGACAATGGTACTGAACTAAAAAATTCCGTGGTCCAAGAATTTCTAAAAACTCACCAAATTCAAATGCATTATATAACGGTTAACAACCCCCAATCTAATGGTCCCATTGAAAGGTTCCATTCAACCATTATTGAACACCTACGAGTAATTAGAAATATAAATAAAGGTAAAATCGATATTTTAAACCAAATGCCCTATGCGATATTAGGTTATAACAACGCGATACATTCGGTAACCAAACAAAAACCGATCGATATTATAAATGGTCATTTAAACTCCAAGGACCCATTTGACATTGACATAAATCAAAAACTGATAAATAATTACATTCAAGAACACCGCGAAACAACTAAAGAAATTTATAAAACATTAAATGAGCAATTACTTCAACAGAAAGAAAACACCATTGAGAGCCATAACAAAAAACAAAATCGACATGATCCCCTGACTTATGAACCTAACTCGGAAGCGTATAGAAAAATTACTACCAAAACTCGTAATAAACTAAATCCGAGGTTTACGAAAGAAAAAGTAGTTCGCAATAAAAATATAAAAATAAGAACCTCTTGTAATGTTCTACATAAACAAAATTTAAAAAGACCGCGGTCTAACAAAAAGAAATTGTTACAGGAACCACGTGATCCTTCTAATCCTGGCGATGCCGACGGTCATGCTTCAGGAAATAACAATAACCAACCTCAACAAGAACCCCGGAGTCCTTCCTTATAAACTAGGTACGGCAAAAATTAAATTTAAAACACATACTTTCATTCACTACTACGATTTAAATCCCATTGGAATTGAAATTAAAATACTTAAAGAACAATATAAAAATGTCACACTTGCTATAAAAAATGGTTTGTCATCCTTACTTTTTTTAATTAGAAAATTTTAATCGAGCCCTAATATATCAATTAAACTCAGCTGAACAAAAATTTAATTCTCTAAGTCCAACTGGCAGAGTTAAACGTGGTCTTATTGATGGATTGGGTACTATAATAAAAAACATTTCAGATAATTTAGATGCAAACGATGCTGCTCATTATGATCAAGCAATAATCGATCTCGAAACCAATCAAAAAGAAATTGTTAAAAAATTAAACAAGGAATAAGGAAATAATCGATAATTTCAATAAAACAATTACATTAATTAAAAATAACCAAGCTGTAATAACTTCTGGCCTGAATAAAATACGCAGTGAATTAAATAAATTTATTTTTGAGTTTAACGACTATTTAGAAACCAGAAATGTCTTAGATCAACTTAGCATTACTCTAAATGTAATTCTACAGTTATTAAGTGACATCGAAAACGCAATAACATTTGCTAGACTAAGAACACTTCACAATAGTATCTTAAAAATAGGCGAGCTTGAATTTATTTTACAAACTATCCTAAAATACTATTCAGCCGATCAATTAATTTATTCACATATTTCAAACAATACTCATAGATATTACGATTTATTAGAAATCGAAGCTTATTATTCAGGGACAAAAATTGTTTTCGTAATTCATTTTCCTATTGTTTACCCAGAAACATTTTCTTATTACCACCTGTACTCAGTTCCTACCCAAAACCTCACAACAATTATTCCAAGAAATACCTATTTGGTTATGAACGAAAACTTCTACCAGTATACATCGGTACCTTGTATCGAATTGCACCCCAATTACTACTGCCCTGATAATGACTACTTGACGTATGGAATGAAGAATGGAGATTGTATTTTTGAACTCTTACAATTAGAATCCACTTATAAAAGCTGCCAACAAGTACCAGTACAAATCACACGAAATGTGATTCAACAAGTAGACGATTCTCATTACATTGTCATATTCCCAAATCAAACGAAAATCCGAACAGTTTGTGGACGTACAGACTTCACGACACTCGAAGGAAACTATTTAATCAGTGTTCCACCAGGATGCCAATTCGAAACCAACGATTACAACTATGTCAACGAAAAACAAATTACCAGCGGTCAGCCAATGCTTCTGCCAGAAATTAATATTCCCCACAAGTCACCTGTGGCCACCTTACCCAAAATAACTATTGAAGACGTTCAACTGGACAAAATTCATGAACTTCAAAAGGAACAACGAAAACTTGGACCAGTCCAACTCGTACATACCGAAAAATCATGGGCAAACTATTGGATAATCCCCGTGTATGTTATCCTGATTTCCATTGGACTCTACTCCATTTACATGTTCATCCAACGTAGAAGACGAGGAACCCCCCAGACGACTACCGATGATCAACCCCAGGCAAGCCCTCGAACATTTTTCACTCCGTGAAATATGCCTCAATTTAGGGATGGAGGAGTTATGTGATGCCACCCTGTAATATTTCATATTATAATATAACGAATATGCACTGTTATCTGTTCTACTTTAGTTAAATGCTGACAATGTAATTCTCCAATTCTCTATTGCATCTTGTTAATTATATACAGTTCTGATATAGCTTTGTACTAAACAACACAATAAATTTTATTAACGAAAATTCCGTTTTTGGAAAAGTTTGTTTTTAAAAACGTGCATTCGGCTTCGAGGTATTTTAGTCGTGTCATCGTCATCGTAAACAAGCGCGCGATGACATTGGTATTGCGCCCGACTCTGAATCTGCCATGGCTTGGCCAGGCTTAGTAATAAGAGACTAAAAAGTTAATATTTATTTATTTTAATTTCTTTATTTATTTAATACACTATCAACAGGTCCTAAGACCCAATTAGAGAATAGGCAGAAAAGATTACAAAATAGAAAAAAATGTTTAAAACTATTACAAAAAAATACATCAACATACAAGATGTACATATATGCATATGCGCGCACATAACTGCAGTGCAACATACATATCCATACTGACATACATACGTACGTCACAAAGTATTACAAAGGTGTTACAATATTAATAAGTAAAGATGCATGATTTTAGAGAAGCAATATTGCTGTTGAAAATATCAATATGATTATGTATATTATTATAAGTGGTACACATAACATGAAGTTATTAAATATGATTTGAACGAAACAACTACTGAACGGGGAAATACCCCAACATACATTGAATTATACCCTCAAATCATGATAGATCGGTAGCCAATATCATTTGTCAATTCCTAACCAGACATAGATCGGTTTCGAATTTATTAGTTCTCCTCTGTATGCCATAGGTTATGGAACAGACAAATGATAGTGGCCAACCTGCTAGTCATATACTGACTAAGGTAAATTGGGTAGTGGTGAGAGGTATGTGAAACTTCTCATATGGTCGAAATGCTACTATTCGACCGATATCATAGATGTCTTTGTGGCGGATAGCGACTTGCGAAGCAAGTACCGAGAGAGGCGACCTCTAGCCCAGGTGGACTAAACTACTGTTATTACATATGATTTGAACGAAACAACTACTCAGCGGGCAAATACCCCGACCTACATTGGATTATACCTTCAAATCATGATAGATCAGTAGCCAATATCATTTGTCAATTCCTAACCAGACATAGACCGGTTTCGAACTTATTAGTTCTCCTCAATACTGTTCCATAACCTGAGGAGAACTAATAAGTTCGAAACCGGTCTATGTCTGGTTAGGAATTGACAAATGATCTTGGCTACCGATCTATCATGATTTGAAGGTATAATCCAATGTAGGTCGGAGTATTTACCCGCTGAGTAGTTGTTTTGTTCAAATCATATTTAATAACAGTAGTTTAATCCACCTGGGCTAGAGGTCGCCGCTCTCGGTACTTGCCTCGCAAGTTGCTATCCGTCACAATGACATCTATGATGTCGGTCGGATAGTAGCATTTGGACCATATAAGAAGTTTCACATACCTCTCACCACTACTCAATTTACCTTAGTCATTGTATGACTAGCAGGTTGGCCACTATCATTTGTCTGTTTCATAACCTATGGCATACTGAGGAGAACTAATATGTTCGAAACCGGTCTATGTCTGGTTAGGAATTGAAAATGATATTGGCTACCGATCTATGATGATTTGAAGGTATCATCCAATGTAGGTCGGGGTATTTGCTCACTGAGTAGTTGTTTCCTGCAAATCATATTTAATAACAGTAGTTTAGTCCACCTGGTCGCCGCTCTCGGTACTTGCTTCGCAAATCGCTATCCGCGACAGAGACATCTATAATGTCGGTCGGATAGTGGCATTTGGACCATATGAGAAGTTTCACATACCTCTCACCACTACTTAATAACATGAAGTGGAGAAAATTTGTTTATGTTTGTCTTAGGCGTCGCTAGTTTAAATAAATGTGTTTGACATGAAGCTGTTCTGTGAGCATGAAAAGGTAACATATTAAGTATGTAAGTGCTGTCAGTGAGATTATGTAACAATCTGTAAAAAAAAAATGTAGTAAGAAACTTTGCAGCGATCTTCTAATGATACCAATGAGAACCTAGAAGGAAGTACAGATTGAGGATAACAAATAGATGGATATGATTCATCAATTTTAAATGTAGAATACTTTAAAAACCTATGTTGAATATTTTTTTAAGCTTTCTATATGTACTTTGTAATATTGAGGCAAATTCAAGGTTAGATCTCACAATAGAAAAGTAGAGTAGTTTGAGACTAGAAGCATTACTGAAGTAGATAGTATTTCTAATAAGAAATCCTAGAGATTTATAAGATTTAGTAATTACTTGATTAATATGACTTGCAAATGACAGTTTTTCGTCAAACTCTACCCCTAAGTCAGTGAATGTGTCTGGCCTTGAAAGCAAATTATTTTCAAGTACATAATAATATGTAATAGTATTGTATTTAGTTGTTACTGATGAAACATTACATTTTGAAAGATTCAGAAACAATTTGTTTTTAGTGCACAAGTTATAAATTACATCTAAATTTTGTTGTAATGTTGGACAATCATCGAGGCATGAAATTCTACATAATAATTTCAAATCGTCAGTATATAGAAGACAATTCACAGTAATATCTGTGACAATGTCATTGATAAAAATATTAAATAAAAGTGGTCCTAAATGCGATCCCTGTGGGACACCAGAGGTTGGTAAAACTTCGAAAAACTTACGGCCACAGTAAGTTCTGTTCTCAAGGTAAGATGAGAAGTAATTAATTAGGTGGTCTGAAAATCCGAAAATATGTAATTTTTATAGAAGAATACTGTGGTCTAGTCTGTCAAAAGCTTTGGAGAAATCCGTATAGATAATATCAAATTGACTGCCATCATCAATCGCATTAAATAAGTAATCGGTTAAACAAAATAAATTAGTAAGTGTACATCGATCCTTATAAAAGCCATATTGGAGATCCGTGATATGATTTTTTACGTGTCAAAATATGTGTTCGTATAATAACATTTCAAGGTCTTTAGCAAAATTATTTAAAATTACGATGGGTCTATAATTACTTATTAGAGTTCTAAATCCTTTCTTAAAGACATGTATGATTTTGGATTATTTCCAACACTGCGGAAATGTTGATGATTGGAGAGATAAATTAAAAAGTATACATAACGGTTTTGCAAATATTATAGCAGTCACGTACTACGAAAAATGACATTGATAAGAAGGGATTGCTATTTGTTTTTTTTATATGTATTCAGTATTTCTGAGTTTTTTTAAGTTAAATATTCCCATTGGAAATAACGTACATTTCATTATTTCTTTCATGAAAAAAAATTAATGTTAATAATGGGGCATGCATTAACGAGCACAATTAAAATGAGTGTTTAAACACTTATAGAAAATAATATCAAAATATTGAAGATGAAGGTTGGCAATTTTATTTTGACAAATTGAAGTAAAATGGAATTTATTAACACATAGCTAAAAAACAAATTAATTAACAGAATGATGCAATTAATTAAAATAGATTTTCAAAATAAGTATTCCCAACGTCAATACATATCTGAGAACGCTTTGAACGATTTATCACTGATCTATCAATTATTTCCAGGTTATTCATACATATACATATGAGAGTGTAGACGTTTTGCAAATGGCCGTAACAAATCATACAACATATTTAAAGAAAAGCATTCCAATTTAGTAATGAACATTTCTATTATTGTATTTCAAAAATGATGTAGATAATATGAATAACAAATTTAAATACCTACAATATATTTAGTCATGGAATTTAAAGCTCTGCATGAATTATTAATTTTTCAATAAATGTGTTTCTTGTCCAAAACAATGAGGATGTTTATTTAGTGTAGGGTATTTAAGTACAACTAATAAAATAATCAATATGTTCAAGAATTTATTCCAGAATGGAAAATAACCAATAACGTGCCACCAAATATTATTTTATACACTGCATGGTCTATTGACTTTTTAAACGTTTACTATTGTCGACACAAGGCGTCGTAACCACAGGTAACCATAATTTCACTGTCTGGTGCGACTTCATATACATTATTCGAATACTCATTGAATTCTGAATTAGTTTTCATATTACAACTATATATTTATCTCTAATAGTTCGGGACTTATAATTAAAAAAAGTCTGATGAGATATCACCGAAAGCCACCTTTGAATATTTAAAATTTTATCTTAGCGCAAACAAATTCGAGGATGGCAAGAAGAATACTGTTACGCCACTGGACTGTGTAGACTGGTTAGATGAGACTGGAATTGTACGCGAACGGCCGGGAATATTCTGGAATGCCCTAGACCGTGTGAATGGATGTATAAATAAGATGCACGGTGGGCCGACATTCAGTCTGAAGTCGACGTAAAGAAGAAATAAGAAAGACTGATAAGTGCTCAATTGTGATTATAGTTAAGACATTAATTAATCTATTGTTGTTAATTGCTAATTAATAAATAAAGTAGTGAGTAAGTGTTACCTGGACTTTCAGTCAACGAATCTACGAGTATAGGTGTTTGTGGGGATAGCAAACACGTAACAACTGGTGTCGGAAGTGGATTGGTAGAGAAATTTCTGGAATATTCGAAAAGGTTCTTCTCAGAAATTAGTGGTAACACGGAGAATTAAGCTACTGGACAGTATTTGGACGAATATCTATGGACTGAATAATGACTTTAAAGTGGATCTTCGAGAAGTTTCTAGAACATTCGATTTAGAAATTAATGCAGATACGCGAGTGCCGCTAGTAATAACGTATTGTGGACTGAGAAACAGGACTATTAGTGCAATTTCGGTAAAATTCTAGAACATTCTATTTGGAAACTATAGGAGATACCTGAATTGTGTCGACGGGAACGTGTTATAGACTTAAAAACAAGACTACAAGTGACTTTTAGTGATAATTCTAAAACATTCGATTTGGAAATATTAGAAGATACGTAAGCTGTGTTAACGGGAACGTGTTATAGACTGAAAATAAGACTTATTAGTGATATTTCGTGAAAATTCTCGAACATTCCATTGCACAATTAGTGGAGATAAGTGAATTTTGTCAACACAAAAGAAGTATAAACTCTAAATAAGACTTTCTAGTGCTCTTTCGCGATTTTCCTGGAACATTCCATTATTAAAATAGACGTGATAACCACATTTTACGGACTTCATAGTGTAATAAACTTTATTCTGAAATTGATTTACGTGTCGTGAGTTAATGCCAACAACAAGAAATATGGCGGAGAAGCAAACACGGACATGCCGGAAGCATTGTTACAACAGATCGACGAACGAAGGAAAATTATGGAAGATCAAGAAAGAAAAATACAAAAAGAAAAAGATGACAAGAAAAATGATGGAACGCCTGGAAATAAGACGCCAGGAAGAATTTTAAGACAAATTATGGAGGGACATCATCAAATCAAGCTCTCGGACACTGAACAATTGAAGGAAGATGTACAGGCTGAAGTCATGGAATTTAAAGAAGAAGTTAGTGACTTTAGAGGAAAGTTTGAAGAAGAATTAACTGAGGTTAAGGAAGAAGTAGCCCGACTCAAACAACAATTAAGAGTGAAGGGTGGGGCCAGTTAGTACTGTCGTCCGGTGCTAGGTTACAACCACCTTCCTTCGACGGTCAAAGTTCATGGTCAACTTATAAGAGACAATTTGAGGCAGCTGCACGTTCAAATAACTGGAACAATGAGGAAAAAGCAACAACATTGGTATTAGCACTGAGGGGCCAAGCATTAGACCTACTCCAAAAAATTCTTGCCGCACAGCAACAAAACTTTATCATTTTAGAGGCAGCATTAGAACTAAGATATGGCTACCAACATCTCGCCCAAGTATATCAGGTTCAGCTAAAATTACGCAAACAACGGAGTGGAGAAAGCCTCCAGGAGTTCGAGGCTGCTGTAGAGAGATTAGCCCATCTAGCCTATCCTGATGCACCAATGGAATTTAAACAACAGTTAACAGTTGGTACATTTATTGATGGAGTAAGGGACCAGGAACTTAGGCGAATTCTTAAGTTGGCCAGGCATAAGCGAAGTAGTGAGGCTTTAGTACATGCACTGGAGATTGAGGTTGCCTATAAGGATACCACACAATCAAATCAAAGAGTACGAGCCGTGAGTGTGGAGGAAGACAAGCCAGACAATGCAACACAAAACCTGATATCTGATATACACAAGATGATGACCCAACTACTGATAAAATCGAACTCTCAGCAGAGACAAGACCAACAACAAGGTAGTGGGAGGGCGAATGGAGGCATCCGTTGTTATAAGTATAGTAAATTAGGCCATATTAAGAGGAACTGTCATGGCCTTTCCAAAAGACCGTGGCAGAAAGACTACAAGCTTTGCCACCGTAAGGAAAAACAGCAAAATGTACAAATAATGAAGGCTCGTTATGATCTTAAGGCTAATCAGGAGGGTACCAGGTGGGAGATTTGGTTTGGTTATATAACTCACTACGAAAGAAAGGCAGGTCCCCGAAGCTTCACCCGACCTGGGAAGGTCCTTACACTGTCATCACCAGACTAAACGACGTTGTATATAGAATTCAGCAAAGTCCAAAATCCAAGATGAAGGTTGTACATATAGAGAGACTAGCCAAGTATGCAGGGAACAATGAATTGCCTGATCGGGACGTTTAGACTTAAGGAAGGGGCAGTGTTACGCCACTGGACCGTGTATACTGGTTAGATGAGACTGGAATTGTACGCAAACGGTAGAGAATATTCTGGAATTCTCTAGACTGTGTGAATGGATGTATAAATAAGATGCACGGTGAGCCGAGACTCAGTTTGAAGTCGAACGTAAACGAGTAAAGAATAAATAAGAAAGAGACTTATAAGTGTTCAATTGTGATTATAGTTAAGACAATAATTAATCTATTGATGTTAATTGTTAATTAGTAAATAAAGTAGTGAGTAAGTATTACCTGGACTTTCAATCAACGAATCTATTGGTATAGGTGTTTGTGAGGAAACACGTAACAATACAGATGTTTCAGATTTAAAGCGACAGCGTAATCGGAGGTAGAGCACATTTAGTTCAGTTCAAAACACCGTCAAACACCTGTGGCGTACTTGCACACTTGCCAACATTGTTGATACTTCATAGCATTGTTAATATTTTCAACTAATCAGTGTCAAACGTTGTTAATTATTTTATTCCTATGTTTATGGTTGCCAGGGAAAGGATTATTGATGATATTTTAATAACTATTACTTGCTATTTTTTTAACATGTTCTCAATTCTCAATTAACATTTTAAATCTGTTGTGTTTGATTAATTGTGGTTTTCCCCACAAAATGGTGACCCCGACGTGATTTGAAGAAAATCAAACATAGCAGATTTAAAATGTATATTCGAGGGGAATTGCGAAAATGTATGTTAAAATGTAGAATTGATTTTTACCCGAATAATATAAAATTATATACCTACTATGTACTAATTCCATTTCAATGCCATTTGTTGTTGGCTTAAATCCTGCAGTTATATCGGATGCTTCACAAATTGTTAAAAGTACAGTGAGAACTGTCAGAATATCTACAAAATAAAAAATATATTGAATTGCAGTATACATAATGGAGATGTCCAACTATATTAAAAGTTGGATTTCTTTCTACTGTATATGATTATACACTATTTATGTAATCAGTAGTTGGATTTAAAAAAAATTGAACTACAAAAAGAAATTATAAAATTTGGAATAATTTAAAACTGCCGCCAGTTAATCATCCAATGAAATAATGCACCCTATGATATGGCCGAACCTGTGCTGTTATAATTTCCTTATTTAAGTACTGTTTTGGTTGCTGAACACAATTTGAGAATATTTGTGACTTTGAACGATATCGTGAATTTGTATATTAGTTTTTGTTATATGTTATATCAAATATATAGACCATTTTAATTTGGATACAAAATAATAGGTAAGTATTTACGAATTTTTTGAACTTAATGTATATTATATATATATATATATATATATATATATATATATATATATATATATATATATATATATATATATATATATATATATATATATATATATATATATATATATATATATATATATACAGGGTATCCCAGCCTCGCGTCGGCCAAATGTCCTGGCTCTCTTATAAGAGATATCGAAAAATTTCAAAAACGGGGTGATAGAGGGTGTAAAGGTACATAGTCTAAAAATATTTCGAAATATACAGAGTGACCCATTTAGGCGTGACGACATAAACTTATGTTTTTTTAAATGGAACACTAGGTATATTATTACATATTTGAATTCTCCTTTTAAAGACGACTCAAACGATATGCCACTTGATGGGTCTGCGATGGGTCGGTACCATGATATGAGTGAGTTTGTACCAAAAACATGTCAATTTTGTGAGCTCACTGTCACGTAATGGAAGAACATTTTGAGATCTAGATTGTGTCAAAAATTATCAAACACCCTGTAGTTTACGCTACTGTTATCGGATCTAACGAAATCGGTCATTTTATACCAGGTGAGTCAGGAAACGCCAAAACTACTTTTTCTCATTTTTTTTCAAATAGAACGCCCTACATATTATGACACCAAAGGAAAGCCCTTTGAAAGAGCTTTCCACTGATATAAAGGTTCAAGGGTCTATCTATCATGGGTGCCAAGAATTTGATGGCAAAGTGGCACAATTCGAGGTTTATTAAAAAATTACGCTCAGTTTTCAATTGTTTTGTGAATTTTCGCTGAAATCGGCGCTTTTCAGTAAGAAAATTTCAAAAGCAATTATTCTTATACTCGGAGAAAAATACCGTACTTCATTGCAGAAAAATACTTAAGTATAAAATAGTCAACGCCTGATAAATTATTTTTTTTTTCTGAAATGCGTGAATAAATTCATTCATGACAAGTCTTTTCTAGCCCGACATAATTTTGTCGCGAAATGATTTATTATTTTAGAACGGTGCTTAATAAAACGTAGCTTTTCGTAGTATTTTTTTCTCAGCTTTAAAATGGTGTAATTCATTCTTCAAAATAAGACCAAAAAATACTTTTATTTTCAATTCAATGAAAGATAGTAAAATCTTTGTTAAGTTTGGGAAGCTGTTGTTCCACGTACTATCATCGAAAGAATAAATAAAAAAAAATTGTAGAGAATTTCAAATTGCTTCTAACTTTCAATTTATCGAAATAAATTCAAAAAATCAAGTAGGTACCTGTAATAAAAGTATCAGTCTTGTCAATAGTTTACTTTATTGTTGTAAAATTTCGAGTGTTGATATTTTTCTTAGTATAAACGAACGAGTAACAATGAAATTTACCCAACAAGAGTTAACTGATATGATATATTGTTTGGGAGAAGCTGATAGGAATTGCTTATTGGCATCAAGAATTTATGGAATGAAATACCCCGAGAGACGAACTCCTGATCCCAACTCATTCAAAAACTTGAAAGAAAGATTTGAGGACACTGGTAATGTGTGTTATACCAAAAGAAAATTGAGGAACATGGTTGTAAATAATGAGGAACACGAATTGACAGTTTTGCTTCATGTGCAAGAGAATCCTCACATAAGTTGTCGTGAAATTGAACAACAAACCGATGTAAGTAAAACTTCTGTAAATCGTATCATCAATAAATACAAATATCACCCCTATAACATTCAATTACACCAAGACCTTTATGGGGAAGATTTTCAAAATCGTATTAATTTCTGCAATATAATGCTAAATAAAATTAACGAAGATGCCCAATTTTTATCAAAGGTTTTATTTACCGATGAAGCTACCTTTCGCAGTAATGGGACAGTAAGTCGCTATAACATGCATTATTATGCGACTGAAAACCCCAGTGTAGGCAAGTGGATCACCAAAATCGATGGTCAATTAATGTATGGGGTGGTATAATAGACAACCATGTCATTGGACCGTGGTTTTTTGAGGATGGGACATTAAATGGCCGAAGATATCACAATTTCTTGCGTTTGAATTAAGAGGGGCTGCTTCAAGATGTAGATGAAGAAGTCAGAGAGAACATCTGGTTCCAGCACGATGGTGCGCCCCCACATAACCATCGAATAGTAAGAGATTTTTTAACTAAAGACCCATAAGATGGCCGGCACGGTCTCCAGACCTATCTCCTTTGGATTTTTTCCTATGGGGTTATGTGAAACAGGAGGTCTACAGGGTGAGGTCCACAACAAGGGAGGATATGCAGGAAAGAATCGCTGCAACATTTCGCAATGTTTCAATAGCTACACTAGCCGATGTTCGAAGAACAACTGAAAATCGTTTACGGCTGTGTATCAGGGAGAATGGGAACATTTTTGAACATTTAGTTTAATTTCCAGTGCTTCCACCCAGTTTCTTTCCAAATAAAGTTTTCGTTTCCTCTTTTTCTTGATTTTTTTTTGTCTGCAGAGAACTATCATGGTACAGATAAGTTGATATCATTATTTTCGAAATTGTCTTACTGAAAATAGCCGATTTCAGCAAAAATTCACAAAACAATTGAAAATTGAGCGTAGTTTTTTAATAAACCTCGAATTGTGCCACTTTGCCATCAAATTCTTGGCACCCATGATAGATAGACCCTTGAACCTTTATATCAGTGGAAAGCTCTTTCAAAGGGCTTTCCTTTGGTATCATAATATACAGGGCGTTTCATTTGAAAAAAATGATAAAAAATAGTTTTGGCGCTTCCTGACTCACCCAGTATAAAATGACCGATTTCGTTAGATCCGATAACAGTAGCGTAAACTACAGGGTGTTTGACAATTTTTGACACAATGTAGATCTCAAAATGTTCTTCCATTACGTCGCAGTGAGCTCACAAATTTGGCATGTTTTTGGTACAAACTTACCCATATCATGGTACCGACCCATCGCAGACCCATCAAGTGGCATATCGTTTGAGTCTTCTTTAAAAGGAGAATTCAAATATGTAATAACATACCTAGTGTTCTATTTATAAAAACATAAGTTTATGTCGTCACGCCTAAATGGATCACCCTGTATATTTCAAAATATTTTTGAACTATGCACCTTTGCGCCCTCTATCACCGCGAAATTTTTCGATATCTCTTATAAGAGAGCCAGGACATTTGGCTGACGTGAGGCTGGGACACCCTGTATATATAAGTATTTTGAATAATTGTGCATTTTTTTGGTTGTTTTTATATTCCACTTAATAAAAGAAAATAGTTCTGTTATTGATTTACTTTTGCTATCCATTATTCATAATTTAAATTCTTTTTAAAATGGTACAATTTTTTTCGATTTTTTTACTAAAATGCAGGCTCTAATACTAATTAAATAAAATCATCATAATCAAGTGAAATTGGAAAATAAGAATGATTACAATAACTAATTAATATTTGTTCTTAATCGTCAATTCCATAACAGCAACGTAGAATAAATCTATAACATTCTCTCTTCGTACTATAGTAAAAAAAATTCTTTGAATTTATTTATAGTTATATGTATAATTGAATAAGTAATCACCAATCACGCTTTCAAACAATACGTAAAACAGGCAATACTGCAGTACCGCCTTCGCCTTCACTGGCTGCTTGTATTTGGTGCCAAACTTAGTCGGATGATGTCATGAGACTAAAATTTAAAACTTTTTTATTTCTTTTAACCCCTTACCGCTGTTTTCAAAAGGATCAGAAATATTATTAAAAGTTGCTCCATATGCTCTGCTGTTAAAATCAGCCACCTGTCTGAAAAAATCCATTTATATGTTGAAGACGAAAGTTTTATCTAGACAGATCTTATTAGCGCATATTTAAAGTAGGGGAACATTCGTAAAGACGCAAAGCAGGATTGTTGTGTAAAACACTTTCTAGTTTTTTGTTTACGTGTTCAGCGATTTTCTTCTATAAACCTATAATATTATATTATATACCTATATCACTTACAAGCAGTAGTTTTGGTACTGCCTCTGTGATTATTCTGTTTATTTACACTTTAATAATATTTTTGATTATAAGAGAAAATAAATTGTGCTAAGCTGAATTGAATTACTTTTTATTTAATAATGTTATATTCGCTTTATAAAAAGTGATTAACTTTCAAATTCAGACTTATTTAAAAAATGCGACTAAATTTTCAAAAACTGGCAGATAAGAGTTAGGTACTTAACCTAACTTTAGTAGGCACATTAAAATCTTGAGTTTTATATAATTATTTTCATACTTTTTTAATATAACTAATTCAATTTTAAAATTCGCTGAGCTTAAAGGTTTTTATAAAAATAATACTTTTCTAACGACTTATTTAGCACATTGCTATTCCATCACCTAACCAGGACAGAGACACACACAACGGCCATTCTCTGCTACATTTGCCAGATGTCACAACTGAGACTTGAACTCAGACAGTGGCTAGTCGTATTCTGCCACACAACAACGTTCTAGTCAACTGTGCTACATTTTAGTATTTTAAAAACGCTACTATACATCCATGCCCTAGCCAGGATTCGACCCGAGACCCCTTGGTCTTAAGATGTGTAAACATTGAGCCACTGAGCCGAAACTTTTAAACATGAGTATAAAATTTCTAAAATTACATTTGGTTACCACAACTCTTCCACGACTTGGAGTGCCTCCAACAAGTCTGCTTAACATGAACTAGTTTATACCAATAGCAAAATACATGTTGTTAAATAATTTAAATTATTATTAAAAAATAAGAGAAACACATACCAACTGACGTGAGCCACATCCTATAATGCTGGCTAATAAAATCAATACACATTTCTCTAAAAAGATATAGAATATATACTTAATTTTATTTATCGTATTTTGTACAAATAAGATATCTCTAGTGTTCAACATGTTGATGAGTGAAGATGAAACAAATTTATTAGCAGTGGCGTGTGTTTGCATAATAAAAAAGAAACAACACAAATTAAATAAAAGGCTTTGGCCACGAAGAAAATAGGTAAAAGAATGGCTTATGAAGGGCATGAATTTAATCATATCAATCTACTACGATTAGAAACTGTTGATTGGCGAAATTATTTTCAGATGAATGAAGATAGTTACATAACACTCCTAACTATAGTAACGTCATTAATAGAATAAATATAGTTTAAAAAAACTAAAAAACACGCTTTTAAAGCATATCAAACTAAAAAGTGAAAAATAATTATTAATATAAACTGAAAATAATAATGAACGAAAAATACTAGTATTATTGTGAAAAAAGCGTGGGGTGCTTTGTGCAATATTTTTCGTATATCGAGCACCCCACGCTTTTTTTCACAATAATACTAGTATTTTTCGTTCATTATTATTTTCAGTTTATATTAATAATTATTTTTCACTTTTTAGTTTGATGTGCTTTAAAAGCGTGTTTTTTAGTTTTTTTAAACTATATTTATTTTTAACTTTTTAGTTTGATGTGCTATGAAAGCGTGTTTTTTAGTTGTTTTAAACTATATTTATATTGCTTATTGATGCTGATATTATAACATATTACGATCCAACAGATATTTCTGAAAAAAAAAAAAAATTTTATTTCAGCCGTGAGGTTCAAACTCACGCCGGAGGAGTCTGTCGTTTCGCGTCGACTGCCTTAACCCACTCGACCACCGGGCTAATTAACAATTATGGAATCTACTGACATATTAAGCCTTTGCTTTCACGCAGGGATACGTGAGGAAAGGATTGGCGATCCTGAACAGGATAATGATATAAACTTATCAAATTATTGTATTGTTACCGGTTCTTAATAAGTGTACAAAGTTTCAATTAAATCTGTCCGTTTAAAGTGGGTTAAAATCGAGTCCAAAGAGTCGGTTACAAACAAACAAGCAAACAAACAAACAAGCAAACATACAAGTGAAGCTAATAAAAGCGTGTTAAAAATAGGACCCACCTGTGAGAGCTGTTATATTGGCACATGAACAGTTATCGGCTGCACTTCAGTATTTAGCTACTGGAAGAAATTATGAAGATTTAAAACTTTCCACTCTTATTTCTCTTGAGTCATTGAGGGAAATAATTCAGTACCAAAATAATATATCAAGTATTGAAGGATGATTATATGAAGGTAGGTATAATAATAATCATACCAAATTATACATTACGCATTATAAGTTTATTTAATACAGAATATAAATAGTAAGATCTAACTAAAGAACTACGACTTAAAAATGCATTTAGTTTAAATTGGAACAGAAACTTTTAAGTAGAAAATGTATTTTTAGTCTTGAATTTTTTCCATTTCTGTGCGAAAACTAGAAATTTTAGATTTAACAGTTTCCTTTGTGGTCTTCGCTTCAACTTCTTGAAGCTTTTGTTGTACAATTTTATAAGCTTCCTTTTTTTTGTTTCGGCTATCCGTCAGACATCACTGATGTGACTGATAGCGATAAGACATCAGTGATGTCTGACGGGTAGTAGCACTGACCACCAGAGGGATACCCCTATCACTCAATATGTCACTCTTGCTTAGTTTGCTTTAGGCTAGCCAGATTTTCTAGTGTTATTTGTCTTTTCCATTACTTATGGCATACTGACGAGAACATAACAAGTTCGAAACCGGTCTATGTCTAGTGAGGAATTGACAAATGATCTTAGCTACCAAACAAGACTTGCAGGTTTAATTTAACGCAGGTCGGGGCTCTTGTCCACTGAGTAGTTGCTTCCTGTAAATTTTATTCAGTATATAGTTTTGCCCACCAGAGTTTGCGGTCACAGCTCTTGGTACCTGCTTAGCAGGTCGCTATCAGCTATCGCTAAGACATCAATGTCTGACGGGTAGTAGCAGTGATCACCAGAGAGATGCACTTAACACACTCACTATGTCGAAAGCGCTAAGAGTTACTTAGCAAAAATCTATGAAAAGGGGTAATACTGAAAATTTATTAAAAATGCAGAAACTAGGAAGGCATAAATAATTAAGAATATATGAGTTTTTAGAAATAACCACATTCAGCCATGATGTATACATCAAGTCTCCTTCTCATCGATTGACGCACACGCACAAATACTCCAGCGATTTATTAGATAATCCTCATTTTTAATGAGGGTAGTGTACACTACCAAATATTTTAGTTGACCCCACAGGATAAAAACTAAGGAATTGGATTCTGGTGATCTAAGAGACCATGGTTGTGTTCCTTCTTGACCTACCCAGCAACCAGTATCCAAAAACTGACGACCAGTTTGGCTAAAGTAGGCAGGAGCCCCTTTATATATTACCACAACTGATTTCTTATTGGCACATCCCGCTAATTCTAATAGTCCAGGTAGCTCGTTTTGAAGGAAATAGTGATAGGTTGCACCATTGCGCCTTAACGGAAGAAAGAAAGTTTAAGAAATCATCCAAAATTCTAACCCATAGGTTCAATGAAAATTGAGGTTGGAAGCGAGATTATTTCGTGTGGGTTTTCATCATGCCATAGATGATTATTATTAGTCTCGCCGCCACAGTGGACGGAAACGCCGAAAAGCTGGCCAAAATATAAAGGCACTGAGCTATTTTACTGAAATTGTGCATACAGGGGTTTTTTGTGTCGCTGATCAAGAATCCGAAGTTGAATTTTGAAAAAAACAAAATGGCGGCCATGAAATCCCCCCAAAACATACCAAAAATCGACAATTATCGCTGCATTTTTACAAAACTTTGTATACAGTTTTTTTGGGTCGCTGATGAAGAATCCCATATAGAATTTCAAAAAAATTACGGTCAAAAATATATACATAGTTCAAAAATTATTATTGAATTGAAGCGAATTCATGTGTTTCATTTGTTTCGGGAAAATTAGGATCTGGGGGAATGGAATAAAAATGTGTAATGACTTTGAACGCATGAGTTGAGAACGCATGACGTTCTCATTTCATGAGAACGCATTCAAAAGGAGCCCACTTTATGGTGCACGAATGTGCATGCATCCGTGCATTCGCGCACAATTTGGTCAATATCTCGCAAAAATGCAAAAAAGATGCAGCTAATTTTTTATACACTTTCGAAAAAATATTCATTGAACACATTCCAATAAGTTTCAAGACCAACCATCACCAACCGCGTAACTTATGGCTTTTTTTGTGGAGTCTATGAATCGTTGCATGTACAAAAATGCACTCTACTTCGATAATTATTTACTAATTACCATATAAATAAACTGATCTGATACAGAGATATTTTAATTGTACTTACTTTCTAATGCAGAATCCATTTTTATGACACAGAAATCTGCACCTTGAGAATTTTTACGCTGCATACAAAATTCATCGATTTTTGTACCGTTGCGAGCTGCCGAAGTGACGCGCTGCACGGTCGCACACTAAGTAATTTCCTTGCTCAGGTAGTGAACCCGGACCGGTATTAACGGTCGTTTCTAATGCTAGGGGTACCACTACAACGATTCAAAACGTTTCCATTTAAAAAAAAAAAATCTTAATTTTTTTAATTTTGATCAGCTTTTTGGCATTTCCGTCCACTGGGCGCCGGTAAAAATAATCTGAACTATAAAATGAGAATTTTGCATAACCATTTGAATCAACCAGTGACAGGATGCTACTCGTTGTGGGAAATCATATGGTAATAGTATACGTTGAATAATAATATGGTAAGGGTACAACTGCAGTTCTCTTACAATTTTCCTGACTGTCTTGCGATTTACGAGTGCAACGCGACACTAATATTGCTTGTGCTGGTTTCTGGATATTATTTAACATATGAAATATGTAAAATAATCATTGAAATGACAAAACACGTTGAGTTTTGATTTATTTCTATCGATTTATATTTGGAAATGGCTGCCGCTATCGGCTGATGGCAGGAGTACCTTTTTTCGTTATTATTCTTTGCACAATGAGACTATGTAACTTGTTTTCCGAAACAGTAAGTGATAAAATAGCCGTATCTACGTCACTGGTGAAATAAAATAATCTTAGAGAATTCTCAAAAATTAACCTTATTACGAAAATAGTATGTGTCAAATTTCAGATTTCTGTCTTTGTCGGGTCTCTTGTTAAACAAAAAAAAATATATGGTTTTTCTACGGGCCCTTCACAGAATCGTATCTCCTTCGGAAGCATGTCCGGACGTATCTTCATTGGAACTTTTTTATTTGAATCCAAAGATTCACCTTGAATTTGTATACGTACTTAGGAAATACTCTGTATATAGTACATTTTACGTTACAGTTACAATACATTAAATAGACAAGTTGGCCTTAAGATAACAAGAAATTTTTTGGAAAAACGTTTGAATTTACTGATGTAGGTAAATACTAAAACAGTTTTACCTATAAGTGTACAAACAATAACTTGGAAAAAATGTATATGAGTAATAGTTGATTCAACGATTGTATAGATAAAGGCTTACGTAGTTTTACTTGTAAGTAAATAAATAAATAAATCACGAAAATAAATACACATCTTTAGTACTTAAAAAAATAATCACAAAATTTCGAATAATTGAAATCACCCTTTATTTTGTTTAAACAAACTTAGGTTTAATTTTTTAACGATTTAAGTGAATGATAAAAAATTATATTCATCACAGTTAAATATGTACTTTTTAACACGCTTTTATTAGCTTCACCTGTATGTTTGCTTGCTTGCTTGTTTGTTTGTAACCGACTCTTTGGACTCGATTTTGACCCACTTTAAACGGACAGATTTAATTGAAACTTTGTACACTTACGAAGAACCGGTAACAATACAATAATTTGATAAGTTTATATCATTATCCTGATCAGGATCGCCAGTCCTTTCCTCACGTATCCTCTGCGTGAGAGCAAGAGGCTTAATATTGTAAGTATATTCCGTGACTGTCAGGTCGGTCGTTGGCAGAGCGGGCAAGTCTTAGTCGACGCAAAACGACGGACTCCTTGGGCGTGAGTTCAAATCCCATGGCTGAAATAAAAAAATATTTTTTTTTTCAGAAATATCTGTTGGATCGTAATATGTTATAATATCAGCATCAATAAGCAATATAAATATAGTTTAAAAAAACTACAAAACTCGCTTTCATAGCATATCAAACTAAAAAGTGAAAAATAAATATAGTTTAAAAAAACTAAAAAACACGCTTTTAAAGCACATCAAACTAAAAAGTGAAAAATAATTATTAATATAAACTGAAAACAATAATGAACGAAAAATACTAGTATTATTGTGAAAAAAGCGTGGGGTGCTTTGTGCCATATTTTTCGTATATCGAGCAACCCACGCTTTTCTCACAATAATACTAGTATTTTTCGTTCATTATTGTTTTCAGTTTATATTAATAATTATTTTTCACTTTTTAGTTTGATGTGCTTTAAAAGCGTGTTTTTTAGTTTTTTTTAAACTATATTTATTTAGGTGTTACTACCGCATGAATAATTCTTCGTTATCTAACAAATTTAGTTAGTTACCCAGTATGTTACTGGAAAAATAAATCTCTGCACTTGTGACTTTACTTCAGAAGATTAGTCAGAGGGTGTTTTTTGACAATTAATATGAGACACAAAAATAATAATATAATTCCCTAACGTTTCAGAAAACGAATCAGTTTCCTTTTTGAAGTTATTTATCTTTTTTTATAATATGCCCACCGTGAAATTTGACACATATTTTATTGGTTTATGTAATATCCATAGATACTTACAACTTACGCATCGTAGCATGGCCCGTTAGATTTAAATGAGCAATGGATTTTGCATTTACTGTCTCTACCGCATACTGGCCACTTCTTTCTAACTTGTGCGCAATTCAATACTTAAAAAATTGTGCAATATTAATTTTGTTCAATTCTCCTTTTAACATCGGTAACCACGTTGTACCAAAATCTACAGAGCAATGGAATTAACATTTTTCTTCATTCAATAATATTAATTGCCGATTTCTTAAATTTTCTTTTTGTTTTTGTAACAGTTCTATGTAAGTATCTATGGATATTGCATAAACAAATAACATATTTTATTTATTTATTTATGTTTTAGAATGAAATATCTAACGGACAAGAGACCAATTACAGGATAAATATTACCCAAGTATACCAAGCCTGAATCCGATCGCGCCAACATCCCGACAGATGTTACAACGTTGACGCGACCAAACCAAAACTCAGCGTGCCACCTGGATACGCCATTAGTGATATGCATGCATATACACATACACGCATATATACATACACATACACAATATCTATTATATGAAGAATAGCAGCGATATCTAATGCATAATATACATATCACAAAAAACTTAAACGAAACTTTTTTTTTTATATTACTGAGACTGCAAGATAAAATATCTAGTCTAAATATATACTTTGCAACACCCCCCGTCCAATTGCTGGCATAACATAATAAGCTGGTTGTACTTATTGACCGGTAGGTCAGTTAGCAGGTCGTGAATAAGGGCTTATATTGATTTGAGTTCTCACCAGAATCTAGGTTGGGAGCCAGGACTTTTGCAAGTACCAAATAATTCAAAGTTTACTTTAAAAGGTAAAGATAACGTTACAATTTGAATTCTGTTGGGAAGGAAGTCAAATAAAAAGATATTATTTAATAAAAAGTATAATAAAGACTGGTATATGTACAATATTTACATTGGCTCAGAAGGCCTCTTTTAGTAAAAAAAATCTACGTGATTGAAGACCAACAAACTAACCAAACAAAAAAATGATATGTTATCAAAAGAGAAAAAAAAAGACTGATCTCTTACAAATTTCTTCTGACTAAATATAAATGTTCGCTGGGGACGAAGATCTTACGTAACTTCCAATAGGTTAGTCCAGCGAAGAATCCACCAACGGCTAAGCTCTAAATGGGTTCGGTGTCAGTTTGAATCACCACTGTCAGTACTGCAGTTACCCTTGAGAAAAAATGCCAGTTGTATAAAATATCGTTTTCCTGCTCCACCCTGTATATAATGATCAGTTCGATCCACCAGTTATCCTCTTCTCTTGGTCCAGGTATTTACATAAAAAGGGAAGAGTTTTATGAGATCAGTATTATAGACAAAACAAAGTTCAAAGCTGTGACGTTTGAATTGCCCAGCTACGTAGACAAAATATGAGTTAACACAAATTTACAGACTAAATTGCAAACTTTGCCAGAGAACTAGGCAAGGCTCCACTAGAGCAGCGTTCCTGACTAAATACTAAGTAAACGTTCAAGTAAGCATTCGATATTTTAAATGTAGAAAAACCTTACGGTACTGAGGTCTGGTTGATAAATATATGCACTGGTATAAAATGATCCACCACAAAACAAATGCACTACATTAGATAATTTTCACAAAGATTATAAACAAATAGGTTTAGTCCAAAAAGGTGTACCAATCTCCAAATGTCACCAGTCACCACTGTTCACAGAACGCTACCGACGTAGCCAAATGACCTAAAACATCAACAGACAAAGACAGAAAACAACTAACTACGATACGAAATGGCGACATCCGTTGCCGAGTAAATCTAAAATTTACAATAACCGAAAGTTAGTTTAAATTAGCACACTAAATTATTACAATACCATAGGGATATTAGAAAAATTGCCAACAAGGCACGATAAATCGATACTTATCAATATTAATGATGGCTGTTCCAAAGAACAACCAAGGTGAACTGATCACCGAAAAGCAAGCCCAAGACGTAACTTAAGATAATTATGGAACGATATTATTATGAAAATTACCTCAAAGGTACTTTAAATCAATATAGCAACTTTTTAAATAATGATGATCATAAAATCACACGATAATACCACAAAACACATAAATTTTACCAGACCGCTGAACTAGAGATGTTTTCGATCTGAACGCTACACTAGTAAGAAGGACATAACATTACACTTAGCAGCATTAAGTGATAGTTTGTTGTTATGACACCAATTATCAAGTGTAATAAGGTTACTTTGTAGATTTTCACAATCAGCGAGGGTAGTGATCTTACAACATAATTTAAGGTCATCTTCACATAGAAGGTAGTGAATATTCATGTCGCTGACACTGTCATTAATTAATATTATAAAAAGAGGGGTCCTGGGATTGATCCTTGAGGAACACTAGAAGTTTGAGGGAGTGACTCAGATCTAAAGCTTCGATATTGCACAAATTGAGAGCGTTCCGTAAGGTATGACTGGCAGATATTTACCAAACCGGTGCATAGCCCGACTTTATCAAGACTTTTCAATAAAAGAGCATGGTCAAGTGGATCGAAAGCTTTGAAGAAATCCGTGTAGATCTACCTGGCTTCCCCGTCAACGACTTCAGAGATAACCTGCGTTATGCACATAAGGATCGATCGTGATGTGGATCGATCCTGCATAAAACCGTATTGATCGGGTATAATGACATTTGAAACATGGCGTGAATTGAAACTATGTACAATAATCTTGAAAATTTTGCAGAAGTTGCTTAAGACTATAATAGGTCTTAATTAACAATTTCGTTCTTAGCACCTTTTTTATGAATAGGCGTAATTTTGGATAGTTTCCAGACATTGGGAAAAAAATCATAAACTTAATATCAAATTAAACAAAACAACCAGTGGTTTACAGAAGATTATTGCGCAGTCCCTGATTAGGAATGCAGGAATTAAGATGAGGTCCCATGCACATATTATGTATTACTTTTTTTAATTGCGTTTAAAGCGTCGGATTTAGATACCCTCATTAGGTTCAATACATTCATATTGTTAACATTTACATAATTAATAAGTTGACCAGATGTGACAAATGACTCAGAGAAGAAATTGTCAAAAGCATTCACTATTACTTGCGGGCTATCAATATCCTGATTATTATTAACCATAGTAGATGGAATAGCCGTGTTTTTTTTCTTGGAATTGATAAACGTCCAAAAATTGTTGGGTTTATTTTCAACTGAATTTTCATCCCTTACAAAATTTTTTAAGCCTCCCTAATGTAAACTTTAAGTGATGACCTAAGGCGTTTAAATTCGTCATGATCTTTAGGTCTTTTAAAGATCTTATATTTTCTTTTAACCTTTTCCTTCGCTATCCACTGATAAATGATATCTCTGGAGAACCACCTTAGAAATTGTCTACTGTAGTTCAGTTTACTTTTTTCTGGATTATGTTTTATTAATATTCGCTTTAATATGTTATAGAAAATATCAACAGCAGTCTGTGTCAGATATAGATGATTAAGAAGACCAGTAAGTTAGAGATAACTGCTTTTCTATAATTTAGATCTAGCTCATCATTTTTTGAGGAATTTAGGGGAAAACCCTCGCTTTTATTTCAGAATAAGCCATCGATTTCAATGAGGAGAGCTGGATGATGGCAATCTTCTTTTAATAATATCTCATTAGAATGAACCACATTGCAGAGTTTATTACATGAGACAAGATTCTGTTGTTAGAATTGAAAGCAAAATTGTACTGGCTTATATTAATAAAATAATTTATAAAGTTTTGTAATGAACTAATATTGCGAGTGTGGATACTATTTAAATAATAAACAGAATAGAATAAGTATATTAGAACCGTAAATGGGATATAAAGATTCAAACGCGTCAAACATAGTATCATACGCATCGGAATCTGTATTTGGAGGGATATAAACATTAAAGATATATAAAAAGTCAATATTAATCTTTAATTTAACTGCAACAATATCAATAAAACAATGTTTAAAAAAGTATCACATATAATATCGATATTGAAACAGAATGAATCATACTTTTTATTTATAGCTAATAATACACCGCCACCTAGTTTTTTATTAGATACATTGAAGTGCGTGCGTGCGTGCGTGCGTGCGTGCGTGTGTGTGTGTGTGTGTAATAATTGTATCAAGTTTCACGCTTGACATTTTATAAAAAAAAAACAGCTTTGAAAAAGGAAACAGATCGTTTTCCAAAACGTTATGGAATTATATTATTATTTTTGTGTCTCATATTAGTTGTCAAAAAAACACCCTCTAACTAATCTTTTGACGTAAAGTCACAAACGCAGAGGTTTATATTTCCAGTAACATACTGGGTAACTAACTATATTTCTTAGAAAACGAAGAAATATTCAAGTCCCAAAAAAGAGAAAGAAAAAATTTAGGGAATGCCACAAATAACGTTCAGACAATATTTAACAAAGTATAAGCTGGAATCATCTGGGGATGACCAAAATAGTTTCAGTTATATTCAAAACTTTTTGAGAATGCAATGAACGCGGTTACAGGTTGATAACAAATGTTTGTATTATGTTGACATTGTAGCTTGTTCAGTAAAGTTGTTTTGTATTGTGTGTGACCTCTCTGGTAATGCAAATGCTCGTAATCGAATGTTTATTGTAAAAGATCCTGCTTAAACTACAATCATTCGGTAAACTGACTTGGAAGTAAAGTGCTCTTTTTAACTATAAATATGACATACTAAACACATTCTTAAAAAAACGGATTGAAAAGTTATTTAGAATAAAATTGTTTTCTTAGAGCAGATCCCTAGGTCGAAGGCTGAGTTATAAAATATGGTATCCTTAAACACACTCATAGGAATTATTTTAGAACTATAGAATAAGTATTGGAAAACTGGAACAAGGTAGTGGTAAAAGAAGGCGAACGCAGCATGAAAATACGCATCACTGCGCTGTCTCTCTCGGGAAGCGGCGCAATCGCAAGGACATAAATTATTAAATTATTTTTTGTAATGCATTTAATCGAAAGGTATATTTGTTAAAGTTTAAAATAGTAAATTTATAGTTAGCAGATCGCGTGCTAGTAACTAAAATTCATTTAAGGTATTTGACACCCTTTCTTGGAATGGCGGTTTGATGCAGAAATTTTTGCTGGCATTAAATTAGGAGATACCATGCCGAGCCATAATCAGGGTGCCGACAGGCAACTTTGGCCTTGAGGAGGTACATTTTCATGGGTTCTGTTATAGGGTAATGTGTTTCATTTTGAATGTTTCTTAGGTAAAGTCTTATTTATATTGACGTCCTAGTGGTGCTTAGCATATTCCTATTCCACCACACAACCGAAACTAACACACAAACAACAACCATTCTCTATGACATTTGCTAGATGCCGCAGCTGAGACTTGACCTAAGGAGAAATAGACTAGCCATGTTCTCAGTGGTGCCAACCGTTTAAATACGTAATTCTCAGCACGTGCGTCGGTTAAAAATTCCCTTTTTTATTCATCATTTAAATTTTGCTGGTATATTTAAAACATGAAAAAAAATTGTAAAAATATGTATAAAATATCTGGATGTGGCCAGCACATAACTTTCTCATATCAGTTATATTATCCTGATCTAAAATAATCATTCTATTTAATTCTTCACTTACCTCAGTTAAATTTTAATAGCGTACCTTGAAATGCTTCATTAAAATTTTTAAATAATTAATTAATATTGTCATATGATACTGTCAATAATAATTCTTGTCGTATATTTTAATAATTTTTTGTTGTTGCCATCGACATTTTTGTAACTAAATTAGACCTTTCAAAAATCAAACTGTTAAATTTATCCTAACCCTATTTTATGAGGCCAAATGGGTAAAATATTTCAGTTTAGATCAGCTTAATTTAAGTACTTGGAAAATACATTTTATTTGTTTGGTATAGTAAGACATGATTTATAATCTTACTTCAAGAATATATTTTTTTTGTAGTCAAATACAAAAAAAGTTTGGCCAATTTTGCTTATCACCGAATTTTTCATTGCCTTTGGCCATTAGAAGAAGTGCACCAAATTTGAAACCTTTATCTCAAAAACTATAGCTGCTATCGCGATACTACTAACATCCAGACAGATTTTTTTTCATAAAGTTATATTTTTTCATTATAATTAGGCGAGATTCGTCCAGAAATGCAATAAATTTTTTTTAAATTTTTTCCTGAAATTGTAAATTTTTTTCTTCTTTCATTCATTAGGTCTCTTCTGGTGGTACCACATTCACCAAATTTAATGTGTCACCTAAAATGTTGTTGACAATATTATCTGCCAAATTTGGAAAGTCTGCCATTAGTATTTTTTGAGTTATCGCGGATACACACATACACACATAAACACTTACACACATACACACACACACACACACACCATCACACACACACACACACATCCACACACGCACCGACAGACATCATTGGGAAAATGATCAGAATGTATTCAGAAGTGTTCAAAACGTATATATGATAATTAAATTGGGTTTTAATTATAATCGTTAAGAGATAAGAGTTAAATCGTGTTGTCGGTGAAGGCAAAAGATAGACAACCCCAATTATAACCCACCACGGCTAGTCAGCTATTCTAGGAGGCAAGAGTCGTGGGTAAGAGTTCAGGCACTGCTAAATTTGAGAATTAGTTGTTAAAATTTGGTGTTGTAGCAAAATATTATTTAACAATGGAAACGACTTCAAAGGGCTGCGGGCGCCATGAGTTAAAGAAACTCAAGAAAAAGACAGAATAAAATTGAAACTAGTTTAATTAAATCTACGTGTAGCAAAAACTTACAAAATATCACAACACTACTAGCCCAAAAGATAGGCTTAGTAGCAGCAACTATACTAATAAGATATGCAAAAAGTTAAGCATAAGAAATCAAAATATTTACTAGAGCAGCAGCTCAAGCGCTGACAGCGATAAGATAAAACAAGAAATATGTACAAGGTACAAAATGGGTTAAAAATATTCAAGAATATATCTACTTACTAACGTACTCTACTCTCTACAAAGCGGTAAGCACAAGCTAAAATTGCACAAAAAACAAAGCATTTAAAGCCCGATAAGCGTAGGCAACTAACCTACAAAGTTACTTACCCCTACGTGAGGAAAAAAAGGTACTACGACTGTACTACGGATTTTTGGCAAAGGGCCACCAAAATCAACCATAGTAAGCAAAAAGTACAAACACACGTGCAACAAATTGTAAGCAAAAGGCAATTACAACGGCTGTGCTAGCGATGCTAGCGATTTTAGGCTACAGGCAACTAAAATCAGGTAACTGTGGTTAACATAACCTGGTAAGTACTAAATATATAATTTGCAAGCAACAACATATCCTGCAAGCAGTAAATTACAAACTACATAAGGTCCTACGCCTTACGCATTTAAACAGACACTAACACTGGACTGATGGTCATAAAATTACAAAAAAAAAGGTAATGGCGTGTCCGCTTAAATGCAAACGGGCACAAAACAACACATCTTAAAATAACATCAACGACTATAAGCGAACTACAAGCAAATAAAAAGAGGCAAAAAAAGGCAAACTAAGGCCGGCTACAGGCCCTAACTGTAAGCAATCTATATCCTCACTGGCAGAAAAATGAAAAAAGTACTTATCTTAAGCAATCGGGCTGAACAACAGCTCCTTCGGAATTCCGCATACGTTGGCTAGATCGGCATCAGGCTGTCGGTACCATCCTATAGTTAAAGTGATCTCACAAGCTTAAGAATTCAGTAATACGTCCAAGGCACAGTTAATCACGTGCGTAGTTTTCCAGGTAATCCAGCTAGTGCTCAAAAAACTCCTTGGCCAACATCAAGTTAGGAAAATATCGCTATCCCAGTTAGAGCGTCGTAATTACGGGTTGTATTACCATAAAAACGTATAACTCCAGTACACCAAAAAAAGGTGCATCAAGAGGAATGCATAAAAAATGCCTCAAAAAAATGATAGAAAAAAAATCACAGTAATACTAATTACAGTAATAAATCACGGTAATAATAAATAATAAAAAAAATCAATCAGGAAAATCTGCAACTAACATCCAATAAAGCGATTGAATTATTCAAGCCACGAGGTGTTTCAAGAAAGTGCAAAAGCCGACCGCTGCTTATAGTTGCCTCGCTGGAAATGCCGGTGTCGAAAGTGAGTTAATCTAAATTCCCCACCGCGACCGCGCAAAGGATCCCACGCAATTGTTGAGTAGTTAAATTAAATGAATATCACCATGGACTGATATTGTACCGATCAAAAAGGTATGTATATTAAGTTTCAGACTTTACTGGTAATCATTTTCAAATTCAACAGTCTGGGTGTATTACCTGAATTAACAGGTGGTTAACAATTTGTCAGTTGACTAGCCTCGTGCCGCCGTAATATTATAGAGACGGAACCTCGAGAGGGTGTTCCGAATCGAAAATAGGTAATAAACTTAGTTTTGATAGAAATTGAAAATTTATTGTTACAATATCAATCAAAATCTCGAGGTCGAAGAAAATCACGATTACTATACTTCTTCATATTATAAGAAAGTAAAAATAATCAAAATATCCTATATCAGGAACCCAATACGGGTAGGCGGAACTACAAATCATTATTATTGAATTAAATATAAAATGCAAAAATATTATATTTACAACTAATGTTTGTTCTTACACATTTCACAGTACAAAAAAAATATTGACAAAAAGTTCCAATTAACACCATGCTTAATAAACTTAGCGATTAGGGTAAACTGAGCGATTAGTGCAAACTTAGCGATTAGTACAAACTTAGTGATTAGGGCAAATTTAGCGACTAGTGACAAAAATTCACGGGGCGGCCGCTCCCTTCGCCCTTATGTAACGGCGCTTATGATAAGAATTTCTCCTTTCAGATGAAAAATAGGCATATTATTAACACCTTGCTTAAGAATTGTAGACACAGAAATATTAATGCAGTACAAGTATACCATAATCTGCAGTAGCAACGCAATAACAACTAAATTATTTCCAATTTATATCAACAAAAATGAGACATAAATTATTCTGACCATATTGATAATGTTTGACCTATAGAATGGATAAGAGTTACATTATCCACATGCTGATGTTATTCTAAATATGTGTATACGATAAATTAAAGTTCCATACGAACCATATTTCTTTTTATGTGAAATCGTAGTAGCATTTCTATAATTTAAAAATGTACATAAATCTATCGTCCATACTAATGGTTTCTCTGACATTATTTTTCGTAAGAGGCGTTCAAACTGGATTTGTTGTAATTAACAGTGTGCTTTACCAAATTGATGAAGGCAAGGAGGATATAACAACTGTTAAACCAGATACAAAGAATGTTATTGCAGTAAAACATAATTGTGGAGCAGGACAATTTTTTTCATCAGAATTGAATATGTGTGTACAAAGATATGGGGGTTAACAAAAAAAATTGGAAACGTTATTAATGTACGTAAGAATTAGATTTAAATTTATGATAGAATGCTGTAATTTTCATAAAACTGAGTGTGGTTTAACCAAATAAACTATATGTTAAACATTGTTTTAATTATGATGCATTTCTGATACCCATTCATTCTACTATCATCGAGACAAGCCAACATGCATGCTTAGAGCAATTATGGTTAAAAATAACTTTGAATAACAAAATATATGCTGTTGGAGTATTTTATCACCCGCCCAATACAAATAAAAATGATCTATTTGATATTTTTGAGGATACCATTTCTAATATTTTACCAACTTGCGATGATCTGATATGTGCAGGTGACTTAAATTTAAACCTTCTTGACACTGATAATTCACATAGTAATAAATTTCTATCAATTTTAGATACGTATGGTCTTTCTCAATTGATCAATGAGCCTACACGCATCACCGCTAGTAAAATGTCACTGTTAGATATTATAATATGTTCAAGTACGGAGGACGTTGCAAGCTGTCAGGTTGTCTATGGCACCAATATTATCTCGGATCACGAATTAATAGAATGTTTGCTATCACTATATAAACCTGAAAATATTCATAAAACGAAAACATTTAGGGACTTCAAAAATTTTGACAAGAGTGAGTTCAATCTTCACTTGCAACTGACCCCCTTTCATGAAATTTTATATATAGATAATATTAATAATAAAGTTAATCATTTCGGTTATTTAATTAAAAGTTTATTTGATAAACACGCACCAATAAGAACAATTAGAATAACTAAACGTGATGCTCCGTGGATGACGGATAATATTAAATTATTGCAGAAGTTAAAGAATCAGGCACTTACAAGGTATAAAAGATCTAGCAATCCTACTCATTTTAATTATTATAAACAATTAAAGAACTATTTAACTACAGCGATAAGGAATGAAAAAAAGGGTTATTTGAATCACAGAATTACAGTAAATAAATCAAAATATCTGTGGAAGGATTTAGATACATTAAATATTCACTCAAAAAAGGCCTGTAAGGATATCCCCACTGAAATTTCTGCCGTCGAAAAAATTAACAACTTTTTTGTTAATGCCGTGCCACTCTCAGTTAATAGTAATGTGCAGGAGACAGTCGATTTTTATGCTAACAACTTAAAAGTAGATATAGACTCGAAGTTTTCTTTTAGATTGATAACTATAACCGAAACATCGGACATTATAAATTCTATATCCAGTAAGGCATCAGGAATAGATGAAATTAGCATTAATATGATTAAATATTGCTGTCCTCTGATACTGCCATATGTCACTCACATCATTAACACGTGTTTATTAAATAATGTGTTTCCAGAAAGATGGAAATTATCATATGTAATTCCTCTTCCAAAAATTAATAGTCCAAAAGAATTTAAGGATCTACGACCCATACACATTTTATCGTGTCTATCTAAAATTCTTGAGAAAGCCATTTATCTGCAAATAAATAATTATCTAACCGAAAATAATTTATTACCTGAGTATCAGTCTGGTTTTAGGTCACAGTACAGCTATACTTCTGCCCTAACACTTATTTGTGATGACATAATTAAAACTACAGATGAAGATGAACTTACTGCTTTGATACTGCTGGATTACTCTAAAGCGTTTGACTGTATTAATCATAAAATATTGTTAGCAATTTTACATTATATAGGTTTTAGTTGTGATACAATTAAATTCTTTAAAAAATTATCTTACCGACAGGAAACAAATTGTGAAATTGAATAATAGTAAATCATCAGAAGGAATTTTAAATTCTGGAGTTCCGCAAGGGTCGGTTCTGGGTCCGTTGCTTTTTTCTGTATATACACTTAATTTGCATACTTGTTTGGATCACTGTAAAGTACATTGTTATGCTAATGATACCCAGCTATATATGTCATTCAAACCCTCCGATTTTGTAAACGCTAATGTAAATATAAACTCAGACATTGCCAAGCTAATTAAAAATTCTGAAAATCACTCTTTACAAATCAATCCATCAAAATCTGTCACAATGTTACTAGGTAAACCACATCATAGGAATTCTTATCAAGCTGATTTAGATATAATTATTAAAGATATACATTTAGAGACAGTCCATGAAGCTAAAAATCTTGTTATTGATAATGATTTGCGATTTAAAAAATACATAAATACTTGTATAAAAAGAGCATTCGGCAACCTAAGAAAAATATATAACAGCAAAAATTTACTGAATAAAGTAACCCTGAAATTGTTATGTAACGCTATTGTCGTATCACAATTTAATTATTGTGCTTCTTTATATGGACCATGTTTGGATGCCTTAACAGCTAAACGAATACAGAGAGTTCAGAATGCATGCGTAAGGTTAATTTGTGGTATTCGCAGAAGGGAACATATCTCTCATAGAATAAAATACATTGGATGGTTAAACATGGCCAATAGACGTCTTCTTGGTGCTTCTGTCTTCTATCACAAAATTTTGCAAAACAAATGTCCACCTTACTTATATAATAAAATACGTTTCAGAACGGACATTCACAACGTTAATATTAAAAGAAAATCGTTAATTACACCCCCTGCCCATAAAACGGCATTTTTTGAAAGGTCATTCTCTTTTAGTATTCATAAAATTTATAATGTAATACCTGCAGATTTAAGAAAAATTAAAAACGTAAAAATCTTTAAATTTAAATTGCGGAAATTTATTTTAGAATCTCAATAACAGAATTGCTAGTACCTATATTGTTGTGTACATTATTATTTATTATATATACTATTGTTATTTTATTAAGTCAATACTCATATTTAACTATCTAGTCTCTCTATCTTTGTTGGTTAAGTGAAAGAATAGCCTCTACACTAGTTGTGGATACGCTGAACTTCGCCATTTGATAACTCATTTTTGTTATTTTTTCTTTCCTTGTGCACTTGTAAATTCTATATATTTATTAATAAAGTCCTTTATTATCATTATTTTATGAATCAATAGGCAGCAGAAATACAAGCCTTTTCAGGGCCAACAGAGCCTTTATATAATTGGTTTAATTGATACATCATTGATATGTATGCTGTAATGTATGTAACCAGTATTGAGGCTAGAAACCGGGATAAAGGTATATAATATTACACGTAACTTTGCTCTAGTTCCTCAGTTAGCGACCCGACCGCGTACACTTACTTTTGCGGAGCAGTGTTTGGTATATTGTTCGCTCACTGGGATACAAATGTGTAAAATTCGTGAAAATTATTATTATGGGAATAATTGAGATGTTTCAATAATAGAATTATTAATCGTGACACTTCAATAATCGACTAATATTGGTAATACTAATTTTAGTAATTTTGGAATCGTAAGTTATTTGTTATTTTTATATCATGTTGTGTGCATTTATTTGTTATAAATAGTATTACGGACTAATTTTTGGAGTGTTATATGTTTTATTTACTTTACAAGTAGGTAACAATAACTACTTATTTAAAACAAACAACTATTTTTAAATTATTTCACACTAATTATGTACCTACCTATTTATAAAAGAACGCTACGTTTCGCCAATTATTGTATCTGGTTTACTAAATCAAATCCAGGATTTTGCAACTAACTAATTACCTACTTTGTACTTTATTGTGTTCATCGATCGAGGGTTCTAACTTCTTAACCGAGAGAATAATCGAATTGACACCGCCGCATTCATCGTGCAATAATAATTGTGTACAACTAATTTTCTCAACTACTAATATTAATCATAATAATAATAATAATAAATGTCTTTATTTCCACAATTTATGATACACAGAGCTTTTTAAATTTTACAAGCTATGAAAACGGCGAAGTTCGGGTGATACCCGCTCTACCACTTAACCGCAAAAAACAAAATTTAATTTTATTTTTTATTTTATACAATATGATAAATGAGCTATACCTAGATTAAAGATTCATAAAATTCATAAATACACACGTGCCTACATACATACGTTCATACCTCGGTACATACACATAAATACACATATGCATATGCACTCTTACAAATAATATATTAATGTCCCATACATCCTTTTATTAAAAAAAAAAGAAATTGTTTTGCATAAAGTGTGTGCATAAATAAAATAAAAATAAAAATTGGTGCCCATG
Organism: Rhamnusium bicolor; assembly: GCA_029963845.1. Lineage (NCBI taxonomy): Eukaryota > Metazoa > Arthropoda > Insecta > Coleoptera > Cerambycidae > Rhamnusium > Rhamnusium bicolor. The sequence goes on along the minus strand of JANEYF010001486.1, from coordinate 916,353 downwards.
TACGCACATAAATTTACATACAGCATAAATTCTAATTTCAACCAAAAGAGCAAACTTTTTATCAAAACACTGTTTGATGGTATTACTACAAAAAACGCACCAAATATTCAGATTTGATTAAAAATAAAAAATTAGCATACAAAAAAAAAGAAAAAAATATACATGTTTTTATTTAATTACCGGAAAAAAATATATAGGTACGAGAAAAAGAAGGAAGGTAAGTTTATAATAAATGATGTCACAAGATGATATTGTATTATACTGTGGGTGGATCATAAGTAAATTATTAAAAATTATTAGAACTATTCATTTTCATAAGTCATAATCGATTATCTCGAGAAATTTAAATAATCGACTAATTCGATTATCTTATCTCGATTATTCTCGATACTACTACCCACCCAAGGGAGCTATTTAGAATTTGCACCAATAACCTCGGTAGATGTGGAAGGTTCATCCTTGTACAAACATATTTACAAACCAAGTCACTCAAATTTAACAGTCACGAATGCAAAACGAATATTGGTCATAACCATGTATGTTAATGCGATGGCAAACCTCAGTCATTCTGAATAATACATTGTATCAAGTGGTATATATTTCATTATTCATTTTATACTTTGGATTTTATTTGTCTACGTTTGTCCGTCTACCAGTTCTGAGGCAGTAGTAGCTGTCTTGGACCGGTCCTGGACTCTAGTCAAGTTTCGTCTCCCTCTAAATCAGTATATCACATTCTGGAATACAGTATAAATGGATGTGCGAACATGAGCATGAGTTTGAGCAATTTAGATTTGTTTGCTGTATCCAGCGAAAGGGTATCGTTGGTCGCCGATTGCTTGCCCTTTTTATTATTTCATTTCGCTTCAAACACTTGGACAGAACCAAAGGTGAGTTCTACAGACAATAATTCATATTCTTGAAATAATAAAAGTATATCAATTGCAAGTGTACATTGCATTATAAGTATGGAAAGGGCTTCATTACAAAACGATGTGAAAGCTGGAACACGAGCGTCAGGGAGTGTCCTAATCCGAAGTTTTTTTCCACAGTATACTATTTTTTTTACGGTTGTGAATATTGTGTATATGTTTGTATGTATATGTGTATATTTAGTAAAATCGATATTATAATGTTTTAAAAATTTCAAAATGAAATAAACGTTAATTAGACGTCCGTCAACTATTGAGTTTTGAATTAAGTCAAATAATCAAAGTCAAATAGTGTGTCTACTGTGTGGTCATCATGTAAAAAAACAAAAAAAAGTTTTTTTAAACGTCATAAAAACGCCAATTTTATGCCAATGTAAAAGTGCCACTTTTTTTGCCTAGGCATAAAAGTGATTACTTTTATGACTAAGGGTAAAAGTAAACTACATCTTGTCGGAGATAAGTTTCATGTTAGGACAGTATTTCAAATGAATAATACTTTAATATCCAATTTAACAAAAGTAAAACTGGTAAATAGTTAGCAAATTTCAAAAAATTGTGTTTTCAATATTCCGTGCAAATGTAATAAACATTATGTGGGAGAATCATCCCGACCCCTCAATGTAAGGTTAGGTGAACGTAAAAGTTATATTAGAAAGGCTGAAATTGAAAAATCGAAAATTTGCGAACATACTTGAGAAAATGGTCATAGAATAGACTGGGATTCGGCAAAAAATTTAATGAAAAAAGCGGACAGCAAAAAAAGAAAAATTAAGAAATCGGCAATATTATTATTGAATGAAGAAAAATGTTTATTCCATTGCTCTGTAGATTTTGATATAACGTGGTTACCGATGTTAAAAGAAGAATTGAACAAAACTAATATTGTATAATTTTTAAGTAACGACAGTTCTATGTAAGTATCTATGGATATTACATTAACAAATAATAGATGTGTCAAATTTCACGCTTGACATATTCTAAAAATATCTGATGTGGCCAGCATATAAATTTGTTATACCAGTATATATCACCCTGATCTAAAAAAAATCATTCTATTTAATTCTTCACTTACCTCAATTACATTTTAATAGCGTAACACTGACGTAGTTTTCCACGAAACACCAGAACACTATATTAGAAGAATTTTTCTACTCTGAAGTCTTATGGAACTGCTAAGTTATGGCTATCACTGTAATCGTAAATAGATGTATTTTCTAAATATCGTGATGAGCCACTAATTTGAGATTTGACAAATATGCATTTGTTACACTGAGGGAAATCGACCAAATAAAACGTTTTGCCAGGGTAATCTGCATTACATATTTTTTTTTCTTAAGGCTACATCACCATCATCTAAACATAAGAAAAACTGTATTGCTAATGATCATTTGAAACCTTAGATCTTTGACTAATTTTCCCAATAACAGCACCTACTTAAACCAACTCAAATAATTTTTTATGCTTTTTTTATTAAGGATAACTAAGTATTTAAGTGCCTTTAGCTGAGATTCACTTTTTAATGGTTAAAAAGCACATCCCTACGGTTAGTAAGTTATTTATTAACCATAAATCTGCGCTTACTAATTCGGCATTTTGTTTGTAGGTGACGCACGCGTAGACGGTTTGATTTCATTAAGAATATTAGAGTTGATTTTTGTTGTTAGATGTGTTCTCTATATAACGTTTACTGAAACTGTAACTACTTCTTACTTTTATAAGATAAAGTGTTATTCAGATACTCGCAATCCTATTATTTTTCCATAGTGAAAGGTTTTTGTGAAAATGAGTTACAATTCGAGATTAGAAGATCAGGGCTTTAAAGATTACATACGTCCAAGTATTCGAAGTATAATGACTATTTTAAAATCATTTTAATATGATATTTGTCATTTTGTGTACCTAACACTACTTCTATATATTTACGCATAATAAATCAATGATTTTAAAATATGTATCTATTATTTATTAGTCTTTTGTTTCCTTAAATGAATCATTTGGTTGCTTTTTCACCAAATATCCAACTTAAATTTATAAATCGCAGTTCAAATTTTCTTGTTAGTAATATCGAAGAACGAAAACATTCGGTTCATTCTAAATACCATATAGGTAGACTTAATATACAGGGTGGGGTTATAGTGCGTCCGCTTTCGATATCTCGAGTTTTATAGAAGCTTGATTTAAAAATATAAGTAAACTAGACAAAAATGTCTATAACCGGAAATTATTTTCGAATATACGGGGTGAGCAAAGACGATTCTACAGGGTAATGTAACATTTTCTTAAATGAAATGCCATGTACATCAGAACATTTTTTGAAATCTATTTGTGGCTTCCCTTCACTGCTGTATTATTATTGACTTTTTCTTGGATGTAATAATGTTGAAATTATACGATTTACACATGTATTAAATATGATTTGAACGAAACAACTACTCAGCAGGCAAATACCCCGACCTGCATTGGATTATCCCTTCAAATCATGATAGATCGGTAGCCAATATCATTTGTCAATTCCTAACAGACATAGACCGATTTCGAACTTATTAGTTCTCCTCAGTATGCCATAAGTTATGGAACAGACAAATGATAGTGGCCAACCTGCTATTCATATACTGACTAAGGTAAATTGAGTATAGGTGAGAGGTATGTGAAACTTCTCATATGGTCCCAATGCTACTATCCGACCGACATCATAGATGTCCCTGTGGCGGATAGCGACTTGCGAAGCAAGTACCGAGAGCGGCGGCCTCTAACCCAGGTAGACTAAACTAATGTAATTAAATATGATTTGAAGGAAACAACTACTCAGTGGGCAAATACCCCGACCTGTATTGGATTATACTTTCAAATCATGATAGATCGGTAGCCTATATCATTTGTCAATTCCTAACCAGACATAGACCGGTTTCGAACTTACTATTTCTCTTCAGTATGCCATAGGTTATGAAACAGACAAATGATAGTGGCCAACCTGCTAGTCATATACTAAATTGAGTAGTGGTGAGAGGTATGTGAACCTTCTCATATTGTCCAAACGCTAATATCCGACCGACATCATAGATATCTCTGTGGCGGATAGCGACTTGCGAAGTAAGTACCGAGAGCGGCGACCTCTAGCCCAGGTGGACTAAACTACTGTTTTTTAAAAATATCACTATAATCACAACTATCGATTTTAAGAAAAATATATTAGTACCAGTTACGAGACATCTGTGTGATAACACAGCCATTTTCACTTCCTAGAAGTATACTGGGTGGCCAAAAAGTATTTTTAAATTTACAGCTTTTTGAACTGAATTTTCCTGTATATTTTTGGACCATGTGACGTAGGATTGAAAAACGAACATTTTTGATACATACATTCCTATGGCTATTTGCGACCATTTTCAATTTATTGAACAATGACTGCAAAATTCAGCAATAAAAATTAAAAATGAAGGTGTTTTTCAAATAATTCAATAGAAGGTATTATGATAAGCATGTTATATGATGTCCATAAAAACATCACACCAACAGCAATCCAAAATTTCAAGGAAAGGATAATAAATGCTTTTAGAAGTATCACTCCCACAATTTTATGAACAGTAGAAACCTCATTCCAAAGATGCACAGAAATGTGTGTCAATCAAAATGGGCAGCATATGGAGCACTTTTTATAATATCTTCTCTTGATTACAAGAAAAATATATTTTTAATTTTTATTGCTGAATTTTACAGTTATTGATTAATTAATCGAAAATGGTTACAAATAGCTATAGACATGTATGTACAAAAAAATTTTCGTTTTTCAATTCTACATCACATCGTCCAAAAATATACTGGGTATTCTATTTGAAAAAATTGAGAAAATTCGGTTCAAATAGTTGTAAATTTAAAAATTATTTTTGGCCGCCCTGTATAATTTTACGAAGTAAAAGTGGAGTGTCATCACACAGATGTCTCATAACTGGCATTAAAACATTTTTCTTAAAATCGATAATTGTGAGTAGTGATTTTTTTAATTCACACGTATAAATGGAATAATTTCAACAAAAAAAATCATTACATCCAAATGGTTGGGAGAGTCAATAATAATACAGTACTGGAAGGTGTCCACAAAGAGGTTTTAAAAAATGACATGGCATTCCATTTAGAAAAATGGTAGTTAACCCTTGTAAAATCGTCTTGGCTTACCCATTATATTCGAAAATAATTTTCGGTTATAGACTTTTTTGTCTAGTTTATTTCTGTTTAAAATCAAGTTTCTAGCTATTATAGAACTCGACATATCGAAGTCGGACACACTATTGCCCCACCCTGTATAAAATTGTAGGTAATACTAATGCGTATTTTTTTTTAATCCAGAAAATACGATTATTTAGTTTCATAAAATGACACCAAATAAAATATTCGTATTTTCTTGGTTAAAAAAAAACGCATCAGTATTGCCTGTAATTTTATATATTAAATCTATGATATTCAGAATGAACCAAATGTTTTCGTTTTTCAATTACTAACCGAAAAATTTTAACATCGATTTAAACCGATCCTGGCGACGCGGAAGTGCTAACGCCGCCATATACTTCATTAAAATTTCTTTGGGCCAAGATAAAACATTGTTAGAGAACGTGTTTTAATATTGAATATTAAGTTGTACATGTTGAGTTTCACTATCTTTTTCTAAAAAAATAGATTAAATGAAAATTTCGAATTTATAGAAATTCGCTATTTCAAACTAAAAATATTTTAAATAATAAATAATATGTAACTATGACAAAATGAAGATTTTATTATAATAATGTTTTCTACATTTAATAGTACAAATATAAGTAAGTATTTTGTGGTATAATTTTTCCGTAGAGGCTATCATTTTTGAAATAAAGGGTATCAAAAAAGTAGTTTTTTTTGGGTTTCTGAAAATATGATTATTTACTCCAGGATATTTTAGTTACCGTGTAGAAAAAACGAGTTAATCAATAAATGTACCCTAACATACTGGTATTTAACACCAAAATAATAACTAATAATTTTTAGTTTCAGAAAAGAAAGACAAAAATATTTTTCGACATCTTGTATCTCGAAAATAAAAACCCCAATGAAAAATTTATACTCATACTATATACAAAATAACTTTATTTTGTTGACATCTAACAGTTGCTAAAATTATTAGTAATAAAACTGAATCACCCTGTATATGCAGGGTGACTGGTAGATCGACGTATTCCTTTGAGGGCGTGTTAGTAGAGGTCATTTGCAATTGATTCAACCATTATATCCATTATGCGAAACCCAATAGTTTTTGAGATATTTTAATACAGTTTTTTAAAATAAGTGAAGATTTTAGCTCTAGTATTTTTATCTTATCAAAGGATTTAACATAATTATTTTTGTTACATAATTTGTACTGTGTAAACTAATATTTAAAATATCTCAAAAAGTATCGAGTTTTACATAATGGATGTTATGGTTAAATCAATTGCAAATATCTCGCTACTAACACGCTTTCAAAGGAATACGTCGACTTGCCAATCACCCTCATATGTGTGCTCGCAGAATACTCTACGACTTTCATGGTAGCAATTTTTTTTCTAATGGCAGAAATAAAATTCTGCTAGATCCAGTATACAACATCTACAAAATGAGATTACCAGGACAAAAAGGAGTATTTGCTGTCATGACTAGGTATTTATTATTTATACAGTGTAAGCTGTATAGTGGTTACAAAGTCATCTATTAGCGGCAGGAAACGCGTTTTTCTGGTTGCAAAGTGGTAATGGTGTAAAAAATACAAGCTTCTTAACTGTAATAAAAAACCTATTATGGTTAAAATAGAGCTCTGACTCCTGAGAGCAAAGTTATCAACTTACAGCAATAATAAATAATTAGAAAAACTTTTTTTAACTGTAAATAAGTGCGTCTTAGCAAAATTGTTTTTGTTGCGAATACAAAGCAGTCTATTTGGAGCCTATTTCGTGCACATATTTTTTTGGGGCTAGTCAATTTTTATTTATGGTTAGTGGAAATTTCTTTCAGTGTAGAAAAAACGATTTTCTCATCTTTGAGGGCTTCTATGTGAGAAAGTATTTATTATAAAACAGTAATTCAATTTTTGCAATAGTAAGAATACCCGTCAGAAACATGTTTTGTAAATCACAGCACTCTAAATTAAACAACATATTAAATTTTCATCAATTTATTTATATAAATAATAAAAATAGAGGGGGTGATCCACTCTTCATTTACACCCGATATACAATTTCCCTGTTAAAAATTTTGCCATATTAATTATACATCGCTAGAACGTAAAAAATTTTTGTATTGTAAGTAAACTATATACGGATACATCCCATGTCAAACAAACACTGAAAATTTTACTAAATTCAAAATGCGAATTAAATAATTATGCACATTCAGCGCAGTGTCCAATTGAAATTATTATTACTAGTTAATAACTTATACTTCTTTGTATGTGTTATAAATTTATTTATATTAAAATTCAGTTTTAAGATAACTTATCTTAATTTCTCATAAATAATTATTAATTAATTTGTTAAGAAATATAGTTGTTATTCAGCACAGTAAAGCGTTTAAATTACAATTACATAGGAATGTCGTCAGTTAAATTCACTCTGCTATTTGCTTTAATATTACTGGGCATATGTCAAGTAAAATCAGGTGAAATATTGGATAAGATTAAAGGAGGTTTAAACGTAGCTTACGATGAAGTACACTGTGGGTTCCATAAATTGAAGGAACTTGTAAAACATCACGAACATGACGTAGATCCTTGTTCGAGGAAATCATCAATAAATACTCAAGAATTGGCTGGAAATGAAGAACATTCCGAAATATATAATGGTATGTAGAACAAATGATGTAATTACGAATTTATTAATAGTGTAACAGCATATAACATACGTGTGATGTTTCACAAGAGTATGTTAGGGCCTTTTTCAGGGAATTGTGTACAATATTTTTTCCACGACTTTTTTTTAACTATTTATTAAACTTTCCAAAAAGTCTAAACTAATAACGATTCTTAATAGGAAACTAGAAAATTATTATCATGACACAGTGAAACAGTTTAATCAGACTTTTCTCCAATAAAAACATTTAGTTATTGTATTATAGTTGCAATTAGAAAGATTTATAAAGTGAGACAATACATGTGTGTTTACAGTGTGGGATAATATTTGCATTTGAATCAATTGTACTGTCTCTAACTCGTTTGGAACACATGGTTCTGTTGATGGAGTGTTGGTAGTTGATGGTATATTTATCGCCTCCAAAATTTTGTTCGAAATTTCCATATTATTCGTCATTTTTTTTTTTTTTTAAATGGCATTAGGGCGATTGACCCACAGCCAGACACTAATTTATGAAGTATTTATATTTATATATTAACTAAATTTTTTTTTTCCTAAATCTAACCTAAACCAAACGAATATAAAAAGTTTTAATTAGAACACAAAAGGATAAGGACAGGGACATACGCTTCTCGCCCAGGGGTCGATCAGGGCATTTATTCAGTACACATACACATTTAGTGACCACGGACAGATTGGGTTGAAACACACTGGGACAGACAAAAATGGGTGACAAGCTAAGCCTACTCTAAATTTTGATTTTTTGTTTGATTTATAAATAAAATTAAACAATCTACAATTTTTTTTTATTTAGTGCCAAGAGATGCAAAAGATTGAAAGGGGTTTCTATTTTTAATTTAATTAAGTTGTTATATAGTACATTAGACTGTTGACTATGTCTTTTGCAATTAAAGAAAATGTGATCTAGGTCCCCTATTTCATTACATTCTTCACATAGATCGGATGCTACTATACCTATCTTATGTAGGTGATACGGGTAACAGCCATGCCCAAATTTAAGTCTACTTAGATGTGTTATGTTCTTTCTTGAATAATTACAATTATTATACCAGTGTTCTTGTGGGATTTCTTGCTGTATAAGTGTATATCGTGTTGGATTAGTGAAACAATATTCGCTCCATTGTTGTGACCATTGCTTTTTTAGTAGAGATTTATATTTACCAAAGTAATCTTCTAGACATGGTGTATTATCTAAGGCTATTCCTGAAACGATACTTTCTTTGGCTAACTGGTCGACTTTTTCATTATTGACAAGGCCGATATGAGCTTTGACCCAAATAAACTTTATTATGTAATTTCTCTCAGTTAGATTTAGCTTTGAAGATATATGGATTACGAAAAGGGGAATTAAGATCCATATTATTTTTAATGGCTGTTAGTGCAGACAGCGAATCAGATAGGATTAGAGCTTTTTGATAGTTTTGTTCCTCAATGTACTCTAAGGCTTTTATAATCCCCATAGCTTCGGCGGAGTATATTGAAGTGTCCTGGTTTAATTTATATTTTTTTTGGACGTTGACAAAGGGTACAAAAAATGCACATCCTGTCCCGCTTTCATTTTTGGATGCGTCTGTATAAATATGCAAAAAATTGCACCAGTCAGATGTTATGTTTTTCAGGATAACGTTGCTTTCTCCTTTTAATTCAGAATACCTAGGCGTTACTACATTTGGTTTAATAAATTGTCCAACATAATCATTATTCGTGCAAGTTGAGTATAGTTTATCTAATTGAGGGGATTATTCGTCATAGATTCATTGTCGCTTAAGAGTTGTGATATCACCACCTGAATATACAAGAAATGTAGTCGATGATCTTTGAAAGCAATCAGGATCATTTAAATGTAAATAGTTGGCTCTTAATTTTTGTACATGCTTATGCATGTAACATTCTACCCCCTCTAACTATTTTATCTTCCTACCTAAAGAGAGATAGTAAGAAACAATGTTGTAAAAAATTTTCTTGCGATTTCAACGCACTATTCAGAAAAACAATTAAACTTGTCGTTTTGGAGATATAAATCAAACTTCTATTTTTTAAATTGAACACCCTATATATTTCTCATTTCTTGAAATCCGCGCTTTCTTTTGTTTACAGCACAATATTGTGCTTTGATATAGTGAATGTTACATAATGGATAAAATCTAAATTACCATGGAAAATCAATACACATATATGCTGTTTTGTTTTAAATCTACTAAAAAAGACGGTTTTAGAAGAAATCAAATTAACACTTTATTAAGAAATAAATAAAAATTATATAAGGTGTTCTATAATGAGTCATCCTGAGCATGACAGAGAGCATACCTTCTTAGTAAATTTCCCTATTTAGATTTTGTTCATTATGCAACATTCACAACTTTAAAGCAGAATATTGTGCAAACTATTTGAGCAAACATATGATGTATGTATATCATTGTAATCAGAATAAAGCGAGGATTTCAAAAAATGAAATGAAATATATGGGGTAGTCTATCTAAAAAAATAAAATTTTGATTTATATCTCCAGAACGAGATAGATTATTTTTTTGGATAGTTCGTTGAAATCGCAAGAAACTTCTACAACTTTCTTTCTTACCATCTTTTTCTAGGTAAGACAATACAAAAATTAGAGAGGGTAGAATGTTACGTGCATAACCCTGTACATTTCCAAACTTGTTGACGCCTACCGCTTGCTTCGTACACTTGTTGATGGTTAAAAAAAAACGGGATTCTTGTATATAAGTTGCTCAAAGATTAGAGTATTTTTTTAACATTTCATGAAATTCCCCATTTAACGTAAATGCTCTTGGTTGTTCTGTTTTGGTGTCGGGTAAATTAATAAGAGTTGCAGATCCTATGTTTTCTATATTTTCTATTTTAAGTTGAGATAACTCTTACTCTCGAATATCTTGTATATGAAATAAATATTGAGCGTCAAGAGCTTCACGAACAAATTTATTAATTTGTTCAGTGGTCAAAGTTTTTGCTTTTTATGGTGTATAGCCATCAGACCTACGCTTTAGCAGTGACTTCAATTTAAAATATTTGGTGATATCTACATGATGGTAAATATTAAGGGTATTTCGCAGAATAGAACAGTGGGTCCATAAGTTATTTGGTTTAATTTTCTCAGCCTACATATGCCATTAATACGTTTTCAGAAAATGAAGAACATATCCCCTTCTCTGTTCTCCATTCCATGAAATTTTTGTTGCATATCTGGTATCTTGTTCGAGATTTCTCGGGTAATAATTCTAACAAGGAATGTTTAGCTGCTTGAACTACTGCTGGTAGAGTACGATTTATAGAATCCTCAATACTACTGTAATTTATATCCATTTTTATATTCTCTTCCTTTTTTCTACACTTTTACAGACTTCAAATCAGTAAATCAAATAACAATAATTAATAATTTGACGGGAAACAAACATATTTAAAAAAATAATGCGGCAACCAATCAGGCGTAATTTGCAGCCTACTTCGGCATATGTTACGCTTGTCGACACGCGCCGCGGCCATCTCACGAGAATTGTAATGTTACTAATATCTGCTACAGGAGAGGATCCGATTCTCAATATTTGGCAAAGGGCAACTGCTGCCAGAGGATCTGGACAAATTCTCACCCAATAAAGTTATCAGTTTCATTAAGAGACTGAGCTTATTGGGTGAAATATAATTAGGAGAGAGCCACAATAGGCCTGCTAGTGGCCGCAGTGGAGGGTCCACAGGGACCCACACATAATAACCTAACCTAACCTAATAAATGCTACAATTATTAATAATGTCCTAATTATTTATGATAACAATATTGTTATTCTTCAGAGCATTAATGTAAATAATGTATTTTTGTTACAAAGTAGCGCAATAAGCTGGTTAAATGGTTTTTATAAAAGGCAAAAATAAATTTGCGATCTTCTACTATGCTGTGCGTTATTTTGCTAACACACACGTGTGTTAGAAAAATAACACACGTGTGTGTTATTATTTGTTTTTGCGTCTACTCTCTTGAATTGTTATGTGTACTTTATAAACGGGTTGTGGGAGAACCAAATAGCATTTGTTGCTCAATGCAATACATTAACTACCGTAAGCCAGGGTTACTTTGCCCCATTTTTTGAAGTTTCAGATCTAATAATATGTTTTAATGACTTTCGCTGTGAAATAAAATTGAACAAAAAATGCATAGTCAATGAAAAGTATGTCATGCATACTTCCCGTGTTAGTTTATTTGAATATATTGAAAAGTAATGTAAAAAAAATATTTAAAAAATGGGCCAAAGTTACCATGCACAGCGGGTTACTTTGTACCAACTCATATTTTTCATTTAAACGCCTATAAAAATAATTTGGTTCAAAGTAAGACCACAGTAGGTGTTAACTTTGACCCTATTTAAATCAAAAATATATATCTTCTGATAACATTTTTTTATTAAAATACTACATATGGCGGCCAATTTTGATAACATTGATTTTAATAAATAAGTTCAGGCACCATGAAAACTCCCTTGCCAACATTTTTAGGAGAATTCATTTTCCTTTTTATTTGACACAAATTATAAAACTGAAGGTCTTTAAATTTCGGCCATTTCCAGCCCTTACTTTTCTTCTCCATGCAGTTAACGTATGCACCTTCACTATTTTTTGATGCAATAACACCGGGATATTCTGTTTTATTCCAAATGACAATGACATGATCTCCTATTTCCATTTCATCCATCCGAGAAGAACCGTCGGTCTGTACTGGTACATTCTCTGAAACAGATATAGAAGCACCTGGCTGAGAAGTTGACTCTTTTGCTGACATCAGGTCAAACGAAGTGATGGTTTCATCCATATCAAGAGGGCGAAATAATTCTTCTTGGGACAGTGTTGACTCATTTTCAGGAAGTGACGAAGATGAGCCTGGCTGAATACTTTTGTCGATTTCTGGGAGAAGATATGAAGAGGAATTTTCATCTATATTGTTGAGACTGCTAAATGATTCTAGACTGTTACCTGAGGATGCTAGGCTAAAATTGTCATCTTCATCAGAAGAAGTTTCGGGTGATGATGGCAGTTGTTTCTTTGGCCGTTCTTTTTTTGCGAGATAATTGTTGCGGTCTTATTTCGATTACTTCCAAAGCGTCGGGGTTAATGCTTTGGCCAGGAGGAACTGTTAATTTTTTTCGCCGATTTGTTCTATTAGGGGTTAATTCTTGTCGCTTATCCTGAAGCCTATTTAAGAAAACTTCTCCTATTAGGTCTAGATCCACATCTCTATCTTGATTAGGTAGTCGATTTAAAATTGCAGCTTTATTTATGGGAAAAATCTCTGCTTTTCGGAATCCCGATTGCAAGTTCTGAGAAACAGCTGGCTCTAGTTCTTCTAGAGCCCTCTTTAAGAGAGCTGGGAATTGGTCTTTGGGTAGTGCGTTAAGCTTTTTTACCACTGTCTGACTCTTTCCAAAGTGTCAAAACTTCTCTCCATTTTATCTTTAAAGGACGGAAATAGGCAATGTCTAGTGGCTGCGTCAGGTGTGTTGAATTAGCCGGTAAACATACAAACGCTATGTTATTCTCTTCGCATAATCTTAAGACATTGCCACTTATATGGGAACTCAGATTATCCCCAATAACTACTTTTTTACCAGTTTGTTTTTTCAGTACTGGTAATAAATGAACCTCAAACCATTCTTCAAATGTTGCGCCATCGAACCATCCGTGTTTGGTTCGGTTATATCTGGCATGACGAGGACCATTTTCCGTCCACGTTGACCAAAGATTTTCTGCTTTATAAACAATGTATGGTGGAAGTACTTCACCAGCAGCGTTTCCACAAAACATGACAGAAGTACTTGACTTCGTTGAATTCAACACCCTTTCCGGATATTTACAACCTCGCTTACAGATGACGCGTTTTCTTCCCGGGTCATCGGTGAGGTTGCTCTCATCATAACTGTATATTTGATGTGGTGGTACACCGTCTGTTACCAGCTTTAAATTTTCAATATATTCTGAAATCATTTCTGCGTTTACACTGGCCCTAACCTTCTTAATATTTGCTGCGATTCTTACAGTAATTCAGGACGTCTCTTCAAGAATAGTTTTATCCAGTCTCTTCCTGGCATGTTGTGACGGAATTGTCTAACAGTTCTACCCTGACGTGTTAAATATGCTTTTATGATGAATCTTAAATCTAAGTCATTCACTGGGAAACCAAATTCGGAAATTTTAATGATATGGGCGGAAAAAGAAGCCTCCTCAGCAGCAGTAAAAATTGTAGGATGTCCTGGTTTGTTGGTAAACCGGTTCTTGAGCTTATTTTTGATGGTACTCCTAGGCATTCTATAATGAACCGATGCAAATCTTTGGCTCATTGCGCCTGTTTTGATGGCATCAAGCATTCTTCTAACTTTTCTTTAGTATAATCGATGTAAGCTCGACTACCAGGTGTTCTTTTATATTTACTAGGCATTTCTCCTATTCTACATAAAACCTGGAAAAAAAATAAAAAATTACAAGGGGGTTACTTTGGCCCGGACTAAAGTAACCCGTTTATTAGGGCCAAAGATGTCCACTTTTATGAAATACGATGGCAACAACCATATTGTTGTAAAAAGTCAAAATTGTTATTTAGACAATCTTCAAACAAGTATAACTTGTAAAAATATGTACTTACCAGAAATTTTCAGCAAAATGTAAAACGTCAACACAGAAAAGTTTGTTTAACTAAAAATGTGTCAAATTTTCAACTGTACCTTGTAGCGATCTAAACTGTAAATAAGAACAGTTCAACCTACAAGACGGTATCTGTATTCGTTGCCAGTGCCATCTAGGAGACATAATGGTAACGGTCGTCAATATAGGTATCTTTATTCCGGTTGTAGGAAATTAATAAACACTTTTGGCATATGGGCTAAAGTTACACCCTTAAGGACAAAGTAACCCTGGTTTACGGTATATTCAGTGGGAAACTTAAGGAATCGATAGAACATGCCAAAATAATATGGATTTGTCATATTATATAGTTTATAATATAGTTTTCGATATAGACGGCGTTGAAGTTTTAATTTATTTTTAGTTTTTTCCATATTTCTCCGAAAATGATTAAGATATTATTATGAAATTCAAAAGGTAAACTTCGAGTACATTAGTACACTTTTCAAGATAGTTTTCATATCTCCATTCCAACCAGCAGCGTAACGATAGGGAGTGTCGAAGATATTCATCCCAAAAAAATTGGATGCTTCTTACCTAAGCTATTTTGGCTTCCTTTTTTGTCATTTGCCATCACTAGTGCACAAAAAAGTTATGTTATAATTTTTTGCAACGTGTTTAAGTTAAACTCATTTCAAAATCATTCCTACCCTACTTATCAATTAGCTGTTAATTGTGAATCGTTTAAATAAATATTATGGTTTTGCATTTCTCCAGTAGTATAATTTAAAATAAAGAGATAAAAACTACGGTTCGAAGTGTACGCAACTTTCACCTGAATTTCATAATAATATAGCAATTATCTCTGAAAAATGAGTCCTCTATCTATAAAACTAAGTATATTCAGCTATAAGTTTATGTGACAAATTCGTATTGTTTTGGTGTATTCTATCGTTTCTCTAAGTTTCCCGATTAAAATTTGGTCCACAATTTATATAAAGTGATCCCTAAATATAATAGTTTTTCCTCTAACCTAACATATCTTTGTTGATGATATCAAATGCTTTGAACAAATAAAAATATAATGATACAACATAGCGATTGAGCTTTAAGCCTGGATCAAATACCCAAGAAACAATTAAGATAATTAATTCTGTGGTATTTAATCGATGGTTAAATTGAAACCGCTACAGTGCAAATGACCCTTAATGACGTTAAATTAGAGAACATTTCTGGAGGGTCAATAATGATATTTTTTTATTGATTACAGATGTATTGAAAGGTATCAATGATATCACTAAATTTTTTTTTAATATCCCACAGTCTATGAATAATATATTTTAATTAGTTACTTATGTGGTGGTATTATTTTACAGATGAAACGACACCAAGGCCAGATAATGCATATGGATGGAGAGTTTAATATCAAAATCCCAAAGAAATTAATGTAAATTACCATGAAAAATTGATAAAACGTGGAAAATGAAGTACCCACCCACTGACATCTTTCAAGCTAGTTAGATACAAATATAACTAATATAGATGACAATGTAGTAATAATATGAAAAAACTAAATTACTCTGTTAATATATTTAATATATTTTTTTAAACTTAGTAATTTACATTCGATTCTTTCACTTGCAGTTTATTTTACAGATGGCAAGGTATTCATTCTATACCAGGCGCAAGCGTTGAAAAGATTTGGTCAAAATTTAAAGGCAGATTCTAGTCAGCAAATCAATTCATATCAACATGTGACAGAATGTTTCGTTACAGATTAACAGAGTATTAAACATTTGATGAACTAACGAATAATTGTTGATATATCAGTATTGGTTTGATAAAACGAATTCAAACTTGAGAAATTTCTTATCTGCGAAAAAAATCACATTTGGTTCAATAGGTAAATCTTTGTATGTAAAAACAACAAAATCACATTTAGGCCAAAATTGTATGAAATACTAAAAGCACTAAATATATTTAAAAAAAATGTTTATGTTCAGGCTTCTTAGGAAGCATCGTTTTTGAGAATAGTAGAATTTAATTTTTACCTGCAATACCGACTTAAAAAAAAAAAAAAATAAAACAACATTTTCATCATATAATGTATATCTGTAAATCGGTCTTAAGACAGGGTTTTCATTAAGAGGACAATATGTGTTGGAAATATAAAAGCATATCCAATGCATGATGCCTCCTCGTACACCAACTTCGGCTAATGATAGCAATAGTTTAGACTGATTAATTCTATTAAATATCTTGCTAAAGTCAGTATAGACGGCGTCAGCCTGCAGATGATTATAGCATACCAATATACTCAATATTCAGAATAACAAATTGAATTACTTCCAACAGAATGCGTGGAAAAATATCCATGTTATTTCTTATAATCAAATCCTCAACCTCATTTAGAAATATATTGGGTACAAATAACATTTTAACTAAAACATTCAATTTGCTGATTGGACGATAATTGGTTAAGAGATTTTGTACCACACTAAAAATTGGAACAATAATAAATTGATTAGAAAAATGGCCTTCCTTTAAGGACACATTAAAAATATTTTTAAAGGATTTTCGCCATAAGATTGCTGTTTGATATTAATTTTTATTTTATTAATAAAATCTTATTTTTTTGTTACTTAGCGTGTGTTTATCCTATATTTTACTATAATGTAAGTGAATATAGAATGGATAAGTTCTCAGCTTTGATCATTATTTTTATTTCCTTTGCTAGAGAAACAATCAGTGTAGTGTTAATAAAATTTTAATTAGAGGTGGTTAGTCAGAAAAACTTTGCTAAATAACTATTTTCACGGTTTTTGCTTTTATACTTCTCCCTTTAAATAGTGCCAAAAAAAAGTCTGGAGTGTAATATCCGGTGACCCAGAGGGTCAGTGAAAGTTTCTGTTACGAAATATCAAACGTTGCACAAATGATTGCTTTAAGAGTGTCATATAAACCGTTCCATCTCCTTATCCTCCAATTGAGGAATAAAAAAGTTTGCAGCTTATTTGCATATCTACCAAAATTAACTGTTGTCGTTGCGCCATTTTCTTCAAATAAATATGGATCAATAATTTCCAAAGTCAAAACTTCACACCATACTGTAGCTTTTGGGGAGTGCAATGGCTTTTCATGAACTGTATACGAATTTTCAGTTGCTCAGTAGAGACAGCTTTGTTTGTTAACTAAACCGTTTAATTAGAAATATGCTTCGTTCGTCATAAGTAAAGAATGTTCAACATCTGGAATGTTATTCCGCATGTGTCTCACTGACACACCGATTAATATCACATAATTTTTTGTACCTTGGATTTTTTTCTGTAAAATGTCACTAAATTTCTTCTAACTCATATATGAGCACATTTATCAAAGTTTGTAATACAGTTTATACACTATCAAGTAGTTGAACAGAGTATGCTAGGAAAAAAAGAAATAATTTTTAATTTGTGGATTCTATTCAATACTACATTGTAGTTGTCGTAAATAACGTGTACATCGTCCTCAATAACTTGATGGTTAAATAATTACTGTGCGTCAGAGATGGCTTGTAAGCCACCAAGATTTAAATGAAGCATAAAATATTGATGTCATGAAAATACTTGTGCTAATAGAGAACTGCTTCCAATGTGTTGTGAATAGTTTGTGGTGGCAGTCGGGATAGGTCACACGAAAGTACTAAATATGTTTAGTGGCTTTTACAAAAATCTGTCTTTTTATTTGCAATTAGGTCATTTAGCCCTGCGTAATTTTTTAAATTTCCTCTGCTATCAAATGTATGGGCATGGACCATACATGTTACATGTATTCAGTGTGCAAAGACAGCTTTTAGCCACTGGCCAGCTCAAGCATGTGCCGTGCTGGATCAGTCACTAGTATTAACATTTGTGAACTAGTAGTACTCATTGTATTCAACGATGTTATTACGATATTCTGTACAGTTTTGGCATTTACGGCTTCACCTCTTTTACTAACATGTAAAATTGCAGGCGACGATCCACCAGGATCTAGAATTCGCATTTGCCACTTAATTACCTGCTGCGTCCGCCATTTCGTCTACCGCTGCCCACATCAGAACTGATTGAAGGAGTTTTGCAAAAAAAAAAATTGAAAAAAAAATTGAGAAGAAAAAATTACAAAAATGCCCAGCCTCTCCAGGTTACTTCTAGACCATTAGTAAAATCTTTGGATACTATTTTTCGTAATCAGAAGAAAAATTGATCACCCCGTTTTTTTTTGGTTTTCGAAAATTTTGATTTTGTAAAGTTTTGACACTGAAATTTAAGTAGTAGACGTAATCTGGGGAGGCTGTGCATTTTTGTAAATTTTTTCTCAAATTTTTTTTTTCAAATATTTTTCTGCAAAACTTCACTCAGTACTGATAATTGTGCCTTCAAATGTTGCTTGGGTTCCATGCTCCAATATTGAGATGAGATATGGTACAATTCACCAGCCGCCACAGGTGCGGTCGTCCTTTAATTACTTGATGCAATGCAATATATGTTCGTATGTTTCACGTGTTGTTAATACGTAACACAGGTTCATTCTGTGCGTTAAATTACTCGGAACTTGGCCCAGTCTACTGATTAGTAATAAATTAGTATCATACCAGTGAAATTATCGTTCAAGCTCTGTTACAAAGTAACAGTTATTTTACGGTATCTATACCCAATCAGATGCTGTAATATAACTTTTGCCTTCCAGCCATACTTAATTTTTATGAACTATATACTGTGTGTTCTTTATTTATGACAAGCTATTATGTTTACATATCAAAAAAAAGTTCGTTCTGAGACATATTAGGAAAGTGTTTATATGCACAAAGGTAGTTAACAGTCAAGAGCTTGTATTGACTCTGAGAGACAGTACCCTGATAACAACAAACGTCCCCAGGACGTACACTTAGATCCTCGTTAGGTCTGAACGTACCGGGTTAATATGGTACGTTTCAGAGACGTCCGTTTGTTATCGGCCCTAAAACGTTCTACTTAAACGTTTTTAGGACGTGCTGCTAGAGTCTAGAAGTTCAGACAAATTAAAAAAATATGTGTGAAACCTGCTCTAGTGTATGTTTTTTTTAAGCAGATGAGTTGACACCATATTTGAAAGAGAAAAATAAAAGATTAAGTACGCTAATAAGTATACAGAGTGTCCCCGTATGAAGTACCCGCAATACTTGCAAACTTTTATTATTTTAAATTTTTCGAGAAAACACCAATCTTAATTAAAACTGTTTTTGACTTAGTCATATTTTAAATAAGATATAGAGAGAGGGCAAAAATGCTTGACCGCAGGATGAAAAATATTTGAAATGGAAATTTTTCAAATTAGAAAAACAAAAACTACAAAAAATGAAATTAAATCCTTATAAAGTTTTACTGACAAAATTAATTTTTAAAATAAAAAAAACATATTTTTAATTCTTGTGGTCTATATTTTTTATTAGTCTTTAATTTTCTAATGTCAAAAATTTTCATTTCAACAATTTTCTTTTATTTTGCAGTCACAACATTATTGTTCTTTTTGACCCCCCTTTCTTGCGTATATCTTACCTAAAATTTGACATAATCAAAAACAACTTTTCTCAAAAATATGATTAAAAATTAAAATATTTTGCATGTATTGGGTACTCCATATCCGGGGACATCCTATATAATTTTTATAACCCTGCTTTGTGATGGGATAGGCACTGATTTTAAAACAATAACTACAACAGTAATTATTACTACTACTATCCTTTATATTGTGTGCTACTAATTAGTACGAATATATCACAATGAGAATAAATGGAAATACTGGATTAACAAAAAGATGTTAAGTTCCAATAAAGTGCTTTCATTTTAAAATTCCCGCTAAACGTCGTGTTTTTTGACATGGGGAAATTTTGGGTATTTGCTGTCAAATTATGGGGAATTCAATTTGATAACCTTGGTTGTTGCGTCACTTTTATATTTATTTGCGTGTGTTCATCCATCATTTTGCCATAAATAAGAATAAGAAATTTATATTAAGATAAATTTTGTTGATGAGCTTGTTCGATAACGTTATTGTTGTGCTTTAACGGCTCCAAAGTACCAAAAATAGGTAAGTAGTTTATTTAATTAATTTGTATTTAGATCGGTATTTTTATTCTAAATAATTTTGGTGCTGCTTTGATGGTATATAGCATATAAATATACTATCTACCACCTTATTTGGCAACGTTAAATTATTAAGCGAGATCATCTGTGAACCTGGGTATGCAGTTTTCAGTTGTTTATCATGGAGCGAACTTATTCTCTTAAAATAAATCTATTGGATAAACATTATAAAAAATTGAAAAGAATAAGTACTGAGTGTGTTAAACGAAGTGTTAAATATGGTTCGACATCTAATGAATAAGTGAATCCTACCTGATCTTCTGATTCTGCAGACTTAAGAGTTATTTTAAGTTCGGCTCATGAATTCGAATTTCCCGTCTTGGACTGTATATACTCACCTCTAGATAGTAATGCTTTCATTACTTCAGAGCATGTCTCTTTCATCAGTTGTAGAACTAGAAAATGTTGCAGATAATATCAGGTGCCCAATGGAGAATGTGTTAGAATCCTCGAAAAATAATGTGTCGACTCATCTACACTCAGAATTAGGGTAGTGGGCAGTGAAGTTTATTTCCCATAATGCAATGTCACATTAGAACAGTCCATCGAAATTGATATGATACAATAATAATAAGTAACACTGTTAAACAAAATAGATTCACATTTAAACAGTGATGGGTTTTATTTAAAAGATAGGGCACCAAGAAAATTATGTCAACAATTTATTTTAAATATAAACATGCCATCAGGTAGCATATTAGTCTTAAGGTTTTTTGCCAATACTTCATTTAAAATGTTAATTTTCTTTTGTTTATATAGAGCCTGCAGAAGTTGCTGATGTTTCAAAGTCTCGGAGAGACACCGAAATTGCTATTACGTCGTGGCTGAAGAGGGCAAAAGAAAGAAGAGCGAGGATGTCAAAAAAAATTCGGAAAGAATGTTAAAGAATAATGTAAACTAGGATTATCATAGGTAGGCGAACTGTTCAATAAAACGTTAGACAAAGAGAAATGCCTATTTTACCATCTTCTATGCATATACAATCAAATGAAGACTTCAGACTTCAGACGCACCCATAAATTTGTTGATATGCTACGTAAGGATATAAATTTTTATTATGAGTAGAAAATACTGGAAACAGATTTCCAGCTCAAGTTTTCTTTAAGTTATTAATGATTTAGGTGTTAAGAAAATTCCATGAGAACTGTTAAATTTTCAAAGTTGCAAATTGATTTTAAATGTTTTAAATTTATACTTAGACAAATTTTTAATCTGTGGCTATGCTGCAATTCTGATAATAGTATAGCCATCGAAATACCCAATATTTACTTTCATTGTCTGATTAATGTAAATTTAAAAAGAAGTAAGATGTAGCGCACTTCAGTGATTTTAAATAAGGTGAGCTAAGTAAATTTTCTTACACTGCATACGCGCGTGGAAGAAGGTATCATGTACATTTATCTTTGTTTTATGTTTTATTGCATATTTCACCTTCTTATGATATATCCAATATCACTTATAATGTATAAAATTATATTATACTGTAGGACTTATTATTTATTTATTTATTTATTTATTTATTTATTTCCATACACTGCTCAAAAG
The DNA here is from genome assembly GCA_029963845.1 of Rhamnusium bicolor. NCBI lineage: Eukaryota > Metazoa > Arthropoda > Insecta > Coleoptera > Cerambycidae > Rhamnusium > Rhamnusium bicolor. Next base: position 894,249 of record JANEYF010001486.1, on the reverse strand, counting down.
GTAAACCCATTTCTAGAACAGGAAAATACACAAAACAAAAAATACAATAAAGTATAAGTATATAGAAAAGATATTTAAAAAGAAAAAAAAGCATTGTATAAAAATAACAATAAAACATTGTATAAAAATAACAATAAAATAATTTCAGACAGTTTAAGACGGAAAAAGAAAAAAGAGAAACAAAGACTTAGTTATTATTACATTTTTTTAATAAAATTAAGGGTGCAATGAAAAATATCAAACTGCCCACAGTTGTTGTTGTAATTGTTGCACATAGTAAATAGAGGAGAGTATCTAAGAAAATTCGAATGCGAAAATGAGAGGTAAAAAAGTTAGTGTTCTCCGAAAATTCACACTAGGCACATGAAAATTTAATTTCCCTAATACTTCTTGGCAGTCAATTTAATTGTGTAAGATTTTATATAGAAATACTTGAGAAAAATATTCGCGTCTATTTTCAAGGGATGTCATGGAAAACAACTCTTGTTGGGGAACACTGATAGACGGGTATGCTCCCGCAGACTTAAGCCATAATAGTTTTAAGAATCGTCTTTGCACTTTCTCCAAAGAGTCTACGTGATTTCTGTAGTGAGGGTTCCAAACAAGAGACGCATATTCAAGTTTAGACCTAACAAGAGCAAAGTATAAAGTTTTAAGTGTACTGATATTTGAGAAGTCTCTGCTAGTTCTAATTAGGAACCCAAGAGTCTTAAGAGATTGAGTCACTAAATTATTTATGTGAGGTATAAATGAAAGTTCGCCATCGAATATTATGCCAAGATCAGCAAGAGTAGAAGGGCGTTGTCAATACTGTAATTAAACATAACAGCCTCGGATTTAGTTGTGTAGGTCATAACGTTACACTTAGACACATTCAGATTTAAGTTGTTTTCAACGCACCAATTAAATAAGTTTGAAAGGCTGTTTTGCAGAAAAACGCAGTCCTCCAAACAAGAAATTACTTTAAAAATTTTGACATCATCAGCGTAAAGTAGACAGGACACATCAATAACATGCACAATATCATTAATGAATATGTTGAACAATAGGGGACCGAGAATTGACCCCTGTAGGAGTCCAGATGTAGCAATATATTCGACAGACTAGAAACCATTATACGCAACATATTACCTTCTATCCGAAAGATAAGCATGACAAAATAATAACAGAGACGGCGAGAAACCAAAAACGGACATTTTGTTTAGCAGTATGTAGTGATCCAGTCGGTCGGATGCTTTCGAGAGATCTGTATATATTACGTCAAGTTGCCTGCGTTGATCAATAGCTTCAGAAATAGACTGGGTATGCATAACAGATTAGAGGTGGTAGAACGCCCTTTCATAAAACCATTATACGTATTATAATATATAATTTTTTAAATCCCACATTTTTTAATAGCACAATAGAAATAAAATATTCGCAAAAATTTGTCACATAATTATGACAAAAAAATTACCCAAGTATCAAAAGTAATCTATTTGAATAATTTGTCTGTATGTTATAATTGTGTCCTTCCTTTTTATCTTTTTTGGGTTTTCTAATCACATTCATTCCCTTCGAAATAGAATCCAATCTTTGGATTCTATTTTGAAGGAAATGCATGTGGTTACAAAACCCAAAAAAGATAAATACCATCTGCTGTGAATACACCTCATATATGGTGGAGGGGCAAGGTATGTGTTTTCTATAGTATGTCCTAACAACATTTTTAGGACGTCCTTTCTAGACCTGTATTCGTCCTGGGTTGGACGTTCTCGAGATACCCAGTTTTGCTGACAAGGAACGTCCCTCAAACGTGCTCCGTACGATTTATGTAGGTAAAGTACGTTCTCGGTACGTTAACAATGTCCTGTGAGGATGTTCTTGGAACAACCATGTGCTATTAGAGTAAGAAAGGGAGTGACAAATAAACAAACTGTATAATGTAGTAACCATCTTTAATTCTATTAAGAATCCTTCATTAATTTTTGTGCAACAATAGAGAATGTTTTTTAAAACTCGAGTTTTGATTTTTAATTTACTGTAGTTATAAATATTATGGACATTACAGATACAAATAATTTAAATATCCGTAAAAGGATTAATACTAGAATTTTACATATCTTTATAAATTTTGTTAAGTAGATCATCATGAGAATCTTTCATTTCATGTTTCATGGCTTTATGGTCACGGGATTTCATATGACTAGGCACCATCCTACCATTTCTTGCATACTCTGGATCGGTATTCTGAAATGAACATAAAATTGTAATTCTTATCGTAGGTGATATTAATAAGATAATTCAAACAGTGATTGAAGATGACGTTACTTTGTGAAAATCCATTTTGAAATTAAATAATTACAAAACACGTTTTTTTATTTGTCTAATTTTCACTTCAATTTTTAACTTTAGGACTAGTTTCATCCTATTTGGACATTTTAAATCTGTTTCATTTTAGTTGCTTGACAGGCTGATTTCAGAAAGTCGATTGAAAATGTCCGAATAAGTTGAAACTAGTCGTAAAGTTAAAAATAAAAGTGAAAATTAGACAAGTAAAAACCAGTCTTTCGTAATTATTTAATTTCAATAAGATAATTATTTGAACAATTAGTATGCCAGATTTCAGAGGCAGCTAGTTTATCAAGAAAGGCACTTTGCTTATTAAACACATATGCTAACATATCTAAGTAGCTACTGTCTAGGTAGCTAAAGTTACCTGGCGTTTTTCGCGTTTAAGGGTTTAAGATACCCATTTTTAAATTCCTTTTTAAGTTAAAGGTCCCTTTAAAATATTGACAATACCGGGGGTTAAAGTTGAATTCTACATCCCTATCAAATTTCAACGTTGTAGCTGGAGAGGTTTGGGAGAACGAATAAACCCCCCAATTCACCTTCTTAGCAGGAGCTTTCGAAAATATTCCTTCTCATAGGACGAAATTCCAGAGCCCTGCCGTTATAATGGATGGTAGATTGCTAAATATTCGTAATTATGTAATTACACAATTATGAATATTATATTCATTTATTTATTTACGGGTCAAGACCATAATAAATTCTACACAGAAAAAAATATAATAAACAGTACGCATGTAAAGTTTCGAATATAATTATTATTTTTGTTAATATGCCCTTATCGAGGAAACACGCGGTCAGACAATTTTTATTTCAGTTACGTATTTTTTATGTAAATAATTGTAGCATAACATCAAAGTTAACAATATTACTCATATATTTTTCATAAGGGAATTTATTTTTTAAAAAAAAATGGTTACCAAAAACTTGATGATATAATATCCGATATAATACATTCTAGGAACGTATGTAATAAATATAAACAGTAACAGTAACCTAATCCTTCAGCGGAACAGCTGGCATCAGATGTTTCACTATCGACAGTATCAGCAACATTGATAACTAGTGGCTCTACTAAAACTTCTATTCTTGTGTCGAGGTCTCAGAAGCGTTGCTCTTCTTAGTAATATGTTCGATACATTTCTACCTTGATGATGCTGTTACACTGCGAAACGCGTTCTCAAATAAAATGTTTACGTCACTTAATTGAAAACTAGTATTGTTTCACGCCACCACTTTTCACTTGAGCCCAAATCAGTTCGATAGGGCTAAGTTCGCAGTGGTATGGCGGTAAACTATTGCATATTTCATGTATTTATCCTTTATCCTCGAAATATCAAGTGATTGAACTTTAAACATAATATCCTCGAACGCGATATTTTCCTCATTCAGTCAATCCAAAATTTGACCATTTCTCCAAGTTGTTGTGGGTAATGCTTCAATAGGGCGCCTATGATATGGTACAGTGATTTTTAAAAGTTTCGTCAATTTAGACATAAGGTTGGTTAGTTTTATATATTTTTTAAAGGTCCTGAATTCGTTTTAAAATTGGATGATACAGCCGTCGTTCACAGGAGTACAAGTTGAAATAAAATTTGAATACAGGAAGTGATTCCTTGAAACATTTTAAAGAAGAGAGTTCCTTAAACAAACTTTGCAATGCAAGTTATAGCCCGTCAGTCTTATTATAAGGGACGCTATACTTTAGTTGTTATCATTTTTTGGGAAAACCGGTACTCCTACGGAAAAAATCTAAAAGGTAAAAAAATTTTCTTTTAAGTTTCATGGCATATGAAGCTTCCGAGATTCCTTTTAAATCCACCTTTAGCTATTGTGTACAAATTAAATAAAGTTGTAGTCCCCAGCGGGTACTGGTCACATGCCAAATATGACCGATGTAAATCGCACCCTTTTAAAAAATATGACTAAAAACTTTTATTTCTCTTTAACTTTGAAAGGGCTTAACTCTGCAGGAAAGCATTTGCGAACTCTTTAAAATCAGGAAGCAGCTCCTGAAGTTTCCGACATTAGTTAGAAAACGCCCTGTAGAGCAAGTAACGTATTAAAATTAAATGTTTCTAATCAACACCATCCATATCTGATATACTTATTGAAAATCACCCTTATGATGTGTATTATGACATACGTTTAATAATAAAAGTGGACCTTTTTTCAACTAACGGCCCCTGTAGTTGTAAATTACCCTGTATATTAACTAAAATGATGTAAACATTTTTCAAATATGAAGTAATAATAGTCTAAGCAATAGCGTGCAAATTCGACGATGTAAGATTACCCTCTGCTAGTCGGTAATCAAAGAGACACCCATATGAGTACCACACATTTTTCTCTTCTGAAATTTTTGGTATGATATGGTTTTGTTTTTCTTGGCTCCACATACTCCAATTACGCTGGCAGACAAAACTTCCGGTTGGCGCGCGATAACCGGAAATTGAAAAGAAAATTTTAGTTACTGGACCAAACCTAACGCATAATGTTTATTTTGGTGTACAGTACAGTATTATAGTGGCAGACATTTCTATCGAGCAATTTGCCATCAAAGTGGCAAAAAATAGATAAAAAATTGAAATGTTGATAAAAAACAGTTAAAATTAAAAAACTTCTGCCCAGCCAGCTTATGGTTTACAAGGCACTAAAGCCCTAACCTTGACTGGCAGACATTGTTGCCAAATTTAACCCCCTAAACCACCCCTTAAAGTGTTAAAAAAAGCTCAAGTTTTTCGTATTTTCTAATGTAATAACATGTCCAAGAGACGCTTTTTAATATTTATAAAAAAAAGTACAGACACGAAAAACTGATTTTTTTTTTAAATCCTGTAAGGGGGTGGGGGGTTAAATTTTGGCAAAAATGTCTGCCAGCCAAGGTTAAGGTTTTAGTGTTTTGTGAACCATAAGCTGGCTGGGCAGAAGTTTTTCTAGATTTTAACTGTTTTTTATCAATATTTCAAATTTTGATGCATTTGATCCACTTTGATGGCAAAAACCGACCGATAGAAATGTCTGTGACTAGTACTGTACTGTGTACACCAAAACAAATATTTTGCATTAGGTTTGGTCCGGTAACTAAAAAAATTGTTTTCTAATTTCCGGTTACCGCGCGCCGACGGAAAGTTTTGCCTGCCAGCGTAATTGGGGTATGTGGTGTATATATAATAACTAGCTATGCAGACAAATATCGGCAACCATTCGATTAAAAAAAAAGTTCCCCTCTCCGCATCCGGCCGCCATACCAAAAATTTCAAAAGAGAAAAAGTATGGTATTCATATGCCCTCTTTGATTACCGACTGGCAGACGGTAACCTTTCATCGTTGAATTTGCACGTTATTGGCTTAGACTATAAGTGAAATTTGAAAATATCACAATATAGACAAGTTAAACATTTCTAATCTTTAAGAGTGTCTGTAGAAGCACATAAAAATGAATTGGTTGAATAAGTGATTATTCTTGTAATGAATTTTAAAGTTTAAACTTACATGATATTGTTTCAGAGCTTGCTTAATTTCATGAGATTCACTAGAGTCTCCTTGAGAAGAAAAATAATTTTTATTATTTCTTTGGGCATATTGTCCTCCATATACATCATATCTTCCTTGGCCTTCATACCCTTCTTGTCCATTATCTCCTTGTCCTACTTGCCCTCCTTGCCCACCGTGACCTCCTTGTCCTCCTTGATATCCTGACCCCCCCTTGACCTCCTTGTCCCTCTTGGCCCCCTTGTTCCCCTTGTCTTTCTCGTCTTCCTTGTCCTTCCTGCCCTCCTTGTCTTCTACTTACTACATATTCTCCTTCTTGTTCTTCCCTTGTTCTCCTTTTTTCTCCTTGCTTTCCTTCACCTCCTTGACCTTCTTGCCTTTCTTGCCCTCCTTTGCCTCCATATACTCCATATCCTCTTTGGTTTCCACTTATTTTCAATTCTCCTTCTTGACTTACCTCACCTTCTTGTTCCTCATGTAACCCTTGTTTCAATAGTTTCAGCTGGATTTTATGTGTCATTCGTTTCACTTGTCTGTCATGATCCATCTGCATCTGTTGTAAAAATATTTCTATAAAATATTTTGACGACTAGTTATACAGGGTGTAACAGAACCATGCGACACAAATTCAGGTCCAGAACTTTTCTCTGTAATCCGTGTAGGATATAAGAGAAAGGTTAACAATATTAATAAAAATACAATCAATTAACTCACACGTAAAACAATTCTCGTAAATATCAGCTGTACAAATTTATCCCTGAATTTACCCACAATACATTTTATAGCGTTCATTCATTAGATGTAAATTAAGGACCAAAAGTGATAATATTTTGTAAAATGCGAAAAAAAATTTATTGAAATCAGAAGCGGTTTAAATTTCTTGCAACATCATTCAAAAATATCCATTATAAGATCCTTTACACTTTATATTATAATCCAAAAGTTAATAAATGATGGTAAATTTAAATCTGAAACTATACCGTGTTTTCATATTTTCACACTACATTGGGAAGCAACGTTTGTCACCTCGTATGTTTGGAGTAGAGAAGGAAGAGCATAGACTGCATGACTGCCGCTGTGGAAAATTTACGACAGTCAGTCGATCACATTTTGAATCTAGGAGACTGCACGAGCTTTACAGAACGCTTCCCTATGTAGTGTATTGAAATGATAACAGGATATACATATTTATATATACTGGAAACCCTGAAACAAACAAAAGGAAAACAATGAAATTTTAAATACCATAACAAGTATTAACTTTAGTGTGACCGTTATTTGACTCAACAACAGCTATTAGTCGCGGTCACCAATTATGACTTTTTCAATATTATTACCCTCCCATTCTTACGCACATCTACCTGCAAATTTACCTAAAACAAAGTAATCTGCAAGATTAAGATCAGGACTATTTGAAGGTCAACTATTTGGTTCTATGAAGTGTGGTACTCTGTCATCGTTTGTGACCAAGTCGTGTACATGTAGTCAATATTTTCCTTTAAAAATACTTTATTACTACAAAAAGTAATATCAACGTTTTATTAACATTTGTTGATAAATAATGACAAAACAGCAACAGAGTGATTCGACCACTCTTTATTACCTAAGGCTTTAACTACTAATACTTTTTCTTTGTTGAACAAAACAATTTTAAATAATTTTGTCACATTGAAAACAATATCTTTGTAATAATGACAATTATTATGACACAACTCTTGAAATTTTTTACATATTAAAAAATATGCTACATTTACATTGATATAATTTTTTAAAATCATCTGCCATTTTGTTCTTTGGAAGACAATTTAATTCGATTTTATTTTAAGCATTTACAGCATTCTTCTAGTTACAAGTTGTGAGTTATCAAAGTTGGTTGAAATACCTCATTTTGAATTGAAAAAACAAAGTTTATGTAAGTTAGTCGATTGTATTTTTATTAACTATTGTCAACCATTCTCTTATTCCCTACGAGACCAAGTTCTCGATTTAGAAGGTTGGTGCAGATTAAGTTTTTGTTTTACTCATTGGAAACATATTCAGTGAACAGAGAAGCCTAAATGTACGAAAATTTTTTAAATCTTAATTTCCGCAATTTCAAAAACATGCCACCACAAAATTATCAATATATTCAAGAGTGCTTAACCGAATTTGGAGATCTTTGAACTGGTAGTTTACACAGAACATACTAAAACGACAAATATGCTAGTTTGGAACAAAAATTTAAATTGTAAGATCCAAGTGCTTTTGAAAATTACAGTATATTTAAATTTCCCGCCGTTGAGAAAAAAATAATTAGGAGTATAAATCATTTATAATATTCTTCTTGTTACAATTTGAGTCTAAGTTCGAGAAAATCAGAAAAAAATTAGCGAAGATTCTGAAAAAAGAAGTTTTTTTTTTGGACCACCCGATAGAGATGTATCCTAATATGCACCATTTTCGAGTTAATTTCAATTGAAATTTTTTATTTTTGTAAGATTTTTAGAACGATTAGAGGTATTGAAGTGGTTTTCACTTGAAGAGATCATAGTTAAATTTTTTCAAATTAATCAGGGATATAGCCAGAGGGGATTACCGATAATTGAAGTGGAGAATGGATAAACGCGTTAATTAACAAATTACAAATTTGTCACAAAAACATTTTTTCCAATCTTTATTCACCAGACACGGAGTTATATTTTTTCTTAGCTTGTTTATCTATTCATTATTTAAGGATCGAGTAGGTAATAGAAATGTAGCGAAACATGGGTGACAAGTTCTAACACTTTTATTGAATATGATATTATAATTTTTGAAAGATTATCAGTTAACATCTTTATCTATCCACCGATTGATTCAATTGATAACTTTTTACAAAATATTATAACAATCCCCTGGTTACCAGGAAAAATTTTAGAATTTTCGGTATCCCTTAATTTTTAACAAAAAAAGGTAATTTATATTCTGTTGTACGGAGTATCGTTTTCAATAATATAGTATTTTTACAATGTTGCATTACTTGATTTCTTTGTGTCAGTTATTATTATTTAGGTACAAAAGAATTGTAAAGATAAGAAAACAAAATTTTTTTGTAACATAACTCAAATTCGATACAAAATTTCATATATTTTCAATAACATGAGATAAGTGTTCTAGTCAAAGATGATGTGTGTTTCAATTAAAATGGATACACCCCAATAATTTTTTTATTTTTCAGTGAATTTGATAATTCGTTTTAGTATACCGGACGGCGATTTAGTGTGAGATCGGTTTGTGGCTTCATTAATAATAAAGTTAGAAATCTGTATATCATACACACTAAGTACTTTTTGTCATTGAATAATTTGAAAATATTCTCAACGATACAAGGTACTCCCTTTTTATGGTGCAATATTCTTATTTCAAATGTAATGATGAATTTTTTATTACAAATTTAGAATCATCACAAAATTTCCTTCTCAATGGATGGGGATAGGCCTTTTCTATTATTAATTTGAGGTATTTAATTTTTTCTGAAAATTATGACTATTGCGTCGATTTTAATAAATAAGAGTGACTCATTTACGCAAAACTTTTTTTTTAAAGCTTCACTTTAGCCTAAGAATGTCGTTGTTGTTTCAAAACAGGTATTAAATTTTTGCAATTCTTTAGTCCTATTTTCGGTGTCAGTTTTAGCAAAATTCAAGCTCAATTTTTTAAATTTATTTAAATGGCACACCCTGTAAATTTCTATTTGTTACGAAGCAGAACTCAATTCTCGTTCGTTCAATGTAAATATTTCTATACCTAAATCAGTCCATTTTCATGATATTTATGAATTTTTGAAACATAATACCAGTTTAAAATTTTTTTAGTACGCTATGAAAACAAAAGAACATTTAAACAGTAATGTCAAAATTCATTTTTATTTTGATACTCAGGCCTATGAAGTATCCTCTTACGTTATTATGATAGGGCTGTTAAAAGATAAAGCCAATCAGAAATAAACAATTTTTAAAAAAGGCGGTTTCCGATTAGATCAGAGTTTTAATCGCCTTGTTATAATAACATGAAGATACATCATAGGCCTGATTAAAGTTGTTGGTACGATATGAAAGCAAAGGAAGTAAATTGAAGACTATTGTCAAATTTAATTTATTATAATTTTCACACATTCATCAGCCGAAATTAATGAATCTTTCAAAGGTCGAGTGGGTAAATATGATTTTTCTTCTGAATGAGTGTCAAAAAATTGTCTGTTAGCATCTAGATTGTATGGAGAAAGATTTCCGGATAGAAGGAAACTAAACAGAAAAGCTTTTAAATTACGTTTTGAACATACAGGATAGGTAATTTAATCAAATACAGAGCATCGCAAAACTATAATTAATGAAAAAACAAATGTATTGTTATGTTTACTAGAAAATCCTCATACGTCATCTAGGATGACGGCAATTAAATATTGAAGCCTTATTAAGCTCCGAATTAAAAAAAGAATACAATATTATTACTGGATATTAGAGAGCTCAAAACGAACTAGACTTTTTGCAATTTATTGTATTTACTTAAAAGAAGTGCGTAAATAGAAAAAGTTCATATTTATAGTGCACAAAATCCTCATTTTTTTGACTTGTTGATTTCCAACATCTGGTCTGTTAACGGTCGGGGTGGAATTTTAGGAAAATAAGTTATTGGGCCATATTTTTTTGAGAATTACATTACCAGTGAAGTTTTCACGACTTTTTCGCCCTTCTTGAAAACATACCACGAAACAATGCTGCAATTGTGGTCGCTGCACAACCTCATTATCACCTTAGAACACATTTAAATTTTATATTTTCAAATAGATTCACCCGCTCAGTGGAGTAGTTGGCTAGAGCTCGTAATTGGCAAATTAATTGGCAAGTGTGACTAGATAATCTCTCCATCGTTTTGCGGGTTCAAATTCTGCTACCGGCAATGGCAATGTCGGTGTGAATGGTTGTGTCGGCGTTTTTTTATAAGTGTAACCCTCGCTCTTGCAGCTTCAGATTTGGATTCGGAGATGTCTATTTTCTGTAATTTTTATGTTTTATGTAAATCGATTGGAAAAGGAGGACCGATAAGTTGTCCACTTGGGTCTCCTGATGTAACCCCTCTGATTTTTTTTTGTGGAATTTTGTCAAAGATAACATTTATGAACTTCTCTCAACTACATTCGATGACATAAGAAATAGGATAGAGACGCTTTTGCTAGTATTTTACCAGAAATGCTTTTAAATGTGCAAAAAGGTATAATTAATAAAGCTGGAAAATGCATTGAAAATAATGGAAACCTATTAAAAAACTTAATTCAGTGCTATTACTTTTCAAGTATTAATAATTAAATTATAAGTAAATGATTTTTCATCGCCTACTACAAAATTGTTAAATGATATGTTTTATATTTTTGTAAATATTTTGAAAACGGTTTGATTTATATATATCAATACTTATAATAATCGAAAGGGAATTGAATTTTGCTTCATAAAAATATACAGTGAACCGCTAAAAAAAAAAATAAAAAAAAATTGATTTCGAAATTTGATAAAATTGACGTCGAAAATCGGACGCCCTGTATAGAAATGTAGAAATTTAATAACTATTTTGAAACAATAGCGGCATTCTTAAGCTAAAGTGGAACTTTCAGAAAAAAATCATTTTACGTTAATGAGTTTCTTATATTTCAAAATCGATGCATTTGTCATAATATTCGGAAAAAGTTAAATATGTCTCAAATTAATAATATACAGTAGAATACCACTGAAAAGGAAATTTTGTGAGGAATCTAAATTTATAATAAAAAATGTACTATTCCATATATGAAATAAGAAAGCTGAGATACGTATCGTAAAAATGTATAGTTTAAAATATTTTTGTACTGTTCAGCAACAAAAAATATTTATTACGTAGGTGTAATTTGTAGATTTCGAACTTTAATATTAATGAAGCCACAGACCCATCTCACATTAAATCACCACCTGGTACCCACATGAAGCTTGTAAAGCTTTATTAAATGAGTAAACTACAACTTAGCCTCATTTTATGACCAGTAAATAACAGTGTCTTGTCAGTAAAAATTTACATTTAGCTTAAAAAATAATACAAGAATTTAGAACTGAAATATTTTAATAAAAATAAAATTTTCATTTCCATAACAAAAAAAAAGAATGCACCGGATTTTATTAGATTCTCGTCTTAACCCCGACCTACTATTTTATGCAAAAATATTTTCTATGCTACCATTTATTTAGCAAATTAGAGTAATTAAATAAAATTTGACACATACAGTACACAACATCCATTTTAGGTTCATAATGTGTCCATGACGTCCATGGATATATTTTGAACATCCAGTAGATATTCATATCAAAATATCCACTGGATGTACGCAAAAATAGATTCACTGGACGTCCATGGATATACTTGGATGTCCATACCAGCACATCCACTGAATGTACGCAAAAAATTTCTATTGGACAGACATGGACATCGACTGGACTACCTATGAATGTGCCTACTGGACCATATATGGATGTCCCTAGTTGTGACAAATGTATAATCCAGTGGACGTCCATTGTGGGTACTATATCCATTGAATACCATCCAATGGATATCCATAGGATGTTTTTGTGTTGTTTGGAGATGTCAGGTTGTGTGATTCTTTCACTAGTAATACAGTATATACAGTCACAATCGAAAACTGAAACTATGACAAATGTTTCTAACATTCCGGCGTTCAAAACTTCCTTACGCAAAAACACAAAACTGTTTAAACGATAATAATTAATAACTAACCGACTAACTGGGTAATGGAAAATACATAACAATGTAACGTTTTACAAACATTATACTTAATAATATATGTGCTAAGCTAGATACCTTCAATTACAAATATTTGAAAATCTGCTGTTTTCCGACATTTAAAAATAGAAAATAATTATCGCGAAGATGCTGCCCTTAGTAGAATGCATTTTATTTTGTATTAATATATCACAGTTCTGAGAAAATTGAGTTTTAAATTTGGTGTGGTATTTTGACGGACCCAAATAAACAAAACGAAAAATTGCCAATACAGAAGCACATTCACACATGAATTTACCGGCAGTTATATTAGAAATTTCGTTAAACTAAACCGATACTAGGTATCGAGGTCATTCGTAAATGATAGATAATTCAAAGAAAACATCAATTATCAAAGTACAATCGTTTAAAGAAAAATTCATTTACTTATAATTGTTATACAAATTTAAAGGAAATAAATGCTAAAAAAGTTATTAATTTTTCTTACGTGTCTGTCAAGTGAGGGATGCCTTAAATTTTCGCCACTTTCCATCCATTTTCTTTCATCTGATGAAACTGTATACGAATTTACCTGTAATATATAAAAAAAAATATTTCGTACGTTAAAGATATACATTTTTGCTAACCACAACTACGAACGTGGCGACGAGGAATACTATTTTCAACATCATCGTTCTTGAGTTTCAAGCACAGTTTTGAGAACTTGCGTGTTCATACCAATTCCACTTATATATAACTAAAGTTTCCTATAAGGTCACTACGTAATTTGAAATCTGCTCTCTGTATAGCTGATTCAGCAAAGATAAAGCCCCAGTTAAAAAAATCTAGCATAAGGGAAATGAAAATGAACAAATAGTAAAGAGGTTATCACAAATGTTATATTTCATTCATTAACTATGTTGCAAAAACGTGTAAATGTGCATCTTTATATCACGGGTCAAAATATGATTCAAAAGTTGATATGAATGTATATTTTTTATTTCTGACTATAATATGTAGCAATTATCACTTTTGCGTATAGAAATATTATTATTCAGTAAAAGTTGAAATAAAAAAAAAACAAAAAGCGTATTATATCCAACTAAAATAAACTATTGAATATATTTCGAATTCAAAATTCATAGTAATAAAAATAATTCTAACAACAATACACCTTTACAAACAAAAAAATCACAACACCTATAACGAGTGGACATGTTTTATTCAGATCTTCACAAAATGTATATTTTGGTAAGAAGTAAACGACTGAATATGAAATCAACGAAACAAAAAGTTGTTCAGTAATTAATACTCCTTAATTGTTCTGGCATGCTCGAAATTACCGATTTCCTGTAGGGATTGTAATTACAGGTTCCTTGATCCGACGCCTAATATCGTTATCCCAAAAATTTCAAATATGAAAACCTGAATTACGATCTGAAACATAAAATTCGTAAGAGCCAATGAACTAAGCATTCATATTGCAGCAAGTTTTTTTTTTAAATGCTGATTGTGTTGGAGGACTACGGTGAGATTCAAATAAAACCAGTTCTGAAGCCAATTTTAAATAAACGAATTCGCGATCAGGGTTTATCAGGGTAACATACTGTGCTTTAAGATATACAAAAATATCATGCTCGTTTTCTTCACCTATTGGAAAAAAATAGGTCGAAACATGAAGGTTCAATTTTTTTTTCAAATTATAAAATAGTATTTCGACAGGAATAATTCCAAACAATTATTGGGCGAGCCCAATTCATCCAAAATTTGGTTACATTGTAGATTGAAGTTTTCCAAATTCAAATTCGACCTTCACTACTTTCTTGCTGTTTTGGTTTTGACCACTGATGGAGTTTTGGAAGCTGACGAAACTAAAAACTCAATTTCACATTTTTAATGATTTCGTTTTGTTTTAGGGCACTTTTGTTTGTTAGTTTTTGACCATTGCCAACATTTTGATTATTTTGGAAACCATTATCAGGGCGTAATTTCGTGACAATTTTTCTTTCGACATTCTTCAATTTTGAGAATGGATTGGACAGGTAGCACAGATCACATCATGCCAAAAAATATTCAAGATCTGCTACCAATGAAGATGTTATCGATACTGTGCTTTACACATCAGATTCATATATATCTATGTTAATAATGCTCTTGGTAAGAAAAGTGGCGGAACTTGATGAAGAGGCTTTGTAGTTGTTGAAATAATTACTATATTTCTTATGTAACGGTGCTAGGCATACAAAAAAAAAACATAAAACACCACATAAATTAGATAATTAGATAATCTGATTATTTATGTGCTTGTATTTTTGAAAAATATTGTTATTTAAAAAATATATAATATGTTGCATTCCTAGCGAGATATTTAATGAGTTTCTATTCCAATTTACAACTTTCTTTTTATTTTTGAATTTGATTTATTTATGCAATTATAATATCTACGTATCCACTAAAAGTCACCTAGAATGCTTTGTTGGTGTTGCAAATGAAAGATTCCCTTTTCCTCCAAGAGGGAGGCTTTTTGGGGGAAATTATCAATTACAAAAGCTTACTTGAATTACACGGTATAGTCATTAATTAATCTCAATAATTCTGTCGGTTGTGTCCTTTTACACGTATAGATGACATGTTAATTTAAATAGCTCTTACATAAACGCCACAAATACATATTGAATCTGACAAGGTCAGAAGTACCTATTAATTAATGGCTGATTCCTAAGCAAAATTATTGAATCCGGGGTTATGTAATCCACAAACATAACGTTTCGGTAATTGAATTAGACAATTTAGAATTAAATTTAATCTTGTGTTACATAGCAAGGTACTAAGTTTCCATTTGTGCAATCCAGCACTAGAGAAGAACCATAGTTGATGCCGGTACAAAGATGTTCTACAAATTTTTTTCGTCTTACTGCTACGGTTTCTGTGATCCACAATAGTACTAATATAAATAAAATTCTTACATTAACCAAAGAACGACGAGCTACTCCCAACCTAATAATTTTGCAGAACCTCGATTTGTCAAAGAGTAGGAATATTTTGCTTGTCTAACATCTTATAGACAATATCCCCGAGTAGTAAACGGAAATAAAGAACCAAATAATTAGTGTAAAAAATGGAAAATTTAAAATCTCCACATGAACTGTCACTAGAGGGTGATGCCGGTAATAATTTTAAGAAATGGAAACAACGGTTTCTTATATACATGGATGCAACTGGCACCAGCACAAATGAAAATATCTCAAAGGAGAGAAAAGTAGCTATGTTCTTGCGCACCATTGGAAGTGAGGCGTTGTAAGTATATGACACTTTAGAATTTACAGATGAGGAAGACAGAGATTGAAAAATAATTCTACAAAAATTGGAAAATTATTTTTTACCAAAGTCAAATGAAACGGTAAACAATACAAGGGTACAGAAACCGGGAGAAACGATAGATACTTTTGTTACAAATTTAAGAAAATTAAGTAAGAATTGCAATTATGGTGAACTAAGAGATAGTCTTATTCGGGATTGAATAGTATGTGGTGTAACAGATAAGAAAGTTAAGGACAGGTTATTAAGAGAAACTAATCTGACTTTAATACAGATTGTGAATATTTATAAAGCTACAGAACTGGTAGAGGTACAATCTAAACAATTAGGAAGAGTCTGTAGTGAATTACGTCAAGAAAATGGGAAAAGAAAGTAAAACAAATAGTAAGAAGAATTATAAACAAAAAACTGAGGATTCTAGAAACAGTCAAGTATCTGATAAGAAACCTAAAATTTGTGAAAGATGTGGCGAAACTTATGAATTTAAAAAATGTCCTGCGTATAGAAAAATGTGTGCATTCTGTAAGAAATACAATCATTTTGCCAAACAGTGTCGAACGAAGAAATTGAATATTGTGCAGGAGGAGAATTCAGAAGAAACAGATTTATTTGTAGGTATTGTCGATATAGAAAATAATTATAAAGTAAATGCAGTAAAAGAGTGGTCTCAAAAAATACAAGTAGGTGGAAAGAACTTGATTTTAAAATAGATACCGGGGATGATGTTAACATTCTGGATACAGATACTGCAAAAAAAACTTTCAGGTGATTGATTTTAATGCTCCTTGTATTATTGGCATACCATTTTTTGAAAAATGTAATAAAAAAGAGCGTGCCTAGTTGACAATCAAATGAAAATTAGTCATGAACTATATGGAATATGAATGGCCTGGTAAAGAATAAATAGACAAAGATATTCTATTTTACAATTCTATTAAAGATGATTCGTTTATAGCAAATAAAAATAATTGTGTAGTAGTACCTAAATGTTTAAGAAAAAATATGCTTGAGTTAATTCCCTATAATCATGTAGGTATAGAAAAATGTAAACATAGAGCGAAACAGGTATTATTTTGGCCGTTTATAGGAAAAGAAATTGAAGATATTGTTGAGAATTGTAGCACGTGTTTAATATTCCAAAAAACTCATTCACAGGAACTATTAATGCTACGAGAAGTGTCATATTGGACTTGGAAAGTAATAGGTACTGGTATATTTTATTTTAAACAAAAACCATTTCTTATTTTAGTCGATTACTTTGGTAAATTGTAGAGATGAAAGCATTAACGTGTCAAACGACTGATCATGTTATTGCTACAATAAAGTCGAACTTTGCGAGATATGGTGCTCCTCTTATTGTTTATAGCGATAATGGTACACAGTTTAGTAATTATAAGTTTTCAGAGTTTTCAAAAACATGGAAGTTTGAACACATTACTTCTAGTCCATATTATCCTCGATCTAATGGTATGGTTGAAAGATATATACAAACTTTGAAAGCTATGCTCAAAAAGCTGAATATAATTCTAAAGATCCATACATAGCATTACGTGAATATCGTAACACACCATTAGATTCAAACACTAATAAATCACCAAGTCAGTTAATGTTTGGCCAAAATTTAAATGCTTCTTTACCTACCTGTGAGAATTTTGTGTCTGTAAGTAATGTTGACACTAAGTTCAAATTAGAACAAAAACAACTGAATCAAATATATTTTGATCCTAGAAATAAATCTCATTACAAAAATTTCAGTGATAACGAAATTGTATTTGTTAAGGACGAAGTGAATAAAATGACCCCAGCAAAAATTATAGGGGAAAGTGACAGACCTAAGTTATATAAGCTGGCTTTACCTAGTGGCAAGATTACCGATAGAAATAGCTTTAATATTTATAAGACATCTCCAGATAAAGACTTTCAAGTGAAGACAGATGATATTTCAGACATATCATCACCGTCATCTTCAAAGGTAAATGTGTCAATGCCTAAAAATGTATGTAAATAATACATTGTAATACAAGTGTGGCAAGGGCTTCATTGCAAAACGATTAATGAAAGTAGGAACACGAGTGCAGCGAGTGTCCCTATCATACGAGTTTTGCAATGAAGATTGCCACATGTGTGTCACATACTATTTTTTCTACGATTGTTTTTTCCCTTAAAGTCTTTCCAAAATTTTTAATTTGCCGCCTGTCAAATTTTATTTAAAATAATAAAGATCAAGTACCTACTGCTCAAACGGTTGTCATGACTAACAAACAAAACAAATTGTTTTGCTAAACTGACGCGTTCTGTCTTGTATCTGCTGCTATTATGGAAGTGATATTCCTGCAAAAATTGTTGCAGCCGCTGAAAGTGTGAGTTCGGACCTCCTTCCACGTAAATCGAAAGAACGTTATAAAAAGGAAAAACTTCTTTTCGTAAACTGATGCTGTCAAAAAAAGGTGAATGTTTATATGGAAGTGGTCCTACTCGCCTATTTCGGCGAAATGGCTATAACGTTGAAATCTTCCACGATGTGGTCAATTTACTCAATGCTCAGAAGCATTCTGTCATTGGAAGAAAATGTAGATATTTCGAAGTTTCCGAAACTAATTGCCTTTTTAAAAAGAGAATTTGTAGGCTACAAGGCAAAGAAATCTGAAATATTTACCAGATAACAAATTAATGCTTTTTTACTTAACGCTCCTGATGACACATTTTTACTTCTAAAGGTAATACAAGTTTCAGTTTTTTTCAATCTGTTGTAACAAGACATTATTTTAAGTAGTGTTAATTATTGGAGTGGCTGGTGCCCTCAGAAGGGAAGAGTTGATGAATATTACCATAGATGACATTCAGGACAATGGAGAATTTTTGCTCATAATCGTTCCAGGTTCTAAAACTAATAAATCTAGAACGTTTTCGGTTATAAAAGGAGATAATTGGTTGGATTTTTATCGTCAATATGTTCAACTTAGACCTTCATCCATAAAACATAAACGATTCTTCCTTCAATACAAACATGGCAAGTGTACAGTTCAAGTGGTAGGGATAAACACGTTTGGACAGATGTCAAAAAAAAATTGCAGAATATTTAAAACTTCCTAAACTTGAAAGTTTTACTGCGTACTGCTTTCGCCGTCAACGACTCTTTTGGTTAACGCTGGAGCGGATCTTACCAGTTTGAAAAGACACGGTGGGTGGCGTTCAACAAGAGCAGAAGCATATATAGAAGATAGTGTTGACAATAAAATGAGTGTCTCCAAGAAAATAATGAGCGACAACGAAAATGCCATAAACATTGGTCCAGATGTAAATATTTCTAGTATTTCTAACAATGTTTTTCCAAGCATTAACTTAAGTAATTGCAATTCCTGTGTAATTAATGTACATTTATAGAATTTAATTGTTATTACCAGTTAAATAACATAATTCTTTGAGGTAAACACACACAAATTCTTTGCCGCACGGCGTGCGGCAAAGTGACATTTTCCGCAGTCATTTTGAAGTTAGAAAATTTGACTTTCAACACAATCATAGAAAAAGTCATTTTAACTCTCATAACAGTTCGAACAAATCAAGTCACTGTGAAAATTTGGTAACATTCAGTTCAGTAATACTTTAGCGACCAGATCTGGCCGTACTGTTAAACAGCCATCTTATTTATTAGATTATGAGAAATAGTCATCAAAAAAAAGATGTCAACAGTGTTGTGATGGTTATTGCATTGGCAGCCCTGGCAGTGAAGTGAGAACTTGGCGATTATAACAAAGTGTTGCTGTTAGTATGAATAAAGTTATTTTTATCAGATGAACTATTGTGTTTCTATATGATACTCATTAAGTGCCTATTATAAACCACTCACTGAAATTTGAATAACTTTTGTTAAAAAAGTTACGAAGATTCCTTAATTTATACGAAAAAATTTACCCATTTTTAACGATACTCTTGTCGTATTAAACTTTAAGCGGTTTAATGTAAAATTTTCTAGTGGTATATTTTTCACTCCTCCGTTTTTGAATTATTCGCAGTTAAAGTGAGGGCTCAATACATTTGAATCGTATAGTAGTTTTATTAGAAAACGTGTGACAAAAAAAAGCAAAGAAGTTATATTTTTACACTAAATAAATTTGCGGGTGTCGTCACGCTACAATTTTCCTTGTAACTCGTGAACGGCTGGAGATATCTAAAACCGTTCTGGTTCCTAAATGTTTTTTTATTGATATAATCAAATCTATATACCTACTTAAATGGTTTTTTTTGCACACTTGATTTCAAAAAAAACTGGTACAACTCTTGTAATCGAAAATCTTAATAGTTTAGTTGTGTGTATATGTCTGTAAATAGGGCTGGCCAGGCATGTCGAGAGGGGGTTGGAGAAGAGGTGATTTATCCCGGACCTGGGTTTTTTGGAGGAGATCGGTTTTCTTTGTGTTTTTAAACTTATTAAACCTTTCTCTTTTATTTTATCCAAATGGAATTTTAAAAAATAATTAGAAAATAACTTTTTCAAAACATTTTCAAGCCTGCCATATTATTGTTTAAACAAATAATATTTGTTACGGATAATTCTATTAATGGTTGTAATTAAAATACTAACTGAATAGTGATAATTCTATTTTTAAAATAAGAACACAAAAATACCACTTGAGATTAAAAAAAAATGTAAACAATGCAAACTAAACATAAAAATACAATAAAAAAAATAAAATAAATGAACTTCAATTACGTAATACAGAATTAACTAATATTTTGTCATTACTCCATTAGCGTCTAAAACTGCCTGAAGTCTTGCAGGCATGGACAAAATCAGATTCCTTGCAAGGTCAACTTCTTGCGACAAGTTCTTCCAAGCGTATTCAATTATCCCTTCCAATTCTTGGGCATTATTTGAATGGTTATTTAACTTTCTTATATGTTTCACCATTAGTCCCCATACATTTTCAATTGGATTTAAATCCAGACTTTTAGATGGCCACGGTAACAACTCTATGTTTTTATTAAGAAACCATTGCCTGACACGATGGGCCGTATGTAGTTGTCTTGTTGGAAAATAAAATTATTTTCCGGAAACACCTCTATTACTGACGGCAACATAATATTGTCTAATATTTCAATATATTTAATGGAATTGAGATGACCACCACTGTTCCAATACATACCTAACCCATTTAGGCTCATCCAAGCCCAGACATTGACTGAAAACCTTCCTGATATTTGTGGATCGAAAGTATATTTTTCGTCGTATCTAGTGGAAGGAGGCCTATATATGCGAACATGTTCATCGTTACAGGATTTAAAAACCTTTTCATCAGAAAATACAACTTGTCCCCAGAAGTTTTCATCATTGATTATATAGTTGAGTGCAAAACTAATCCTACCCTGCTTCTTTTCTTCTGAAAGTTCTGAAAGTATTATTTAGCCGCTGAACAACTCTTCAAGTCGCTTTGTAGTTTTATTCTTCTGCAAGTAGTAGATACCAAAGCAGGGAAATTTGTCTCTGAAATTGCATTTACTGCAGTCTGAAAAGGGATTTCTATTAGGTAATTTATAAGATTTTCATCTTCTTGATTATTGCTCTTTCTGGGCCTACCGGAACCAACTTTACGGGATACCGTTTGGTTGGTTTCCCATTGTTTTTTAACACTCATTACACTGGTCTGTAACGAAATCCTCCTTTAAAAAATTATGCTATAAGTATGAAGATTTTAATGCTCTGAATCTATTCCCGTTGGCCGATTTTTTCTATCACGTCTAGATTTTTTTATATGAATTTTTTTTTAAATTTCATAAATTTTTTTTTTTTTTAATTTATTTTTTTTTGTCAACATCAAGAACAGTATACATACATACAAAATAAGTTTTAGCGAGTTGTAAGAGAAAGAAAGAAAGTATTGACAGTGATTTTTATGGTAGTAGATATGCGCATGCGCAGTATTCGCTGTGACTTTACTTTCTTTCTCTTACAACTCGCTAAAACTTATTTTGTATGTATGTATACTGTTCTTGCTATTGACAAAAAAAAAATTTAAAAAAAAAAAAATTTATGAAATTTAAAAAAAAATTCATATAAAAAAATCTAGACGTGATAGAAAAAATCGGCCAACCGGAATAGATTCAGAGCATTAAAATCTTCATACTTATAGCATAATTTTTTAAAGGAGGATTTCGTTGCAGACCAGTGTTATCGTGGTTTTACTCACATTGTATTCAGCAGTAAGTCTTCTTATGGACCAACCATCTTCAATTTTAGAAACAATTCGAAATTTTTGAATATCTGTTAGATGTCGAACCATTTTTATTAATGACGCCACTGATTAACGTCAAAGTGACATTTGTAAGATTATTAATATCAATCAATAATGGTAATGGTATTGGTTGGGAAGGCTGACGCCTGGCAAGTAGGCCACAGACGGGCCCTTTTTACCAACCCCCAGCTGTCCCCTCAGCCATGTGCTTCTCTTGCTCCCTCATCGAATCTTTCCGACCTTCTGATGAAGGTCAGGATGTCACTCATTGCGAGGGAGCTCATCTCCTCCCTTAGAAGCGCCTCAGAACCGAAGATACTGTGTCTCAGGCGCCCAAACGCTTCACATTGTCCCAGGAAGTGGTAAGATGTCTCTTCATCACTCCTGCATCTTGGACATGTAGAGTCTTCCTCAATACCTATCAATGATAGATGCCTCTTAAGTCTGCAGTGGCTTGTCAGAACACCGATTAAGAGATTCAGAGTTTTACGACTCCGTCCCAGCAACCAGGCCGATCTCGATTTGTTCGGCCCCGTCACAAAATCTCGGGTTTGCCTGCAGGCCCTGTTGGTCCTCCAGTGCGTCCTCAGTGTTTCGTGGGCCCACTCATTGAGGGCCGTTGTGACCTGCCTTCTTGAAATACCTAACATAGGCTCAGGCCCGTGACAGGGTTCCTCGGCTCCGAGTCTAGCCAATTCATCGGCCTTCTCGTTGCCTGGAACTCCCATATGTCCCGGGACCCATACCAGTCTCACTTGTTTATGCCTGGCCAGCTCTTCTAGGGCATTCCCACACTCCTGGACGAGAGCTGATCTCGTCCTGGGGGAGCACACCGCCTTTAGAGCAGCCTGGCTGTCGGAGCAGATATATATTATCTGTTCCGCCCCATTCCTAATATCAATCAAAGAACGAATGATTTACATAGCTAAAAGAAAGTGTACCAGTTTTTATTGAAATCAACAGTACCTATATGAAAATTACCTTTGTTAAATACCTATGTATAAGAATTTTATATACACACTGTATGTATATATTTTTGGAAAAATATTTTTGGACGTCCCTTTATCGTTTTCAGAGAGTTTGAATATGAAATCTATTTAAATAATAACATTTGCTAAAAATTAGTCACCCTAAAAAGATAATGGACAATTTTGTATCCGATGATTTTCAGTAGTATCTAATAGACACACAAAATCCACGATGGAAAATATCATCGTTAAATAACAAAAAAAAAAAGAGAGAAATGGTTTGAAACCCAGGATCCCTATTGTTGCCGTGTAATATACTTATACTTTACACATATTATTTTTTATTGCCTTAATATTATTATTATTTTAATTACTCACATCAAGAAGGGCCACACATACAAAAATGCAACTTGTTTTCGAAATCTCCTTTGGATCCCATCATTAACTACACTTTTCTACATTTTGCTTTTCTTGGAGAAAAGCATTTTCTCCTGTTTTTATTGAAGTATTTTCATACATCGGTACGATGCACCAGTAATATGATGATAATTTATAAGAATTGATCATTATAATGTAACGTGTCGATGTTAAAAAAAACCTCTTACGTTACACGTTTTAATAAATTATTAATAATATCATCTCTTAGAAACCTAAACGATCCCTAATATCCATAGTTAAATCGTATACGCATTATAATATGTGAACCGGGTAGGGCAAGTCAACCGATCTAAGCAACGCGAACGCACGCTGAAACGAAAAGATGCGCGATACTCCGCCGTTTAATAAGCCGGAATTGGTCATGAGGCCATCATTTTTCGTTTGACCACTGTGTGAAACATCCGAGCCGGTCTCAAATAATTTTCGCTTGTAGGTGAGCGCTATTATTAATTAATTTGTTTCGACCCATCACTAAACAAGAATGTAATTATTGTAGGCGGTATTTGATTAACCCAGCACGATTAAACCAGCACAAGTAAACCTGCACTAGTAAACCCGCCCGAGTACACCAGCACGAGCGAGGAAACTAGAAATATTAATATTCGAGCTAAGGAATCATTACGTTATTAAATGAGTACATGTAGGAGTTGGTTTTGATGGGCCAGGAAGCATGCATTTAACTTTGTTTAGCTACGGAAATTTATGGGCGGTTCGACAGAGGCATGGTATGTCATCCCGGCGTTTTCGAGGTCACAAGTAATCCAGCATCATCGGATCAGACTATCGGTTAACGCAACCATCCTGTCCAGGGAAGCAAAAGAAACATTGAGGCGTACCCTCCACAGAGTTGGCAAAAGATAAGTACCTTTTATCTATTTAATTGCATCCAAAAGTGCACGACATGTCAACCATTTTGTACAATGCTCAAATCCACCTTTTTGCTTTGGTAGCTGGCACCTATAATTCTCCTACTATGAACTGTCAGTAATTTAAAATAACTTGTTTAAATTTTCTATTTTTCTAGCTTGCATTCCAGAGAAATGTAGTTTTTCTAGTAATTAGTTTGAACTTATCGTAAATTAACTTTCCAGTAATTGTGTTTATTATATTTATGGCTTTGCTTTGTGTTTTAATTCAATGTTTAAATAGTAGTTTTGCTTAATTGTATTAATATTCTGCCACCTCTAGGTGTGAAGAATATTATAACCTCTGCTTTATGGTAGTTTTACCTGTAATAATAGTCTGATACCCCTACGTGTAGAGATATTATAACCCCTGCTTTATAGTAGTTTTGCTTGATTGTAATTAATATTCTGCTACCCCTTCGTGTAGAGAATTTTGAAGGTTATATATACCTTTTTAATTAGTCTATTTAGTAAATAACGCTTTGGATAAGTATTTCAGGCACTGGAATTGACTTTCCGGGAATTTCGTAATTAGTGTTTAAAAAATATAACAACCCTACCAAATCGTTGCTATTTGGAAAATTTAACTGTGATCATAATAACCATTACATGTGGAGCTCTAATTGTAAGGGTGGTCAAACAAAAAAGATTAGTTGTCATACTTTACGTGTCATATCGTTATATTTAAAGAGTGTAATTAGTAGTAAATATAGTAAGTAATTATGTTAGTGGTTGGTCAGGTTTAAGTGTGTCAACTGGCATACTGTAAACCCCTTGTATATTTAACGTGCCTTATTTTAAAGTTATAGGTTAGTAATTTAGTAAGGATATCTTATCTTTATCTACACCGAAAGTGAGGTGTTTACACACTTGAATTTTTTATGATTAAAATTTGTAGCTGGTAATATGATGTTAGAGTCATTATAGTAGCTTTATCTAACCGTTGGTTTTGTAATATAGTATCTTTATCTTACCGTGGATTTTGTAATATCGTATCTTTATCTTACCGTTTGTTTTGTATTATAGTATCTTTATCTTATCATTTGTTTTGCCTCATTTGATCATCGGTTCACTTACCGATAGTTTACTTTAAACGAATTTCAACCATAAGTTGAGAAAACTATACAGTAGGATACAAAAAGCGTTAAAGTATAATTTTGGTAAATACACCTTTTTGGGTGGCTTAATTTATCGTGTGAGGAAATTTGACGTTTTGTCGGATTTTTTTAGTAATTTAACGTTAGTCTAGATAAGGTGTCGTTATGTCATTACTGACTTTGTAAGATAATTATTGCTATTAAATTTATTTGCGGTTGCTTTAGGCGCTGTATTATTTTATACTAATATTCTATAGTTAATCTGCGATATCAGCTGTGAGTGAACTATTTTGTAATATAGTCTATTTCTTGAAACTGTCCCTTTATTTCATAACCGACTATGGTTTGGGGCCCATTATCTTGAACCCCCCTGTAGATTCTCTCCACTGAAGCTAGTCGTTGAAGGGCCTATCTCTGCGCGATCTAAATACCGAGGGACTAAAGTTTAACATTCACTATAACTTACCTATATCGTATAGTTTTATAGATTATCTTTTCGTACCGTATATCTGGTATTGGTATAGTATAAAAATGATTTTTAATTTGTATAGTAAAATAGCGAAGGTCGTGACAATAACAACTATAAATAACACGACTTGTTTACGTTTAAAAACGTGCTTTTCCTACTTTCTGCACAAGCACTCGAGTCCTGTGACGTCACCGCAAATGCAAACTTTAATGTTGAATAACTTTTGTAAAAGAAAAATTAAAAAAAATCCTTTATATACTGATTTTTATTTTTGACATTACAATTTGCTACTATTTTATAAAAGTAATTCTATTACAAATCAAAACAAAATAAGATGCTTATTTTACATGTTTATTTTATTAAGAAAATAAAATACATTGTACACAGGGACAAAAATATTTCTTTGACTGAAAAATGTATCGCGATATTTCCCGCGCCGTTGAAAATGAAGTAAGGCAAGACGTCAATCGGCGCTGAATAATTTTTTAAAGTTATTGGTCCTTTGTAGACTGTACCATTATTACCATCTTTCCAATTTCCCTTTGGTAGATATATGTTTCTAGAAACTGCACCTTCTATAATCACTGGAGCTACCAGAATGCTGTCACCAAGCAGAAATTCTAAAAGTAGAAGAAAAAATTATATAAAATTGTTTTAAATAATCATGAATGGTCTTGATTTCCAAAATATAATAGAAAACAAAATTACCGTTTTCCGAAACGTTAGGGAATTGTACTATTATTTTCGGGTCTCATATTAATTGTCAAAAAAACACCCTCTGACTAATCTTTTGAGATAAAGTCACAAGCGCAGAGGTTTATTTTTCCAGTAACATACTGGGTAACTAACTATATTGTTTAGATAACGAAGAATTATTCATATGGTGTAAGTCCCAAAAAAGAGAAAGAATAATTTAGAGAATGCCATATATAACGTTTAGACAATACCTAGTTCTTTAAGTATCGAAAGAATTTTTTTAAACATTTTACAGCAGTCTATTACATTCCTAGAAAACGTATCTTCAAGATGATGCGCCACTTTTGGGAAACTCTGTACATATAGCAGAGGCATTAATACGAAATACTCATTTTAATTACTATAGAATAATTGCAAATAAAAAAAAATATGGCTCCATTGTGAAGAAAGTATTATTGTATTTATAAAATTGAATTCACTTTATATAAAATGAAAATGAAAGAGTAATTTTTCACAATTTTATTTGATTGTTTTATAGTGAATTGAGAAATATTGATTTTTTTTGTGATACGCGTTCTTTATAAGGTGTATTATTAAAACATATGTATAAACGTAAGTAAATTTATTTCTATTACAAATTACTTATTTTTCTATTGCCAAAAATTGGAATGTCCCACTGCATTAAAAATTTTATTTTTTTTGTGCATTTCACTCCGCATTATACATATATCAATATCTTTAAGTGGTTACTATTTTAAAGTATTTACCTTTCAAAAATAAATCATGTAATTTCAGAATAAATTATAGTTGCCACTAGTTAAACAACTAATGAAATAATGGGCGCTATTATATTTTCAGTCGACCGATGCGGCATTGTTATATTGCCTATGTATTGGAGGTTCAAAATTGGTCTAGAAAAAAAAACTGCTCCAAGAAAGTTAAGGATATTACAGATTTTAATATATGACACAGACATTCCCAAATGTTCTTTTGTCCTACAACTATTCAATAAAAAACTAAAAAATCGAGTTTTTAGGAAGTTTAGAGAAATATTGGTATTTTTTTTTTAATTTAATCATCAGAATATCATTAGTAGAGCATTAATATTTATATTTCTAATTATGAACTCAAATAACACTGGTTCTTAATTAAAATATGCCACAGAGAAAGCAATGTGTCATTGGAATGATTCGTGCTGGTAAAAATCAAGTTGAGGTCGCTCTGGAATTCATTGTCTCTCAGAGTATCATTTTTTGATTGTTTTACGGTACCAAAACACTGGATCAGCATCTCGGAAAGATAGAAATAGTCGTCCAAGAATAACCAATGCAGCTCAAAACCGCTACGTATGTCTGCCAATACAGAAATGCTCACAACATAATCGATGCACTAGTCAATGCCATATGTCTACAGATTGAAACGATTCGAAAACATTTGAAGGTTAGAGCACTTTTTTTCTAGAAAACATCTGAGAAGTCTCAAGTCCTACTTAACAAAAGCAGCTGTAAACAAGTTTCGTTAACGCTATCGCAGCTAAAGTAACGGTCATTTGGCTGTCGTTGATAGCTACGCTGACGTATTAGAAAGGTTGTGATAACATTGTGGTAGCAGAAATGGTACAACATTTTTTGGCATTAGAGTTATAATCATCATAAAGCTGTGGATAATTTGCTTCAAAATAATAAAGATCACGGCTATTTAGCTGCAAATTCTGCTTTAAAAAAATACGTGTTGAAACTGCGGAATGGTTTTAACGTACAATTTTGTCCTTGATGAACTGTTTGGCTCTAACAACTGACTCTAACATCCGGTTTAATAGTCATTCTTGGAAAATGGTGTTCCATTCCGCATGCTACTCATATAGTAACTGTAAAGCGATGGATAGCATTTACTTTATTTTACCTATAATAATGTACTTACAAAAATTTCAAAACGATTTTAACAATTCGTGAATAAAATTACATGTGGTTGTCACGTTTTCGTTAAATATATATATTCTGTATTTACGAATCGCTTCACAAATTTCCTGTTTTTATGAAACTTGATTATAATTTCATAAGAATTATGGTTTTTAAATTATTTCGTCAGAACATATTTCTTATTACAAAAATGATAAAAAATGTAAAGAAAATACTCCTTGCTTACAGAAAATATGGCCGCTAAATGTAGTGAGCTGTTTTGTATAAAAAAAACCAAATAACAACAACCGATAATTACCAATACAGTCTATCCCAACTATTTAGTTTATGTATAGTTGCAATTCCACTCAAAAGCTGTTTGACAACAAACTTGTCGTGACTTTTTTTATTGCTCTTACTTGCGGCTGTAAAAAATCAACTCACAGTCACAAATGTAGAATATATAGCTTTAGTCATCAAACCGCATTTTCTTAACCGTGAATTTTATAGTTCAACCAAAAGTTACAATTATTTTGTTACAGCTAATATTGAGCTGTTGTAATAGCTGTGCAGGGCAGTTTGCAGCTAATCCAGAAATCCAAATAGCATATCTAGCCATTTGGATGTGCTGCCACTAATGTTATCTCATAAAAACAAATAAGCACCTTTCAAGTGGTATTAAAATTATTAGCGTTCTTTAGCTTTGTAGATGTGAATAATTATCGACTTAATTTAAAAAATGAACGCTTATGAATATTCATAGCACTTGAGGCAAACAAGATCTTTGAAACATAATCATGTTGGTTGAAGAAGGGCGATGGTTATAGTAGTAAAAATGTTTGGAATAAAGGGCTTTAAAACTTTAAAGCCAAATTACAGCTAAATGACAGTTATCCCAACGCTTTGGCAGCAAAATTTAGCAGTGAAAACTTTATAGACCACGCTTCGGGTGTTTTTTTGACCGTACATCTCAAACGAGCGATATTGGATTGGAAGCTTGAACATCTACGTTGGTAAGATGAATGGTGTTCTGTTTAATTCACCGATGTAACTCGAATGAGTAGATTTTCAAATAATCGAATAGTTAGATTATTGACTAGTCCAGAAGTAGCGAGAAATCGGCGTCAAGTTCATAGTTTATCCTTATGGCTGTGGTTCAATCATGGTGCGGGGAAACATATGTTTCTAACATATTACGATCTGACTTGTTTACTGTTAAGTGAACGATTACAGGTCATACGTATGCTGACTATATTATAAACAACAATGATTCATGGTGCCATCGGTGTGAATATTTTTTCTTTTTACCGTTTGACTATTTGTAAAGATAAATCGTAGTCATTTA
This sequence comes from Rhamnusium bicolor, assembly GCA_029963845.1. NCBI lineage: Eukaryota > Metazoa > Arthropoda > Insecta > Coleoptera > Cerambycidae > Rhamnusium > Rhamnusium bicolor. The sequence continues at coordinate 864,294 of JANEYF010001486.1, read as the reverse complement.
TTGTTCGATTAATTGCGCCACTAATTTTATCCTACAAAAATAAGTAAGCACCTTTCAAGCGGTATTTAGGTTATTAGAGTTCTTTAGTTTTGTGGATGTGAATAATTATCGATTTAATTTAAGAAATGAATACTCATGAACATTCATAGCACTTGAGGCAAACAAGATCTTTGAAACATAGTCATGGTGGTTGAAGAAGGGCGACGGTAATAACGGTTCGACAGAAGAAAAAGACTCTTTAAATAGTTGAGGCTAATCCTATTATTAATACAAGAAAAATTGCAGCAACAGAATGTGTGAATCACATGGTGACGGTTCATCGTATTTTAAGAAACAATCAATTGTATTCCTATCATTTACGAACGGTTAAGGCGCTGAATTCGAAGGATGCAGTACTACATATGAGATTCATGGTTAGCATGGAAATGTATTCGAATTCTTTTATTTCATTCTAGTGTATTATTCACGGATGAAGCTGAATTTAATAGGGATGGCATTATAAATTCTCATATACCCACTTACGAGCCGATGAAAATCCTCACGGAATAATTCGCTGCATCAACAACGTTTTTTGATCAATATTTTCGATGATTATTAATTGGTCTATTTGTTCTAACCCGAAGGATTAATGGAGGACATTCCACAGCAGTATGACACCGTATTTTATTTATGCATTTTTTTCTTAACCGTACAAGGATATCTCAATAAAACTTCTATTCGATGAATAGGTCGTGGGAGATTGATAGTATGGCTATCTCGCTCCTCAGACTTCAATCCGTTAGATTATTATTTATGGGGTCATTTAAAATATTTATGCTGTTCCCATTCCTGATAAACAAACTCTTCTGTATAAGATCGACGAAGGGTGCCAGCAAATTCGTCAGGATCTTGGAATCTTTGACAGAATGAGAGGATTTATGAGAAGACGTATCGAAAAAATGTATTGACATCCAGGGAAATCATTTCGAACCCCTCTTGTATAATTATCACATGTAATACCACTAGAGGTGAAATTATTTCCAAAAATTTTTTCGAGGTCATGAATATTTTGAAAATTATCTATTATATTCATTATTATATTATATATTCATGACCGAGGAAACATTTTCGGTTTTTAATTTAACCTCAAGAGGTATTTGGTAAGAGAATTTCACATCAAGTTGCATTTAATTAAATAATTTTTATTTTTACTTGACAGTAAAATGCAAAACGCTTTGCATGACTTTAAATGTCAACATTGTTTTGTATTGTCCACCAATATTTACTTCAAAAGTCTACAAAATGCAGACTGCCAAATGTGCAAAAAATTAAACAAAATGTTGCCCAAATATTATATATTTTATTCGACACAAATATTTATTAAATGCCATTTCTCCCGGTCTAGCCTATTCACTATTAAGAAGAGAGGAGGTAGCAGAAGAATATCAGAAAGACTTAAAATTTGTAACTGAAAATTATAATAATTTTTGACGTAAAAGAAATAAATAATTTTATTAGGTATTTGTTCACATCTGCTCAAATATGTTAAATTTATAAAACAAATAAACACTGATTAATTGTAATTATTAATCAAGTCACGCTTAAGATCAAAAAATATTATATGATTATGACAAAAAAATTTCCACTATAATTCTCTTCGGAGAAAACACACATTTTAGTTAAAAAGCACAGTAGTGAAATTTTTCCAATAATTTTAAACCATATTTAAAAATTTCTTCTTTCATTTATGTTTCCTAATAAGTATTATTTAAAAAAAAATATTAGTTTTTGTCTAATTTGTGTTTTTTTTTTAATTTTCACTCTATTAGAATAAACTACGTCGATAACAACCCCAGCTACGCAAAAAAGTCGAGATCATTTTTATTTTGCATGATTTAGGTTTTCACATAAAAAGATAACTAATTCGCTTAGAGAACGAAAAATTCATTAAACTTTGATTGTTGTGCTTTCAAGGTTATGTTTTTAAGGTAAAATATTTGCAGTTATTAATAATGAATTGTCCATAAAAAATTCATATAAATGGGTTCATATCCGGTTTTCATAACTTGTTTCCACAAAACAATTTCCATTTTTGAATGATCATAATGCACAAAATTAAATATAAAACAACAAATTACGCTATAAACACTGACATTGCAGGCAGTATTACATGCCACGAGTAGTAGTTATGTGTTGCCAGTTAGTGTGGTACCATAACATTAGTTGGTACAAGAAATTCCTCACCTCTTTTCATGTTATAGGCTATCCTAGTGATTTTTCAGCATCAAATTTTATAAAAGAATGATATTGTTGAGAAACAACAACCATGAGTACCTGACAAATTTTCCGTCAAGTGAATATCTCTCATAGTACAGTTTGGCGTAGGTTAAGCAAAAACCTACTTTATCCGTTCCACGTCCTTCATATCAGGCGTATCATCCAATGAGAGTGTGAATGATCATTCTAATTATGGTTAGCTCGAGAAGTGGAGAAATAAACATCGATGGCTTGGCTTGGCTTAGCGACATTCGGGAACTCAAGTCATAATTCATAATCATAAGTAATCGATTGATTTGGCTGGTAGTTGGCTATTATTTCTATACAATTCTCAATAATAAATTTTAACATGGCTCAATCCGGTTCTGTATTTAAGACAATCCATCTCCGGATGGCATCAGCCAATATCCATCTATATTCCGTAGATCAGCACAACCAAAATGCTGCCGACGCCAAACAACTAAAGTTAACAATCTTAACATGCATTCAAGTGCACTAGTATTCGCATCGTATCTCATCGCTCGAATCACGTATTTAAAATTTGAATGATAAGCTGCTGAAACGAATGACGATTATTCAATCAGCAGCAGGCGCCATCACTCTTCAAGATCTAAATCATTCGATTTCACATGAGAAGGGTATTCGAGATATCTTGAGATATTTCAATAACCAAATGATCGATTATTTTTCACTCAAATTATCCCAGCACTATTTACCAGAGTTACCAGTAAAAGTGCAATAATATATTCACGGAAACATGCAGTTTCTATATGATGGCGCACCACCACACTTCCGACGTGAAGTGCAGGATTATTCGAATCAAATATTTCATGACAGAAACCCGCTCGATTTTTATTTATGAGGTCACATGAAATCCAGAAGAAAAAACGGTTGGGCTAGAATTTACAATGCAGCAGAAAAAAATTGTCGACAATATGCACTGTTAACATCTTGCACTGAGTCATGGATACGCCGAACAAGAATATGTATACATGGAAACGGTGACAACTTTGACAATTTGCTACAGTCGTGACAGGACCGGACTCATCAAGCCTTAATTAACCAAAATAGCATTTATTTTTACGTGTAAATATCTCAGTTATTAAAAAACTTTTATTTGAGCAAATTTTTGTAAAACTGCTTGATTTAGCATCAACTATAGTCACTTAAGAATAAAATCCCACTTCCAGAGACATCCTGTATCCTGTTGTAGAAATATAATAAAAAGAAAATTATTGTTAAAACAATAATTGCTAATGCGATCTAATATATTATATTTTTTGATAATAAATGAAAAAAAAAAACAAACAAAAATTCCCACTTATAGCCGATGAGTAATTTCATGAGTGACCGTCATTGCTGTTACTGCTCATGAAAATACATGGTTAGTTGATAAAAAGAGTTTCAGTTTGACTTCCACAAATATTTTCACATATTGACACTAAACAATATATTTTGAAAATCAACGAATATAAAAAACACTATACGTGAAAGAAACTGTAAGAAATTGAAGGCTAGATTATTTCCAATATGATAGAAAAGACTTACCATCATCAGAAGCAAGTGCCAAGGAATCTGTTGGGTCGATCCACCAGATTGGTGGATTTACAGGGCTACCATTTTTTACGCTGGCATTCATTGCTTCTACTATTTTACTTGAATAATTTGCATGTAAATTGACAAATTTTCTTACAATTTCCACACTGTCAAACTGAAAAAAAAAATTAGAGAAGCAATATTACAATTGAAAATATGGATGTGATCATTATTATTATAAGTGGTACACATAACATGAAGTGAAGGATTTCTTTTTGTGTTTGTCCTAGGTTTAAATAAATGTGTTTGACTCAAATCTATTCTGTGATCATAAAAAGGCAACATATTAAGTAGATATGTAAGTACTAGCAATGACATTATGTATCAATCTGTAAAGAAAAATTAAGTAAAAGACATTGCGGCGATCTTCCAATAATACCAACAAGAATCTAGAAAGAAGGTCAGACTGAGGAAAACCAATAAGTGGATATGACTCATCGATTTTAAATGTAGAATGCTTTAAAAGCCTACGTATATTTTCAATTTTTTATTGTGAGAATAAATTAGTGGAGATAGAGATTCGCTTAAAAGAGTAAATTAGTGCAGAATTTTACACCCATAAACATGGCATCCAGGAAACAATTGAATTCCCATTGATTTGGATTTTGATTAGGGGAAAAGCCAAAATTGTTATTTTTAAAATGTCTTTATTTTTTGTGGTTCAATGAAAAAAATGTTTAAAATCAATTTCAGATAATTTTTTTAGGACTTTACAATGGCATTACTGATTATTATTTTTCAGACAATAATTTTTCAGATTTTAAAAATAGAATAATCTAATATGACGTCCATAACACAAAATGAGGTTGATGTAATTTTTCTAAAAACTACCATTTGAAAAAATAAATTAGTGTAGACTTTAAAAAATGATTGCAAAATGATCTTAAACATTTTTTAATTGATCCACAAATAAAGAAATTGCAAGGAATTTTCAAAAATGGCAATTTTGGCATTTTCTTAAAAACAGTATCTAAATCAATTAGTTTCTGGACGTAGTGTCAATGGGCATAAAATTCTGCATTGCTTTGCACATATATGCGTTTCTCTATCTCCATTAATAATCAAGATACCCATGTAATCAATCCCACATCCCAGGGACACATTGTATAGTCAGAAATAACGAAGTTATCAGAGGGGGGACTCACAAAATTTCCCACATATACGCAGAAATGAGAGATCATATTTTATACCGGATTGAATTTGAAAAGATTCCACACAAATTATCTCGGGAATAGAGTAGTATTCAAGAGTAGTTTTAACATCGTTAAATGGAATCGAGGGGAAGTAATTGCTGTAGTATGAAGATCAACAAAAAGCAACCTTCTCTATTTTACAATGTTATATGACACCTGCAATATTTCGAATGAAAGCCCTGTCTTTCTGACAAAATAAAAGTTAATCTCAAAAAGTACTTTTTTGTGTAATCTAACAAAATGTTTTATTTTTCGTGCTTTTTCTTCGTTGTTACATTTTGAAACGTGGGTTTTTAATTGTGGCTGTGATACTAAATCTGTTGTTAATCGATTAACGTCATTAATTCATATTGAAAAGTCCAAGCTAAGTATAATAAGAAAATAGTATAAGGGAGTCCTACAAGTTTTGAGAGACTGCAAAAAATTTTTCCTCGTAAATGCGATTTTTGTGAAATTCGAAATTATATCGTATATAGTACAGCAAAAAAGAGTTGAACTAATTTTAACTATGATGGTGCAAATAGTTGCGCAAAACATATGGCTTCGAATTTCAGGGGAAGAGATCCTAACAAAACATGTGTCACACATACGTTTTGAAATTAATTGCGAAATTTACAGAAATAGAAACTGTAGAAAAAAAAAAAAACCGAGCTCAGAGCCTTGAACGAGGGAGTTCAGAATGAAGTATTAAGACATTTCTCTGTCACTCCTACAAGTCACTTTGCAAGATGCCTGCTATAGCTGGCATTTCTCCTGAGGCCTTTCGCAAGGTCCTAAAATTCCATAAATTTCATTTCTATAAATTGCAAGTCCATCATGAAATAACTGAAGATGATAGATGATAGAAGAATCCAGTTCTGTGAACAAATCACCGAAAGAATAAACAACAACCTGCTTTTGTTGACATCCGGTTTAGCCAAACAATATCCAAGAGTTAAAGATCTGGTTTTCAATGAAGATAAAAGGTTGAACCAAATACATATTATTATATGGGTAGGTAAAGTAATTCCAGCATTTTGGTAAATACATACTTTTTCGCTGGTGATATCCCATGGCAAATAGCTAAATTGCATGGAAGGCATAAATGTATTAGCTTGAGTCCATCTAATAATAAGTTCTGCGGAAGGTGGGTCTCCATAACCATTCCCGCCAATCATATCAGGCAAAACCCTGGAAAAATTTAGTGCATGTAATTGTTTATTATATTTATGTTATGGTAGGTATGTGGTTAAATAATTTAGATGTTATTTACATTTCGTTATTATTATTATTCGATTATAATAATTAATGCACAAGTCATAAGAAGTAATGAATGATTTCGCCTGTATGCGGTATTTAAGGGTTTTAACAGAAATGGTACACTGGAAATAAGTTTTGTGAAGGAATTAATTTAAATCACAACAGTTTTTGATGCTTCTACCCTTTGAATGTAAATACCAAGAATATTCGTCCATCCTTGGGCCTGTGCACTTTCCAGTACAAGCGAAACAAGTGTGGAAATATCGTATTATTAAAATGTTTTGTTATTATTTGTTCGTTTTACAAAAATATAACTTTAAAATTAAAATAAACTGAAACTCTCTCCAAACAATCTATATATTCTTTGTTTAAGTATGATAGTTTTTGAAAAAAAGGTGCATGAAGTATGCAAAAAAAAATATAAAATATGACTTTTTATGGTTCTTGAGACACTTTCTTTTTAATGAGTTACCGAGTTCAAAAATTTTTTGAATTTGTTATTTTCATGCCATGTTCATGAATGGTGAGTGATAGACTCTTAGTATTGACATCATTTGATAGACACGCAGGGTATTACTTTCTTATGACAGGGAGTTAGAGGCGAATGAATGTGATATATATATATATATATATATATATATATATATATATATATATATATATATATATATATATATATATATATATATATATATATATATATATATATATATATATATATATATATATATATATATATATATATATATATATATATATATATGTATATATATATATATATATATATATATATATATATATATATATATATATATATATGTATATATATATATATATATATATATATATATATATATATATATATATATATATATATATATATATATATATATATATATATATATATATATATATATATATATATATATATATATATATTTCTGTGTATTTGGTTCTTTCCTTCTATGAATTCAATCATGAATAAATAGAATAAGTACCGTTTGCATTCTGACTTTATTTAAAGGCAAAGGTATAAGTAATAAAGTTTTTATCTGAACAACGAGAATCATTTTCGGCAGGTAAGGTGAAGTTGTCCATTGTTACGCAAACGACAACCACACACACAGACCGCCTGGCATTTCATTTCTGCACTGAGTTAACTTAGCTTTTATCATACCGCTGATAGAATAAAGTGGTGTTCCTACACTTTAAAACAGAAACTGGCGCTCGAGACCGTTACCGAAATAGAAAAGTTCAAAAGTACAGCTACTGTACTGAAGGGTGCCAAAGTGACATGACGCCCACGCAAAATAAGCATTTTGTTGGGTTAGTAACACGTTGTTAGGAACACGTTTTCTGTTACTGAAAGAATCACCTCCATAACAGGATATGTGTGCAGTCATGATGGATTGGTAAGGTTTGAGTGGAGATATTCAATTATTGTAGAGTTCCACTGTTTCTAGATATTTGTTGTCATGATCATATAATAAGGAAACTGTCCTAGTATATAACCATTCCCTGTTTACAAAAAATATGCAGTGACTTACATAGTATATCCGTTCATATTCATTTGCAGAAGGGTAGTAATAAGTGTGTAGAGACCATTGCTATTTCCCCAGTTGGAGTCCTTATCAAGCATTCTAACAAACATTGGCAAGTCTTGTGTTCTAAAAATTGAGACAAATAATTAAAATTAATAAAATTTGGCCACCATAGAAAATGCATTACCTCCACGCAGACCTAACCTCAACAAGCGACCCAAATTTAGAACAGGTTCTCAGATAATCCTCGCTAAGAATATTTGGAGCCAATTCTATGTCCACATCATTATTATAGACAGCTGGCTATTGAATATAAATAATATTAATAATAATTCATTTTTTGTAAGTGGGAGAGTTTTTAATTCATTCTTTTATTTATATGCCATTCAGAATATGTGAATATTCTTGTTTAAATTTAATCACAACCAGAATATTACAAATAATGTAAGACATATTCTTGGGTAATATAATAATAATAATGTTTTCAGTATAATCTAAATGTGTTACAATAACCAGTTACCATGTTTAATAAAACATATGCTCCTCATCTCAAGACCAAAAATTTGTAGATTTTTCAGAATTTTTAGATAATACACTGAAGATCAATTGAAGTAGTCTATTAAATTTGATCATCAAATTCAAACTCTTAGTAGAAATTCTGAACCGCTTAACGTAGAACCATGAATCTCTTTCTGTTAGGTAGATATATCCTTATTTATTTTAGGATATACAAAGTGTAACGAAGTGATTTTTTCCGTTAAGAACTTTCTGTTGTAAGACCTAATTGTGTTCATCTTTCATTTTGGAACACCCTGTATACTAACTATAACTAGTATTAATGTTTCTTTTAAAAAACCGTTTTGAAGCAGAGTTCAAGTTATTTTGCAAGTCCAGCATTTAGAATGACAATTATTTACCAAATATAATTGTTTCAAACCGGTTACTTTTCAGGGTAATCTTAAGTTATTTTATTATCTTAATGCTAAACCAATTGTCGTATTTATACTACCATAAACAACCGCTCGATGAAGCCATGTAAGATTAACATTTGAATTTAATGTAATTTAATTCAAAATCGAGTTTAGAGCATTTTTTAATGATAAAGGAATGTTCTTTTTTTAACAAATTAGGGAGTAAAATATTAATTGATGTCTAGTAAATATTAATACCTGGCCGTATTAAATAATCTCTTTTTGTAAATATAGTTTTTAAATTATGAGAAAGCGATTACAGGCGTCTGAATACATTATAAACATTTGTTTATATTAAATAACGCAAGAAATTTGTTTAAGCACGGTGCGCCAAGCTTGCTTACAATAAGTTTGCAACGCATGCACGCCGCGAAAACCCCGGTAATCGTGCAGCCACATGACTTTCTTGCCGGAATCGGTGAACAAAACTGTAAGCACCAGGCGAGAATGGGGACTTCTGAAAGTTCTTCAGATTCGCCGGTCGCGACTCAACAAGCAGCTCCAGATCTCCCGGGTACTCCGCCGTAAACAGTTAGTGGAAATAGTTATTTTTACAATTTTATTGCTTTTTTCTGTTTCTGCTGTCTTATCTTGCCCGTCAATTGCCTACGAATCCGATCGGCCAGATATATTCGGGAAATTTCGCGTCTCACTAGTAAATTTGGGTTATCTATTCAACGACCAGCATCGGAAATATTCGGTTTTCATTATTTATTGTAGACGTAAAGATAGGATTTAAAGTCCATGATCTTAGATCATTACTTTACACGCGATACGGCACGAGTGAGGTCTTAGATTGGAATTTCATAGAGTGCCATGGGTTGTAATGTATTATTCGATCCGTTCGAGACCCGTACTCATTTACTATAAGTTGTAAAAGAGACAGGCTCGAAGTCGATGTGATACCCTATCACTTTCATCTAAATTAACCTCGTACATTTTAATATACTCACGCATATCTCTGGTCTAGTCAATTCAAGGGACAGTTTACACTAAGGAACGAGTTAGTTAACTAAAACCTTAGTACTATATAGTTAGATTAGCATCGAGAATACACGGTTTTCATTATTTATTGTAGACATAATAATAGGATTTTAAGTCCATGATCTTAGGTTGAAATCCTGTCTCAGCCATAGTTTAAAGTACCAGTAAGGTTTAAAGTCCATGCGCCATGATCTCAGGTTGGGGCTTTACCAGGCGTCGCGGTATAAGTGGGGTTTTAGGTCCATGATCTTAGCGCGATTAGAAAGTCATATATACCATTTCTCCCTGGACTGACATCCTGCCGTTATGTCACACTTGTACCCCGTAACTACTAGCATCTGGACATTGCTGCACCGACCGCCTGCCGTAATACTGCCTTAAGCATTACCTACTATTAAGTCATTTAACCGCTTGCCATAGATACCCATAGTAGTAAATAGTTTCCATAACTTAGCGTCATTTAAAATAACCGAATGCTTGCTTTTGTAAATGCTCGTAGTAATCATTTGAATATTGCTTGCTCATAGTAGTAGTAGTTTCCGTAACTTAGCTATTCATGACACAATTGTTCTTGCATTATTATAACCTCTTGCTTGGTTCCTGGGTTGCTTACTTGTAAATATAGGTTAATATCGATGTTGCATAATAACATAACTGTTGTTCGATTTTCATATTTCTTTTTGTTGTTGTGAATAAATCTGGCTATAAACCAAGAATCACTTTTAGCAGGTAAAGTTGTCCATTTCTACGAAATCGACAATCATACACACCGACCTTTGGACATACCGTATCTTCACTGAGTTATCCTTGCTTCTATCATACCGCTGATAGAATAAAGTGGTGTTCCTACACTTTAAAACAGGAACTGGCGCTCAAGACCGTATCGAAATAAAAAATTGAAAGTATCGCTGTATCATAGAGTGTCAAAGTGACACTCCCCCTCATTTCCAGATAGGCAAGGGTCAAGAGGAAGGAAGAAGCTTCACAAAAGTTAAACTTCTCTCTAGAAAAATGGCATTAATTCAACCACAATTTAATAGAAAATTATGTTACCAGCATGCCTAGACCTTGTCAGGCTGTAATTAGAAATAGAGTTGTTTAATTAATATTGCTTTGATTGTATTTGTTGTTTGCTATTAATAACTTGTATAACTAAATTTCAGTGTTCTGTAGAAACCAACACTAATCGAGATAGACGGTTGAACCTAAAATGAAATGAAGATAATCGATCAGGTGATGAATTCTGCATATCGTTGCAGTTATGCCACTCCCACAAATATATTTAATTCTTAGATACTTTTAAAAAAACATAGCTCTAAGTTTAACTTCGCATCTCCTAAAATAGATAGAAGGTCTCGGTATAGTAAATTTTACTTAGGATATATAAATGATTCATGATTCAACGTTGCGCTGTCAACAAGTTATAAGAGTGTCAATTTGATTTTTAAATTTAGTGAACCTCTTCAATTGATCTCATTTTCTCATAAATAAAGTTCATGGTAATTTAAAAATAGGTTTTGAATACGACTCTACTTACTAACATACTCACAGTCACTTCTGCATTTAGCAATATTTAATAAATACATACTTGAGGCCCATAATTCGATTCTCCGGCATCAAATTTGAAACTGTCTATGCCGGGATTTACTTGCAGTTTTTTTAATCTAGCAGAAAACCATTCAGCTGCTTTGGGATTTGTAAAATCAATTTGTTGGGTATCATTACTATCCCACCACGATCCTCTTGTACTACCAGATTTATCTTTTATAAAATAACCTAAGAAATAAAAAGCTTTAATGTAATTAGATAAGTAGGGGATGGTGAAAGCCACAATATTTAAAGAAACGCAACGACTGAATTCAGTTGATTCGAAAATATTGCAATAATCTTATCCCACAAACAATTTCCCATACTCCGTTTCTGTATTATAGCTGTATCGGTTTGAATCACAGCTTGAAATAATTTATTATTTTTAATGGCACAAAAGATAAAAATTTTAAAATACTCTTTTTTAGAGACTACATTTTTATTTTCAGATCTAATCTAATTCATAAGTGCATCTTCATTGAGTTTTTCTGAGATATCTACTATCAAATCGAGGATTTAACTCTGCTACTTCTTTAATAGTGCAGTACATATTTGTTAGATTTGCATTTGCAACTTCCTTTAATTTATTACATTCTTTTGAATTTTCACAGCAAATAATGAGGCCACCATCAACATGTTTTTAACAGAAATATTGATATTAGATTATTGGGATTGATGGGAATGTTGTTTTTTCATGGGGTCTCATAAAAGACCAAGTATACAAGAAACAACCAAACGATTTAGATGATCTGAGAACTCCAATTGTTAGTGACATAAAATATAAGAGATTGGAACTGTGTATTCAACATAAGAGTAGACATTTTCAACATTTGATGAAATCTATATATTTTGGTAGACGACTATCATTAAACTGTTGACAAACTGGTGTTTTGTTTATGGTTTAAAGTTTAATATAATAATTACAAATGTGTGTCGTATTTAGCTAATGGTGAAACATTTTGGTCCACAAATGAACAAACCTATACACAATCATAATGAACCTTAGTATTTTACATATTAATCAACATATTTTTCTTACCTTCGTTTAGCCCTATATTTGAATTGTCCTGACAGTCGCTATCGACGAATGGATGAATCCATAAAGTAACTCGAAATTCATTTCCTTAAGTTTTTTGACTGTATCGGTAATATTTTTAAATGTATCAGTACTGAATTCCTGTGCACCATAACATTTCTAAACAAAAAAACGAAGAACATAAATTAGCCTAACTTTATTTGATATTGTACATCAACGAAATTAGATAATAGGGTTGGGAAGGGGGAGTGAAGTTCAAGTCAAGTCAAGTTGCTCGACATGGTTATTCTATCAAGGAACAAGATCTTGAAGTGGCTTGAAAAGTTTATTGCTACTGGTTGATCGCTGATCGATTCGTGGAATATAGGTGTACAGGACGTACCCCACAAAGAGAAACTCTCGTTCTACTGTTTCTGGAGTACATAAGGTATGCCTAACGCCAACTAATCAATCATTAACACTATCAATAACGTTAAACTTTTCAACTACAAGATGATGTTTCTTGATGGAATAGATCTATGTGGAGCAATTTGACAATGTAATCTAAATCTCTCTGCATTTGAACGGATTTACACTGAAAAACCGTATGCACAGCAAAGACGCGATGCTAGACCAACTAGTTCAGCATGCTGACTTGGCGGACATTAACACGTGAAACTGCAAAGATGGCCGCTTCCCCATTAAGCACATATTTCTGCCACTGCTTTGAGCCGTCACAAATGGAGAGAGATTCAGATTCATCATATTCTACGGAACCACCCCATACAACAATATTAGTGACTCAGAATTACGTACCAAATTTTTTCAATTTTAATATTATTTTTAACATAATCTACATTGTTTTTATATACGAAGTCGATATCTTTTTTAATCTTCGACTTGAGATGTTTAAATTCATTGGACTCAACTCTTTATTACATGTTTTTCAGAATTTTGATTTTTTTCTGTATATCCTTTATAATGGTATGGTTATTCCATGGTGGATACTTTCTTTACGCAGAATATATCCAGGTTCACACATAGAAGATTTCATTTAATATCTCATAAAAGTGATCTCAAACTGTATTTACATCGGAAAGTTTTTTGAAGAATGATCAATGAGTATTAAAATAAAAATAATTTCGTACATTCGGAGAAAATCTGCTTTGTGGAAGTTATAGGATTATTGATTAGTTGTTGGGAATGTAGACGATGTAGGCTTTATTATACTAGTGGATATAATAATTAAATTTACCACATAGACTAAAAAAATGCTAGTTCAAAAGTGGAAATCGACAGGTCTGATCGCTTTTGCAAAAGAAAATTGGGACAATTTTATCGAATTTATTTATTATCTCACGTTTTTTGTAAATATTTCATGAACTATTCATAATAAATATGTCTATAGTGGGTTTACTGTAAACTTTTTATCATATGTCCAAATCAATAGAAATATACAGGGTATTCTATTTAAAATAACAAAGTTGGGTTCACTTTCCTGAAACGAGAAGGTATATTGAGTTGCCGTTTGGGCCAAAAAATTCAAATTCAGAGATGCAAATTGGCAGGTCCAAGCGTTCTTGCAGAAAATAGGTACAATTTTATCGAATCGTGAACACCCTGTATATGTTTTCTAAAACGGCTTTAACTTGTATATATGTGTCAGTATATTACCAGACTATAGTTAACATACATTGCTACTTGGGTAATGTTTGTAAACGGTGAGAAATATAATTGGTTTAATTGTTACTAACCTCCCAAGCGTCATCAATCTCTAATTGACCTGCCTCGAATTTATGGTCACGTATATCTTGGGCAAAACTGAGGACGCTGTTGTCGTTGATCAATCTTTTATATTTAGCCCAAGTGGTCCAAATAGGTTCCTTTATCATTTTTTCATCTGGATAACCTGAAAATATAAAAAGTGATTTACTAAGTAAATATTCTATTAATTGTGATTTTTAAAAGGGGAGTTTTAAAAATCACAAAATAATATAAAATATAGAGTCTGAAAGTAAGACATGCTCACAAGATTTACACTAAAGCAACGCGAGGCACTAAAAACCTGAAATGCAAACCCCTAACTTTTTGTATGAAATTCGCATGTGTTTGGAGAAATATCCACACTTTGACTTTTAAATGGAATTCGGTATATTTACATTGAAGATTTAAATTAAGTTAATATATAACAACCCCTAAAATCCGGCGAAAAGCAGCCGGTATAAGACAATAGTGCCACATTCTGAATCTGACAGTGATGTGATATATACTATCAAACAACACTGTCTAGATAGGGTACGAACTCTTATGGCTATCAAGAAAATGCCGAGGTGGCGGGTGAGGTATACGGAATAAAGCACATTGTTCCGTATGAATTCGTCCCATTTGTTTCAAGAGCTGCAACGTGTTGTCGATAATCCGTCTATTATAGAAGATGTCGAAACTTTCTGGAAGAAAATTTACGAAACAACCGCGATACGTCGATTCATTGCACACTTCGAAACTCGGCCCAGTAATTTGGCCATTTAGAGCTCTACTGGAGTCAACAACAAACTTTTTTAATCATGGCAAGATCATATCATTGAAGTACTAGTAGTTACTTTCAAGTCGGTATATATAGTTTTCCCGTGCCTAAAAAATTTGTTGTTACCAAATTACTATCTACTATTAACGGATCGAGTATAGGCTTCTGCCAGAGACACTTTCAGAGACCTGAACATAATGCTCATCAATCAATGTGGAGTAAGTCTAGTCCATGGTTCGCCAAATTACTGTCTACTATTAACAGGCCGAGTATAGGCTTCTGCCAGAGACATTTTCAGAAACCAGAACATAATGCCCATCAATCAGTGTGGAGTAGATCCAACAAGCTCTTGTTGGCACTAAGAACTACGCTACCCTAGGACCAGACGGCATTGGTGGTGGAAGAAATTTCTTTCCATTCACCGCAGTTTGGTGCGAGCATTCAATATATGGTTGACCGAGGGACAGCAGATTCTGAACCATTTTGTCGAGAAAGGTACTATGATTATTCTCAAAAGGGGAGATCTTTCCTACTATAGGTCAAACATTTGCATAGAGTCATCCTACAAGATATTTATACGTATCTTATATTCCAGGATACTGAGGTTTGTTGATCGGATCTACTAACAGATACACAACAAACTCGTGCTAAAAAAGCCACGACAGGTTGTAACGGGAGCCTGTTGATAGATCGCTGTATTTTGCAAGATTCTGTCCATACAATCGGAATCTAAAAATAAAAATAATCTAGATCGATTACCGTGTGGTATTTGATGCATCTATTGAGCTTTTGGAGCCTGTTGATATATCGCTGTATTTTGCAAGATTCTGTCCATACAATCGGAATCTAAAAATAAAAATAATCTAGATCCATTACCGTATTGTATTTAATGCATCTATTGAGCTTTTGTTCTGTTTTGCTCCAATGCCTTTCGACCAGCATCACTAGTGAGTGAGGTGCATAGAAGAGTTATTGCAGCTCTGAAAGACTTGTTTCACCATAACATCGAGTGCACAGCAGGTCACAACAGGTGACATTTAGAAGAGGAGTTTTCCAGGGTAAATAGTACTCACTATAAGTACTTACCTCTTCAGCATTTCACTACTAGCGCTATCTGTTGGACTCCGCCAAACACGCGATTATCAATGTGGAGCACCGAACGACCGGAGACATAGTCTCACCGATCTATTTTATACGGATGATCTTAAAGTTTTACGCCTCTGGAGAATGCGAACTACAAAACACTCTTACCGTGGTCAAATAGTACACGTGGGCAATTGGATTGAAATTCAGATTGGATAAACCCGCATTCGTCCATCTCAAGATAGGGTGATGTGGATAATTCTCTGAGGATAAACAGTTTGATTCAAGCATCTAGCGATATTTGGATGCAAGGGATATATATATATATATATATATATATATATATATATATATATATATATATATATATATATATACATACCTGGATGTGTAGCAAAGGCGCATCCAAGTTGAAAAAACAAATATACGTTAGACACCTACTTCGAAAAATTTGGCCTTCCGGACTTTCAGGAAATAACAGGATGTCTGTGTCTAACCAGCTTAACGCAGTTCTGCCCTACTCCTTTGGAGTAAATTAGTCAGTAATGAGCTACACCAATTAGACAGAGATATCTGCAAGATGATGAATATTCACAGATGTATTCTTCTTAGGTCATCTGTTCCTCGTGTGTACCTCTCACGCCAACAGGGGAGGCTGAGAACTCTAAAGCCTGAAATATGTACATGGTAGAGTAGTACCGAGTATATGTAACATTGTCTGGAGCTCAGAGCACCTGCGATTCGTAAAATATCATGAAACAGCAGGAGTGAGAGCAGAGTTGTTCATGGAAGTAAGATGAACTCACTCTCACAATCTACATCAGACCGAGGAGGAGCTGATGTGGAGTCAGTCACTTACCGTCAGCCAAATCGCCTGAGAGCCCGAATCAGAGCTGCCGAATAAAGAAATCTGTCTCGTAACCACAACGGTAAACACTAGCATTGTATCTTCATCTAGACTGACATTCTCCGTTCTCGGGCCAGTCAGGCTTAAATCAAAGAGGGAAGCACTTATTGTAGCTTCCAGGATGGTGTTATCAATACCTTAGTATACCGTAATCGCGTGTGGAGTGTAGAGTTTCTTAATATCAACTGTTATCTGATTTCAACCTACATCCACTGACATAACGTGACATTTCGAGTACTATTTTAGCACCTAAACCGTCATTTAATTTTGTATAAGTATAAAGGTGTTCTGGGACAAATTGACAAATTTGCCATTAAAACTGCAGTTTTATTTTGTCACGTATTACAGTATCCTTTATACTTATTTTTAGATATGATGCAATACCCAAAAATAAACGTGAATAATTTGTTTCCGACACGAATAAACTATGAAAAACGTTTTTCTTGAGAGCAGTTTTATCATGTCTGTGATTTATTATTATCAGATTAAAAAATGGCTCATGTTCATTGTTCTGGAAGATTCTCTTTTCAAAAAAATTCTTGATCCTGTTCCACTGCAGGAGCCTGCATAAACGCATAGTTTATTTAACTTTAATTATTTTATAAATTAAAAGGTTTCGTACAAACATAATTTACTTACCGCTTGGTTTGCCCAAAAAATTATTAATGGCATGAAGATGAGCCTGCTTAGGATCTTCTTTAAGGATAACAGTGTAATGAAGAATATTCTAAAAAAGAGTTACTAATAATGTGTTATTGTAAAACATTCATTATACAAATACTAAATATATACTGCGATTTTCAAATTACGTTTTAACTATTTAATAATAGTAATAATAATAAACGACTTCAAAATATGCAAGAATGTCAAATACATTTGGTAATCCACAAGGTGAAGGTTAGTCAAATGGCTAATTTTACATTTAACCTTGCAAACTGTCTAGGCAGGATACAAAGAAGAAATGCAGTACTTATTTACTTATTGTAAATAAGTACTAAAAGTAAAAACAAGAGTGCCTCTAAAAGTACTTAAACACGGTACAATTTTTTTACTGCATGCAGTCGAAACGACCGAACGATAATCATTAAAGCTGGCCCAAGGTTAAGTGTAAGAATAGTCATTGTACTAAACTTCGCCTTTTAAATAAAGACCTTTTTTTTTTTTTTTTTTTTTTCGGTTGCCCGACGCTGGACAGTCCTCCCGTGGCCTCCGACGCCTCACGGGAGTCGCGCCAGCACATTAACCTCAGCCACTCCCCACATCCCGCAGGGTTAGTGACTGTAGGCTCCGGAATCGTGTGCCCTAAGCAGACGGAGAGAACCCAGAATGACCGCCTTCTGCATTTGACCTGCCAGCCACTCGGCTGGTTTTTAGCAGGCCGGTATGATCTTCAGTTCCGAGAGCAGCGTAGGCTTTATCCCTCCGAGTACACCGATAATAAGGACGACCATTTTGACAGAGTAGCCTGGGTACAGCACTTGGAGCTCGTACCGGAGATCGCGATATTTGGTCCGTTTCTCCTCATCCTTCAAGGTGATGTTTTTCTCCGCAGGTGCCGAGAACTCGATGACATACATCACCTTGAGTTGATGGTCGAGGAGGACTATGTCAGGCTTGTTGGCTTGGATTAGCCTGACAGTCGGGAACGAGTAGTTCCAGTAAATCCGGCATCTCTCGTTCTCGACAACGGACTCAATATCTCCGGGGACGTAAGGCAGCACTGGTGTCTAGTCTACCCCGTACGAGTGCCTTAGATGGTAGTATAGCACTCGTAAGGCCGCGTTATGTCGGTTGATGTAGGCCGAAATCGCATATATGGGGCATGCAGAAAGTAAATGCATGAGCGATTCCGGCGCCTGATGGCAGGTCCTGCAGTTGATATCAGGAACCTCTACACGCCACACGCGGCTGCGGTAGACCAAGGTGTTGATAACACCATCTTGGCAGGCCATAATGAATCCCTCGGTCTCCGACTTAAGCCCTGCTGACCTTAGAAAGGCGAAGGTCAGCCTGGTCGATAAACCCAGTGTTTCGATGTTCTTATAGAATACACCATGCTGGAGTTTATCGACGTGCTGCCGAAACAGATTTTCCTGTTCGGCAGCTCTAATTCGGGCTTTCAGACGATTTGGCTGAAGTTCGGTGACTGACTCAACATCAGCACCTCGCCGGCCTCCTCGCCTGATGTCAAATGCGAGACAGAGTTCATCTGCGGCTCTTTTTGCTGCCTTGAACAATCCTGCTCCCACTCCTACAGTTTCGTGATGTTTTACGAACCGCAAAGAGGGGATCTGAGCTCCTGAGTATGTTACATGCCATACTCAGAACTACTCTGCCATGCGTACACTCCAGGCTCAAGAGTCCTCGGCCCCCCGTTGACGTGGGAGGTACACACGAGGAACGGACGATCTAGGATGAATACTTCTGTGAATATTCATCATCTTGCGGGTATCTCTGTCTAATTGACGCAGCTCATCTACCCTCCACTTTACTACTCCGAAGGAGTAGAGCAGAATCGGAACGGCAAGCATATTAGTTGCAGACACCTTGTTCTTCCCCCGAAAGTTCGGAAGACCAAATCTTTCGGAGGCGGTGTCTGTACTTGCCGCGGAGAGAATCTTTTATTTGTGATACATCCTGGATGTGCCTTTGTTGCACACCCAGATATGTATAGGTCTCTCCGGCATCCAGATGTCTTAGGATGCTTCCGTCTGCGAGCTGTGCATCTTCAGGGAATTCCCCGCATCGTCCTCTCTTGAGGTGGACGACTGCATATTTGTCCAACCCGAACTCCATACCAATTGCCCGCGTATATTCTTCGACCACCCTAAGAGCGTTTTGTAGTTCGCGCTCTCCGGAGGCATAAAGTTTAAGGTCATCCATATAAAATAAATGGGTGATCTTATGCCTCCGGTCGCTGGGTGGCCCACATTGATATCCGCGGGTTTGGCGGAGCCCAACAGACAACGGCAGCAGTGAGATGCAGAAGAGGAGAGGACTCAGGGAGTCACCCTGGAAAACTCCTCTCCTAAATGCCACCTGCCCTGTCGTGACCCGCTGCACACCTGATGTTATGGTGAAGCGGGTCTTCCAGAGCGGCAGCAGCTGTTCGATGCATCTCACTAGTGGTGCTGGTACCGCAAGACATTCGAGCAAGTACAACAATAGCTCATGCGATGTTGTATCAAATGCCTTGCGGTAATCAATCCAGGCCATCGATAGATTCCGCTTGTATTGCACAGAATCCTGTGTAATACAGCGGTCTATCAGCAGGCTGTCCTTGCAACCTGCCATGCCCTTCTTGGCACCACGCTGTTCGTGTATCTGCTGGAAAACCGGATCAACAGACCTCAGCGTCCTAGCATACAAGATACGTGTAAATATCTTGTAGCAGGAGTTAAGGCAAGTGATCGGCCTATAATTCCTCGGGTCGGAAAGATCCCCCCTTTTTTTTGGGGATTAGCACAGTACGTCCCTCGACGAACCAGTCCGGAATCTGCTGCCCCTCGTTCAACCATGAGTTGAAAACTCGCGCCAGACGGCGGTGAGTGGAAGGAAATTTCTTCCACCACCAGTTGTTAATGCCGTCTGGGCCCGGGGCAGCGAAGTTCTTGGTACCAACAAGTGCTTGTTGGTCTTCCTCCGTACTGATTGCCGGGCACACTTCTTCTGGCTCTTCAAGATATCTGTGACACAGAGCCTCGAAGTGTCGGTATTGAATGGACGCGGCGTTTCGTAGATTCCCTTCCAGAAGGTTTCGACATCTTCTACAGTCGGCGGATTCTCGACAACACGCTGTGGCTCTTGAAAGAGGCGGGAAGGATTCGTACGGAACAAATTGTTTTGTTCCATACTCCTCACCCGCCTCTTCAATGTTTTCTTTATCGCCATGAGCGCTCGGATCCTATCTAGACAGTGCTGCTTGATGGTAAGCATCACTGTCAGATTTAGAGTATGGTGTTGACGTCTTAATCCGGCAGCTATGCGCCGGATCCTGGGAGTAAAGACTCTACCAGTCTACTTATATTCCACCACACTCTGGATCCGAGAAGCGTGTTGTCTGGCCGACTGTATCTTGCCTTCGATTTTTTTGTACACGCCGCTTGGCTTTCTCGACCCCGTGATTGGTTGACCTCTCACGGGGGGACGAGTTGCTTCGCGGCATTGTACACGGCACAGTTGATTTGCCAGATGTCTACATCTTCCGGAATTTCCTCATCGATGACCGCGTCCATTCTAGCCAGGTCTTGTGGCTTTAGGTTAGCCCTGGTGTTAAGGCTAACCCTCGTCCTTAAGTCTATATCGGTGAACTCTAATGGATGATCCCCATCAGCTGGTAATTGCCGCGGTGGAACTGCGGCTGGCAGTTCTTCCAGCTGACGGGGTGCCCTTACGTAACCTGTCCTGAGCAAGAAGGATACTTGATCTCTCAGATGTTGTTGAGAGAAGGCGCGATGCTCTGGATGCATTTCGCACCAAAGTGCATGCATTCGCGCCATGTATCCCCTTCGCTCAGGTTCGCTACTCTCGCGGCAGGTCAGCAAGTCATCCCGAAGTTCCCTCGTCCACTTAAAGCGTCCATGTCCATTGCCTTGGTTATCAACGTTGAGACCATCCGGTAAGGCCCCTCCCACCTGTCTCTGACCCCCATCCGGTTGGGGTCGATTGTGAGGGGCCCTTCTTGGATTATAGGGAACCCAAGCAGTAAAGGTAGCAGGGTGGTTAGCCCTGGTACCCCGGCCGGCATTAGTCAGGCAGAGTTGCCTCTGCCTGTCCAGGGTGCACCAACGTGGAGGTTGCCGGTCCTTTGCACCATTTTTTTTTTTTTTTTTTTTTTTTTTCGGTTGCCCGACGCTGGACAGTCCTCCCGTGGCCTCCGACGCCTCACGGGAGTCGCGCCAGCACATTAACCTCAGCCACTCCCCACATCCCGCAGGGTTAGTGACTGTAGGTATTATTATTATTATTATTATTATTACTTGAATGAAGTCTATCAAGAGGCGATAAAGGGCAGATGTATGACATGCGCCAAGAACTAGGCGCACCAACAGGTTTCCAGCTACCAGTCAAACATAGACGCTATTGGGTTACGTACGTGAAAAAGGAGGTTGTAATATTTTCGTAAGCGTATACAATATCTAAAGTGAGATATTCTTTACCCTTCGTTGCCTAAATATACAAATTTATCTTCCAATTTCTGGACCCAAGATATACCGGATCGATTATATATAGAGATCCGGAGGTAGCGATAAGTTACAATGACGACTTTTACGTAGATATAATATTATATTGTAAACACCTAATGAAAAGGTTTTTATCAAGTAATTGGACCGCTTGCAGCTATATAAAACAATTACTTACTGACTTGTAGCCGACGGGGAAATGCTCGTTATTGTCAAGTGTTCATTAGTAATACATATAGCCGGATCGTATGTGCTCTCACGTTTACGATCATTGCCCCATGTTGAAAATATGACCGTGAATTTGCCACCGTCCCTCGGCTAGCTATGCAGTCCACAGATATTAGGAAGAGATATAATTTATGCTCTTCCCTCTACTCCGAAGAATGTACGAGTTCTCTTATGTAGTGTGCAAATATGAAAACACGGTATGCATGAACATATTTACGCGGTGACACATCACGTAGCGTCAACCTTAAAATTGACGTCATTTATCGCTGCCTCCCAATCTTTGACTATACGGGGTGTCAACGAGATCATGTATCAGCACGTCATAGTTTAGAACAGATAACATGTTGCAAATGCAAGCCATAAACAAAATTGTGCTCAAAAATAATTGTAGTGAAAATGTATCTATGTTAAGCGTGTGTGTAATACCTCAGTGGGTAATAGACAAAAAACACTTTCATTTATTCTGGAAAAATATAAATCGGGATAGTCGTTACCTACCAGCAAAAAAAATATATATAAAATGTCCAGTGCCTGATAAACACGTATGGGTATCTGTTGAGAAAACCACAGATGCAAAACACAATAAAGTTTTAAATGTGTTAGTAGTAGAGTATTTACATCCAAACAGCTCCAACCCGTCCGATTGTAAGACACATTTAATAGAAAGTAAAAGATTTAAATAAATAATTCTGACGAAACTGAACATTTTATACTGACAGCAATGAATACATTTTATATACATAAACACAACGTTTTAATTTTAGTGACCGATGGTGTTGCATATATACGTAAAGTAGGTGCATTGCAAAAAAAATATGTCCAAATTCATTGCATATAACGTGTTTACTGCACGCTTTCCATGATGCAACAGAAAAGTTTGAAATAGCTATACCAACGTCGACAAGTTAATCGCAGATACAAAAAATGTGATATCGGCTAAACATATTCAAAAATTTCAATTTCATAAATTCCCGAACCACCACAGCCTCCAGTAACGAGGTGAAGAACATGGCTACAAGCAGCTTTTTATTGTCATGAACATTTCAACAAAGGTAAATCTGTAATATTGAACTTCGATCCCAGAGAATCCAGTTGTATTAAGGCAAGTTTAGAAATTTAGCCATGCACACGTCAAACACGATTTACTTACTATTTCATATATGAAAATTATGGTACATTAACAGACGCTATGGAAATATGAGAAGCTAACTGGTTACTATATCCGAATCTTTTGAAATAGTGAACAATGTAAATATGAATTAAAGACGTTAACAAATGACCCTGGTGTTCTTATTGCTGAGAAATTTAAAGATGTTTTAATTAAAAATCCATTGACAAATTGCGTAATACTAACAAATAATAGACGTGCAAGTAACTTAGAACAATATTTGTGCGTATAAAACAATTACGTCTTTGGATGTAGAATGTTAATTTTCAAAATATGCCTTAATATTTACATCTCGGAGTAAAAGTTTAGCAGAGGGTATTACAGAAAGTTTATGAATGATAGTAGTGTATGCTGACAACAATAAACAACTGTTATTGGACATGATATAAGAGGTAAGTCTTTGTAAATTACACCATGCCCCTACCGACACCAACAAATTTTGTAAAAAAAGCCGACTTTAATAATCAAACTGTGTAGGTCAATCAGATGCCGCATCCTATGCGGCGACAGAGTTGGATGACAATACGGAGCTTCTATATTTCGAATACGACGACCATATTTGTTGATAGTTTGGAGCGTGTGTCCCATACATACGCTTCGATTGCGTTTATGATTGTTGCGACATTATTACGACGACTTCCTTACTTTTCGGTGCGCATTAAAAGCAGTTGTCCAAATTTCAAATAAATAGCAACTGCAAAAATTGACATTGAAAAATGTAAACTTTTGGTGGGGGGTTTATTGACATATCTAATATAATACTAAAATAGCTGTTTGTGGGACGTAAAATAGAAAAAGTACTCCAACACAATAAAAAGAAAAGCAAGTTCATTAATTAGAAATATTGCAGCTACCAGAGCAGTTGCTTTTCTTCTCGACATTGTGGAAGACATGATGACGGCACTACGTATCACACATATTTCTATATTTCAATATTGCAACTATCGTTGATCGATTGGTTGGAACGTGTGTAGGAAAAACAAACAAACGACAAGTCGATTTGATATCGTATAAAGGTGGGATTCCACTAAGGTAACATTTTGGAGACATGTTGCAAAAAGGAACGATGATGAGACCAAATGTTGCACAAGGAGACATATTATGTCATTGACAGTGTTTTAGCCAAGGCAACATGTACTCCATTTGTGAAAAAAAAACTATTGATTACATGATCTGGCTGCACTTCACAAACTGGATGTCCATATCACAAAACAGAAATTACGATAAGTGGCTACGCAATATCTAAGTCAACGTTTTCAAATTCAGAATTATGAACTTCTTTAATCAATAAATATTGAATGAATATAATTTATTATTACAGGTAACAAGAATAAATATTATTAAAATGATTAAATAACTCACCCTTTTCCTATTTAAATAAACATCAGAGACTTTAGAAATAAAACAAACTTGTCCTGGTTTTTCATTATTCTGATCTACAAACAATGGAGCTCTTTCATCCACAAAAATATATGCCCCTTTAGAATTCAACCAATATCTCTCAGCAACGGCTATGTTATCAGTAGTTCTCAATATATAAGCATCATTTCCATCAATTACCATTTTCTCCAAAGGCCATATTTGAACTTTTCGCTCTGGACCACCGTACCAGTTAACTTTGCCAATTTTTAAGTCAAAACAATCTTTAAATTCAGTTTCTGTATTATTCGATTGCCATGTAATATTAAAACCATCTTGAGTAACTGTAACTTCTAGGGACACATCCCCTATTACACAATGAGACAGATTACCACAAGTTACTCCAGAAAAATCTTTGCCCACACCAATAGTACCAACCAAACTTTCCACATCATCTGAAACAAATAAAATTTACGTCGGTGCGATACAACAGGTAATTGGCTCCCAATGCAATCGGACGACATTTAAATATAAAATAAGAAATTATTAAACGAAACGAATTAAATCGTTGTATGACTCGGTGGAGTAGTTGGCTAGAGCACGCGATGGCAAGAATGACTAGATGATCTCTCCATTGTTCTGCGAGTTCAAATCCCGGCATCGGCACTGGCAATGTCGGTGGAAATGATTGTGTCCGCGTTTTTTATAAGTGTATCTTCACCCGTGCAGCTTCTGTTTTGGATTCGAGGGTTGTGTAATTTTTGTTGTGTGGTGCTGGTGTTTATTAGGGTAATACATTTAAGGTTCACTCGGGCCTATGCCACAAAATACAAATATTATAATAACTAATATATATTAGATCCGACTTAACATTCACGTACGAAAAGTTAAGCAACGGTAGCAGCAGTCAGTAATTTGGAGGGTGGCCCAAGTGAAACTTGGCGACCTCGTCCCGTCTTCTAGCGACTTGTATATCAGCTTATACATTAGGGTGGTCCTTATAGACATATGGGGTTTTATTTTTTTTATTCTGCCAATCTCACCCCCTCATTTTTTTCCTTTAAGGATACAAATAAAGTTTAGAAAATTTCAGTCCGATTGAACAACTGCAAAACGTGACGCAAAGGCATTTTATTTAAAAAGGAACGAAAAATGACAAAATATAAAGTGACTATTTTAAAAACTTTATTATCCCACAAAATATAAAATATAAGTACCAGCAAGCCTCTTATAATTGAAATTAAAACACTATTAAAGCAAAAAAACATTATTTTTTCAAGAGATCTCTCTTTGCATATCCGGGAAACGTGGCACGATAATCCTTAACTACTTGTAATAGAAACTGCTTTTGATTTGCGTCCTTTGTAATCTTATTGTTAAGCTCTTCCATGAGCTTTACACCTCTTTCGGCAGTGTCATTTACCACTTTCAATTTGCAAATTAGAGACGAAGCGGTTCTATAGTCTTCTCGTGAGGCCCAAGTGGACGGTTCATAGTCGAGAAATAAAGTGCTAATATTGAACCGCTCAGAAAATTTTAACGTATTGTTGGAAACAAAACGCTGCAGCTCTTTATTTGTTAAATTGTCAATAGCAGTTGGCTATACGATTATACGCTTATTGTTGGTACCATTTTCAAATTCAAATTTGCCGTCTTCTTCCTTCAAAGCCCTAACCATTTCCAACTTGGTTTCTGGAGCAACGTCGTTATCAAAAAATGTCAAAGCTATTGTCTCCTCGTTAAGAGGTACCAAAGATGGCCACAAAACTTCTTCACAGCTACACGAGAGATTGATCCATTTATTTGTTCATAAGACTTCAATTCTCTTAAAAATGTTAAGATTTGCTAAGGTGCCTTAGATGCAATAGGCGCGCAGAACCAAGCTTTGATGTAGAGAAGTATAAGAAAAATACAAACGTCTCTTACTCCATTTATTTCATGGGAAGATAAGCGAAACTCGGATCTAAAAAGAAAAATCTTCAAACAATAAATAGCCTTAGCCATCCATCTGGCATGATGGATAGCGCCTGGAACTCTAAAACTAATTTCCCTTGAAGCTTTGCCATCTAAGAATATAACAGTCAGTTCTAACAGCTCCCGATAGTCTTCTCGGGTATGCTGAAATTTTAGTTGATTTAAAGCAAAGCTCAAAATATTTGGCCCCTCCTCTCCGATTCCAATACGAACTGCTTCATCTTCAATTTCCACTATATAATTTTCGGTATTGATATTGGAGCAAGCATATTGAAATCGTTTGTACAGGCCAACGTCGGGGCCAGGAGATGGAGCAACACAGGCCTCAAAAACACATTTCAAAATCAACTCATAAATATGGTGCCGACAGGACAAATATAGTAAATCCCTTTCCAATTGTTGCTCTAAAAGAATGCAGGCGCCGCTAAGACGCCCTGTGTTTGAGGACGTAGTGTCGCAACAAAGTGCTTGAACACAATCAACAAGTTGATATTCTTCAAGTAATTGATATACGGCAGAACTTATACGTTTTCCTGTACCAGACGTAAAGTTAAGAACACCTAGAAGTTGTTCTGTATCATTATTTGTGATAATAACTGGACGCCTATCAACCTTTTCCTTTCCAGTTAACGCAGGAAGAAGTTTTCCGTCCCAGTGAACTGCAACCGTATCATTCAGGTTCAACTTCATGAATTGGGTTTTTAGGGACAAAGCACGCTCAACACGTAAAAGTTTACGTGAAGAACGAATGGATGTACGATTTATAACCAAATTCTCTACATCATGACCCAAAGCTTCAGCGGCTGCATTCAATATGTGAACAGAGTCTCTGTCACTTATTTTACATTTATCTAGAGCAGCAACAAGTCTAGTAGTAATAAAACGTTTCTTTGCCTTCTTATTCAGTTGGGATGTCCCAGGCTGTGGTTGATCAGTTTTTAGTATATCTAGGATTTCATCATCATCTGTCATAGGTTGTGATTGGTCGGTTTCTAATATGTTCAGGGTTCCTTCATTTTCATTATCATCATATTCATCATCCTTATTTCTTGAGTCCATTTCTAAATTTTTAGCGATATCAGTGTCTGAAACTATAAGTACTTTGTTAGGTCATTTTATTCAGATTGCGGAACCTAAAATATTTACCTGATATTCCCGTTAAAATACTTGAATTTTGAATTCTTTCCCGCCTTTCGCATTCTTTCTTCAATCTTTCTAAACTTCTCTTTTCCAGACAATTTTTTGTGAACACCTGCCAAAGAACCTAATCTTCCTTTCTGTCTCTGAGCAATCAAAAATTGTTTGTCCTTATTTACTTTGATGATTTCAAGAGCTTTTGAATGAGCTATATGAAAAAGATTGTCTAATCTCTGCACGAATGACTCTACTTTTTTTATTTGAGTCTCGGTTCGTCTTGTAGAACCCTTTTGTAAATTTCTTTGCTCGTCGTACAAAGATTCCAACTTGGCGATACAATGTTGTGAATCTCTCATTGGAATGCGGGCCTTTTGCCAAAAAATTGATGTTTCATCAGTTGCTAAACGAGCACTTTCCCGAATATTTAATTTTATATTTCTTAAATTATGAAAAAAAACTTGTAACACTTGTTTAATCGAAGGTAGTTTACAATCTAATATTTGATTAGTTTCGGAGCCAATCAAATGTATATGTGTACAAAGTTTTCTTTTTAAAGCCATACTGCAATACTATACAGAAAGGAAAATGTAATGCACAGATAATGTCAGCATTCGTTGGCGGTATAATAACTACTAACTAGAGCACGTCAGAACCTGCAAATTTATGTTTATACACTTCCACCACCACCTCTGCTTATAGGTGTGTGCCTGACACTGCCTGGCACACCGTGGTAGGCAGACTATGTGTCAAATTTGTTATTTAGAGTATTTTAAATAATTTTGTATAATATTAATATCAGAATAAACTGTTTTATCTTTTTAATAAATTTAGAGTATTTACTTTTATTTTTTCACTTCCCGGAATTTCAAGGTCCTTGTGGCACGGGTTGGGTCAATTTGAATGGGCTGAAATTTTATGTGTGGCATAAGGAACCAAAATGGAAAAAATGTGGGGGATGAGACTTTCACTTTATAAAAGTTTGAAAATAAGGACCACCCTATTATACATAGAAGCTATGCAATCTTAGGCGAGGGTTGTGTAAGTGATATACCATCCTTCGGAGGGGATGTAAATCATTCGGTTCCTTATGTATTAGATCTGGGTAAATAAAAAAATCCCCACTTTTCGATAGAGAAAAGGTTCAGTAAAATATTCAGGTTGGGGGTAGCTCGTCTCCTAGCATCGGCGATTGGCCTTGGTAGGGGAAATGTGCCGATGTTAAATAAATGAATAACTGCGGCAAGCTCTAATTTGCCGCACGAATGTGAAGTTTGTATCCTGAGCTAAGTTCATGTTAAAATCTACTCTGCCCCTGTTGGCAAGAAGCTTTTTAAATACAGTTTCTACTGCAATTCATCAAGCTATCGTCAAATAAACTATGTACAGTTTATTTCAAACCTATTTGCAACATAGAAACGTTGGCTTCTTTGGTCTTTCTACTGACGTCAAATAAGCCGACATTTTTTATGTTGCAAATAAGTTTGTAATAAACTCTAAGTAAACATATTCTTCAAGCTAATTTGCACCCTCTTGAATATTTCCTGTCTGTTCTAATGATTCAAACTCACAAATTACATTGTGATTGTTTTTTGCAGTAAGTTTGAAGAAATCTTCACTAGGATTTAACATTATTATTTGTTGTCTCACATAGCAAACATAGCTGATTATTATATAGTATTTTCCATTTCATCTAGTCTGAAAATCTGTTTTTATCATAGATTTCATATTTGCGCTGTTGTATCCTGTAACGGTCCACTTTTGGATACAATTAACTTGCGTTTTATTTAATGCTAATTGCATAATTTGGTTTGAGGTAAACCTTAAAAGTTCTAGAAGCGACTTTACTAAGGGCCCGTTGCATCGATGTGGTTTAGCCAGAGTTCAACTGAACTTCGTTTAAAATCCAAAATTACGATTGTTACAACAATCGTAACATAGGATTTTAAACAAAGTTCAGTGGAACTTTGGCTGAACCATGTCGATACAATCGGCCCTAACTTGTAAATCTTTGATAATTTGTGCAACCACTGGACCTTTAGTCCACCAGCGTGAACTACTGCGGTGTGGGGAC
The DNA here is from genome assembly GCA_029963845.1 of Rhamnusium bicolor. Lineage (NCBI taxonomy): Eukaryota > Metazoa > Arthropoda > Insecta > Coleoptera > Cerambycidae > Rhamnusium > Rhamnusium bicolor. The sequence continues at coordinate 834,278 of JANEYF010001486.1, read as the reverse complement.
ATAGGGGGAAAGCTTGCACTAAGACGAGGACTCTCTGCCGAACCACGGTTGAGAGAGGATGTGTCTGTTACGTTCTGTTTGAGTACGTTATCTGTTTCTGTTATTGCCTTGAAGACAAGACCGGTGCATCGAGACAGTTAGGTGTGTTTTTGTACGTTGCTTTTATGGGCACTACATTATAGATTGTGTCTGGTTGAGATATTATGGTTAAGAAGTTACGAGGCATGTAACCTGAGAAAGCTATGTGAGATGGTAAGGTGATTTTCCTTCCAATTATTATTAAAATAGGTACCTACTAAGTATTAACCAGCTGGCTTCGTTTTGAGTGCGAGCTGAAAATGTGAAACTAAAATTTTCATCAACAGGCTGATTTGCCAGTCTATCTAGAGGTGGAGAAAGCCCCTAGAGTTTTAATTTTGCTCCTGAACTTTGTGAGACAATGTTAAGAAAAGTAACCGTTCTTTCCCCCTTTCAACGGCACTAGTGCGTGTAGTTTTTTTAGACGTTTAAAAATATGTAATTCTTTTAGACTTGTAAAATTACAAAAAAAGAGAAAAAAAGAAAGGCTGGTGACGCCCTACACAAACTCCTTGAGTGGATGTAAAATAGGATTTCTGTGCTTTTAGTTTTAAGTTTTTTTTAAGGGTTTATTACTTGTTCCCATGCCCTGAAAGAGTTTTTTTTGTATAATAAATTACGAATATATGTATTTTTTTAAATCTTGTTGTTTCATTAAAGAACTACAGTAAAGTTAATCAAAATAGCGAGGACAAAACACCACGTTATAATCCATCTGTAAATCAAACATGAAATACTGGTCAACCAAATAAATAACAGTTATTTAAGGTATTATAAGTGAGTAAAGAAAGACATACCTACCTACTTTATTTACAAGCGGAGTGATCAGCATACGAGTCCTTTGGTCGAGTGTGCTATTATCTGCGAGTGGATAAAATATCCTTGGACACACGTACAACATTTTATCATACACCTCATTATTTAAGTTCGTATATCTAATTTGAAATGTACAATTTAGTATAGAGTTTTTGACAGTAATAAATTTGACATTCTAGAGGGCTAATTTTTCCATCTCCCATTAAATTAATTTAGTGGATAACTTCCTTGATTACGATTGCATCAATAATGGGGATGTCCCACTATACTAAAAGTTAGATTTCTTTTTTATTGTATATGATTCTGCACCATTATCAGTATCAATAAGTAGTTGGATTTAAAAAAAAAAGTTACAAAAAAAATTATAAAAGTTTGGATTAATTTAAAATTGCCGCCAATTAATCAACAAATGAAATAATGCGCTCTGCGGTAGGGCCGAACCTGTGTTGCCATATTTTCTGAATTTGTACATTAATATTTGTGTTATATCGAACATTTTCAAGACCATTCTAATTTGGATACAAAATAAAAGGTAAGTATTTACGTATTTTTGGATCCGTTATTTATAATTTAAATTCTTTTTAAAACGGTATTTTTTTTACAATTTTTTAATAAGACGCTATTTAAATAAAATCATTATAATCTGGTGAAAGTTAAAAATAAATAAAAGTGATTTTAATAATTAATTAGTATTTGTTTCCAATCGTCAATTCAGTAATAGCAACGTAGAATAAATCTACAATATAACCTAATTTATTCGATTTTTGCTGATTTAAAACAAGTACAAATAAAATGTTCTGTTCATACTAAGATAAAAAAAATCTATTTGAATGAATTTATAGTTGTATTTATAATTGAATTAATTATCAATATGCTTTTAAACAATATGTAAAATTGGCAATACTGCAGTACCGTCTTCGCATTCACTGGTTGCTTGTGTTTGGCGCTAAACCTAACCGGATGACGTCATGAGACTAAAATTCAAAACTTTGTTATTTTTTAACCTCTGTCCGGGGCCCAAAAAATTCCGGAAAAAATTCTGTCATATTTATAAATACTATCGAATAAGCAAATAAAAAAAAATTGGGAAAGGCCCATTATATCCATGGCATTTATGTACTACATAAGTTTAATGGGAGATGGAAACCTCGCCCTAAGTTGGTGATTGAATTTTAATATGATGCAGCGTAGACTGGTGTTTGGTCGCAATTATAACTACTAAGGTTGTTATTGTTTCTACCTAGGAACGCAGTTATAAGTATACAATTTTGTATGTCCTCGTTGTTTATATAATTTATGCACTTATGTAAGTGCATCCTAGAAGAAGCTAACATTTAATCTATTATTACCACCCAAGTAGACAAAAAATATAATAGTGAGTAGAGAAAAATGTTCGTGGTCTTATTCTAGATATTGCCACCGTAATTTTAAAGGAATACCATACAGATTATTGCATAATTACAGTTTTGATAATTTTAATGTAGATGGTGCCTATTGTACATTTTTTTCAATTGTATATGTAACTAAATATAATAAGCAGTGTGGTTTCACTTGAACTGTGCACAAAAGAACAGTTGATCTCTTTGTGAATTCTTGTAAGTGAGCAACATGGATAATAATAAGTTATAGGTATAAATTATTTATTTATACAATCAAAGGACCCAACCTAATGTTAAAAATAATTTGAGGTTACAAAATTAGTTTTTAAAGATGTTATTGTCATTATATTATTGCTGTCGTTTTAAAAGGACGGTTGTACTATAACGGGTAATAATATTTTTATTTTGTAGTTATTGAATGAAACCGCTAAAATTGCATGAACTGATTCGAGAATTAGAGAAATCGAAGGAATTTCAGATTCCAGAAAATATTATTATTTTTCCACACGATAACACTAATAAAGAGATCACAGATGACCTTCCCGGCAGTCAGTTATAAGTAGAAGCAGCAATATTGGAAAATTTCCAGGAAAATCCAGATTGCTTAGCAGAATCTGATTATGATAGTTCGGATAATCTCCCATCTTTAGCAAAAAGAGCAAATTAACTAACTGTATTTCCTATCCTGTAATTGGTTTTATTACTGTTGGATAGCTGTAATGAAATAATAAATAAATAAATAAATACTTGAGTGTTTGGCTTGTGTTTTTTGTTATTTTTAATATTATATAATTAAATGCTGAAAACGCAGTAGGCATATAAAAATTTTAAATATACGTTTCAAATGAAGTTCTATTGTTTCTTTAAAGACTAATATTATTATTTATGTATAAAGATATTATGTACAATGGTTTGAAATTAGTTGTTTTTCGCTGTTTCTATGAAGTAGTTTTTTTAAGGGTTCTGTAATTTAAAATTACAAATAACTCCGATATTTCTTATATAAACCTGAGTTCGATTTTAAGTGTATTACAATTATTTGTGTATTGACTATATACATATTATCATTTTTCCAAGTTAAAAACTAAAAAAAAAAAGAATGGGATGAACCATATCTCAGTGATACCCGATAAACAAACAATCAAGAGTAATTAATTTTCAGAGCAATGTGGAGTTTTTATTTGTATGTTTTTTCTAATATTCAGGAATAACTTACTGTTTTTCAATTTGCATGTTCACTCTAATAATACGGAATAATGTACCTATAAAATTTTTTGTCAAAAAATAAATACTGTTAAATTTGGTCTACAGTTTTAACAGCAATACACTGTTGTGAGTTCATTTTGAACTTACTAGTGAGTAAAAACGAATTTTGTGAATAAAAGTATGAGAAATCGGTATAGTGACTTGACATGCGGGGAAAGAGGCTACATGAGGGGGGAAATGTCTAACACATAACATTTTCCGTCTTTTACACCGCTTACATTAAAGCGAAAAAGATGATTGTTGCTTTAGTTGGCACGCGACCGAGGCAAAGTTTCAGTTACATTCTGTGATAGTTCAGGGTCACACTTAATTTTGTTACCGATTTGTTTAACATAATTATTTTATATCTGTTTATTTGCTAGTGTGCTTTTGAAAATAATTTAAGAAGGTTATCCTATTTAATGTAAAAATATTTCGACCGTGGGAGGCCTCTACGTCTACATCTTATTGTGTTTGTGAAAATGACAGTGATAAAGAAAATCAAAGTTCATCAGTGTTTTCAGTAAGAAAAAATTGGCTACACTTGAACGAGCAAGCGAAACAAATTTGTTTACAATCTTTTGAAGTGACGAGCTGATGACCCTAATTTGTATGATTTAGATGTACTAGGTGAAACAGCATCTCTGACTAACGTTCCCCGTCCCAAAATACACAAACTGGTGAAAGAAGGTGCCCTTCTAAGAAAACAACGATCCGACATCGGTCAATCAAAAACTCTGGACTCATCGTTAGCAAAACTTTTAAGAACTTTAGTTTACACCGCGTATCAGAAAAACGAAATCTCCACTATTGACGTGGAAGACAGAAAACTAAAAGAAATGGTTTATCATCTAAAATATACCGAAAGAACTTTAGGAACTTGGCTGAGAAAAATTGGATTTAAATATCAAACTATTAATAAACGCATGGCGATTATGGAAAACAGACAAATAGTGGATTGGCTAGATTCATATCTAGAAAAGATAAAATAACTCAAAAGGGAAAATAGACCAATTTATTATCTAGATGAAGCTAGTATGATATTCATGACACCGTAAAATAGGATGCACTGATGAATCTAGGAAATGTCAACCAATCTCGTTACCCCCTAATAAAGGGACATGGTTGATTATATTACACTGTGGATCAGTTGATGGATGGGTTGAAAATGCATTGAAATTGTGCGGAAAGAACATGGAAGACTATAACGTGGATTACCACAAGAACATGAAGGGAGAAATATTTGAGGAATGGTTTTAAAATATCCTAATTCCAAAATTAAAACCCAATAGCATTATTGCTCTTGACAGTGCGAAGTACTATTCGAGACAACTGTATAAAATTCCTAACAAGAGTTCTACTAAGCTGGAGTTACATTTTTTTTTAATGGAACATGATCTCTAGTATGAGGAAAATTATAATTAAACACAACTCTTGGAAGTCCAGTAAACTAAAAATTATGAGAAGTATATTATAGACATTATAGCGGAGAGATGTGGCCACAAAGTGTTGAAATTACCGCCATATTTCTCTCTTTTCAATCCGATTGAATTAACTTGGTGTAAATTGAAAAAATATGTCTGAAAATTAAATATTTTCCGATATCAATAGAAAGTCGTAGAGTTAATTCAAAATGAAGTGTCGAAAACTAACAAGGAAGATTGGAAAAAAAATTAAGAAAGTAATTACAATTGAGGATCATTATTTAAAAATTTCTGAATGTCATATAAATGGTAGAAATTAATTTATTATAAATTTGAACGAAGTACATCTGAAAATGAAGAAGAGGGTGGGTAGGGCGAGGATTCAGAGGAAGAAGAGATGTGAGGTGAGGTAGAGTGAAGTGGTGTGAAGCGAAGGAGTGAATTTTGTGATATCCACGGTCTTATTTATTTCCGTTTTTGTGCTTTCGTAATTCCGTGCTTGAGAAATATTCTTTTTCAGGGTGTTATTATTTATTAATATTATTTTTTTTCATTTTGCAAAAATACGTCTCTGTTTTTATTATAGGAATAACTGTACTTTTAGAATTTATTTTTAGTTTATTTATTGAAAAAAATATTTGTTTCTGTTACTGTTTTGAGAGTACGTTTTTTTTTTTTTTTTTTTAAAGGTTTCTTGTTACTTTTTAAATAATTTCTTTATTCTGTTCTAATATTCCATACCCATCCTTTCCTGGCAAGAAATGCTCATACCTATTCGCGGTTCTTGCTGGGTAGTAACAATTTATATTAAGCGAACTTGAATACTGCATCTACTGTATGTATAGTCAATAACTTTTATTCATTTGAATTTATATTGAATAGACATACATTGTGTGATATTGTCTCTGATAAAATTGAGTCGTTTATAGTGTGTGCTGAAATTAATAATATAAATTTATATCCGCTGGAAGCCAAAGTGATGGGCTATCGAGTGTAGAACTGCCATTTTTACCAAATTTATACGTAAGTCTAAAATCTATAATTAGGTAATTTACTACATATTGTAAAATTAAATTCAAACCAGAAAGTAAGAATTGACAAAAACAATTCCTAATCCTGCAAAGAATAAAAACCAATAAGCGATGAAAAACAATAAGTGATAAAAACATTTCAATTCGAAGTAAATCATTTTAACTAGGACCGGACTTGAAATATATTGTATTATTAAGTAGTGTCGAGTGTACAGACTACGCGACTGCACAACTTCTAGCGAGATTGACATAAAAGTGAAAATAAAGTGGTTACAACAGAGAAATGAATGACAAAAACCTGAATGAACTAATTGAAAAAATTAAAGATCTCCTGGACGAAAAAGTAAATGAAATAAAAACGGAAATCAAATCAATTAATAATGCTGTAATTAACTTGATAACAAATTCAGTGATCTTGAAAATAGGGTCATAAAATTTGATAGGAAGAGCAGGAAAAATAACATAATAATTTTTTGGCGTGGAAGAGGTGAACGAAAATAATTTATTAAACGATGTAATAGAAAAATTATATGAGTTGCTTCAAATTTATTTAAAGGTTACATATGTAAATATCTATAAAATTGGAAAGAAAAATACCGTTGTATTGGAATTTACATCTTATTCACGGAAACAGCTGGTATTTAATAACATTAAAAAATTAAAAGATAGTAATATATCGATATCAAACGATCTTTGTCCAGAAGACCAAAAGGACCAGAGAATTCTCTATGAAAACCTGAAAGAGACTCGCCAGAAAAACCGCAACGCTTATATAAAAAACCACAAACTATATGTAAATAATGAAGCCTTCACCATCACCCAGCTAAGAAACGAAAAAGAAAATAGTACAACAGCCACACCTAGAGTTGTAAACACATTGCCAAAAGAAGTATCTAATCACGGTGAGGATCCACAAAACGAAAAACAGTCTGTCCAAATCTTATCACACCAGGCCGCAAGTAGCAACATAACACCGACTGGATGATTGTCTAACCCAGATATAGAAAGTAGAACTAATTCTACAAGCAGTGAATTCAGAACCTTAAGAAACAACAAGACTGTGACAAATAAGTAAGTGACATATCAATACATCAAACCCATACTAATCTGAAAGTGATTGAACGGAACATTTTTTCTTCTATATATTATTATTATTATTATTCACTCATTTGCTAAGCTATAAATAAGCATTTATTTATAATCTGATATTTTTCTTTGCTGACATCAACTTAAAGTTTTTGATAAATACTCTTTTTTTTAAAAATAATATGGAAAATTTTCAAATATTAATGGAACTCGAGAATTACAATAATAAAAACACGAAAGTAATTGAGGACGTAGAAACTACAAAAAAAATTTGTGCTGCGAAGCAGCAACAGGAACTTATCTATCTATCAATCAACAAAACATAAGGAGCGTGGCAAAAAATTTTAATGCATTTCTAGTGCTTTTGTGTTCTTTTGAGAACAGCTTTAATTTTATTGTCTTCATGGAAACATGGCAAATAACAGACGCATATGATTTTAATATACACGGGTATAAACAATATTATAATGAAGGATGCTATAACCAAAATGATGGTTGTTTAATTTATAATAAATCGTCACTAAATTATGAATGTAAAAACACAATTTGGGATGGAATAAGTTTTACCAGAATAAATATATCAGAAAAAAATAACTCCTATGGTATAACTGCTATATACAGATCCCCGAATTCACCTTGTGAAATGTTTGTCGATGATCTTTATAATTCTTTGAGGGATTTCAATTGTCAATATGAAATGTTAATTGGTGATATAAATATAAATATTATAGAAGAGCGGTTAAATGAAAATAGCTCTAGATATATCAATAATATGGCCGAATATGGATATATTTCAACCATAAACACTTATACCAGAATTGAGGGGCAATCAAAATGCTGCATAGACCATATTTCTGTAAGACACAATAACAACAACACAAGCGTATTTCCCTTTGTAATCCACACCACTTTCACCGGTCATTTTCCGGCAATCTTAGTTATTGAAACTGATAGACAATAAACTAAAATAAATTTAACAAAAGCAGTTAAAACCGTAAATTATGTAGGACTTTTAAAAGAAATATCAAATGAAAAATGGTTAAAATTATATTAAACTGAAGATGCAGAGACTGCTCCTGAAGAATTATATACAATTCTGACAGACCTTGTAGATCGTTTTACGGTAACTAAGAGACTGATATGCGCTACCAAGAGGAAGGGGTGGATTACATGGGGTATTATAAAATCAATTAAAGGAAGAGATAAATTAAGTAGATTATGTGCTAATAAAAACCCTCTAAATTTAGATTTAACAAAAATATATAAAGCGTATAGGAATAACTTGAATACTTTAATTAAACAAACCAAACAATTTTATTATCAAAATAAAGTTTCTGAAGCTAAGAATTCCCTAAAAAATATGTGGTCTATCTTAAAAGAAGTATCGAGGTTACAAAAAATAACAGATAACAGAATTATAATTCATAATATGGAAAACTACGATTTCTAACAATTTTAGTTTTTTACAAACATACCAGAGGACCAGTTCCTCTGGTATGTTTGTAAAAAACTAAAAATTTAATACAATCTAACTTATATAAAAAGCTTAATAAAACGCATGACAACATTATTCCAATAAATAATACTATGTTTTTAACCAACAAATAAAATTAAAATTATGTCACACATTTAGAGGCTTAAAAATAATAAAGCCCCAGGACCAGATAAACTCACAGTTTATATGGTTAAACACATTAAAGAATTTATTACAGAACCGCTTGCCTACATAACTAATTTATGTTTTATGTATGGTGTATTTCCTAAAAAAATTAAAGTGGCAGAAGTCAAGCCAATTCATAAAGGTGGAGACAAAAAATTATTCAAAAACTACCGACCTATTTCACTAATATCAAATTTCGCTAAAATATTAGAGTATTGCATTAAAGATCGCATTTTAGGCTTCCTCAATAAAAACAAAATACTTAATAATAAACAGTATGGTTTTCGGGAGAAGGTGAGGCAACACTAGATTTGACGCATCTAGTAAATACTTCTATTAATGAGTCAATAAATGTTTTGCAATATTTTTAGATTTAAGAAAAGCCCTCGATACTGTGGCGCACGATATTCTCATTTATAAATTGCAATTATTAAGTTTTAGAGGTATTCCTTTAACGCTCTTGGAAAGCTATATTAGTCAGCGACAACAGTATGTAAATTTGGTGTTCCGCAAGGGATCATACTAGGTCCCATATTGTTTCTCCTCTATATAAACGACTTATTAAATATTGCCAATGAAAAATCGAATATAATATCCTACGCTGACGATACTGCTATTATCATTAGTGCTTAATCATGGAAAAAAGCAAAAAATACTGCGGAAGGAATTATGACTAAAATGTCAAAATAGCTATGTATGAATTTGTTGCAACTCAATCTTGATAAAACTAATTTCTTAACATTTGCGTTATACAATTCGAATATCTCTTATATAGTTACAGTAAAAGCTCATTCCGCCAATTGTGTTATATATGATAGTGATCCATGTAATTGTCACCAAAAAACTGGAAGAGTAAATCAAGCGAAATATCTAGGTGTTTTCATTGACCGTAATGTTAAATGGGATGTTCATTCCAAAGAACTAAGTAAAAGAGTAAGAAAATTAATTTATAAGTTCAAACAGTTAAAACAAATTATAGATTTCAGAGACTTAAAAAATGTATATTTTGCACTTGTACAATCTCTATTACAATATGGAATTATTGGATGGCGTGGGTTATCTGAAATTCACCTAGAGCCATTGATAACTATACAAAAATGTATTCTTAAAATAATATTAAATAAAAGTATACTATATCCATCTGAATTAGTTTATAAAGAAACAAATGGTCAACATATTCGTCTCTTATATCTTCAAGCTACTTTAATATCTGCATATAAAACATCATATCTATGCAAAAATGAGCATCAATATAACACTCGAGTTATGATACAACAACCTTATTTAATACCAAAACCTAACAAATCGTTGGACAAAAAATGTTTCCTTTATATTGCCCCTAAAATAATAAATCTCTTGCCTGTTGAATTAAGAAATGCTATTTCCATTATTATTTCAAGTTAATACTGCTTTCTACAATTGCTAAATTGTTACTAGCTAAACTGAATACAAAAACCTACACTGAAAAAGTACATCCGCACATCCGGTCACTATAGCGATTTCTCCTACTATAGTTTAAAGTTCGACTTTCATGCGTCTTACGAATTGGGAATAAACATTGTCTTGCACTTTTACGTTTTTATTTACTTTTGGGTAAACCCCCACAGACCCAAATTTAGGTATTTACTATCAATTTTGCTTACGGTTAAAGGCTTTACTAAGAATTAATGAAGATTTTGACAAAACAGTTTTACGTATCTCAGAGCCCTCAGCGCGCAGCGGTTAAACCAAAGCAGGCGAACATAATGTTTGGCCTCCTGTCATGGTCAGGTTAATTTGTGATATTTTCTTCTATTAAAAGTGATTTTACAAGTATTTTTATTACATGAGTATATGCCTGTCGGCATAGGTACGTTCTGTTCTAGCTAGACCAGTTTTGATTTTATTGTAAATGTTATGTGTTATACTGTAATTGTTGTTTGTTTTAGTATTAAGCATATTATTTACCATTAAATGTACTAATTATGTTTCTTTTATGAAATGAAAGTAACTAAATAGCCTAGAATTATGTCTTAATTTATTGTGCCAGTCAACACAAAATCCCTGAAAAAGATGAATAAATTAAGCTTTTTGTTGCAAGATACTTGTCATTAAGGCTGGGATTTTGCAGAGTGTATAAGAAGTAGACATTTATTTTGGTTAGTTATAAATATTTAAACTAAAGAGTTATGATACTTGAAATAATTTTGGGCATTAGCTATTTATTCTGTAGTACCTATACTTACCATATAAAATTTTGGTTGATAATTTTTGTCATAATTAAAATGCGTACCGTACAATATTTCATACTTTTTCTTTACTGTTTAATAACAAACGTATACCCACTAAATGCCGTTATGCTAGACTAGTTACATACCTCTTGTGAAGACTACGCTTAATCCATTCGATGAAATATTACCAGAAACCTTAGTATGTTCTCCTTTAAGCTCTAGTGACACTACATTTTCTACCAACAGTGCAATAAAAATTGCACTCAAACCTACTGAAACAAAAAAGAAAAAAGCGATTAATTTAATTTAAATTTCATAGTATATCTTTTACGTACGTTTTGCGCTCTTGGCCATGTTTAACTGAAACCAATTAGAACTGCAATGATTTGATGTTTTTATATTTACCTAACCTATCTTATCATAATTTATAAAAAAAGTAGTAATAGTTATATTGATTTGTTTTGCAATAATTGTCTACGCGACATACAGGTGGGTAGTATATTATATTCCATATTTTAAATACAAATATATAATCTATAATAATGACCTGTTCCGAATAGAATAGGTACTCACTTTTATGTGAATGTTTCGAAATATTGATGAAACTGCTTTATTTGTTCTTTGTGCTTTGTTTTATTTGTTCTTAGTTGTACCGAATAAGTTTAATTTTAATGTAGGGGAAAACATTATTGTGGCAGTGATGCTCTACGTAAAGTGCATATTATCTTTTTTTATAATTCAGTAGTCCTTGCAGAAACCATAGACAAAGTAGTGTAAACATATATTTTGTACTTATCTGTGACAAGTTTGTGCAAAAGTAGAGAAAGAAATCTGGAACTTAACTAGAACTACATTTTATTCCATTTATGCAGTCAATGAAAAGTATGGAAACGCCTACATATCTCCGTCAGTTTTTCTTTGATTGCAATGAAATTTGGTTATAGTGGCGACTAGTGACATTTAGGCTGTCATATTAATTCAACAATCACTTTAAAACATCCATAGACACGTGATTCTGCATTTCTGCGTCATCAGTAAATACATCTCTTTGAAAGCCCTGAAAGCAACTGGGAGTCTTAGTAAGCCTAATATAATAAATATAATGGCTTCAGAGAACAGAATAATTAAAATTATACAATGGAAAATTCCCTGTGTGGTTAGATTAATTTAAAACAAATTAGGTATCCTTTTCTTGGTACAAGTTCTACTAAAATATGGAATGAAATGGAAATATAATAAGGCTAAATTTTTTTGTTTTTGGTGAGTACTTTTGTTTTATGTATTTTTGGTTTTACTAAAGAGAGTAGCTATAATTAAAAATGACATTATTCAGTCAGTCGTACTGAATATAATGTGCATATTATCTTTTTTATGATCCAAGTTTCAGCGTCTGGCAAACAGCCGGGAAAATAATTGTTTAAAAAGATATATGTGATAAGTTTTCGTAAAAGTTGGAAAATAATAATTTAAAAATAAATTACTTTTACCAAGAAAAGGATACTTCTTGGTAAAAGTTTAAATTATAGAGTGAAATGAAAAATAATAACGCTGAACATTTTTTACTAATTATTATTTCTAAGTTTTACAAAACTTATCACAGATAAGTATAACATATATTTTTTAAACAATTATTTTCCCGGCTATTTGCCAAAACGCTGAAACTTGGATTACAAAAAAGATAATATGTACATTATGTTCAGTATGACTCACTTAATAATGTTATTTTTTAATTTCAACTATTCTGTTCAGTAAAACCAAAAATAAATAAAACAAAAATACTCACCGGTTGAACAATCACTTTAAAACTTTAAAACATCCACCGACACGTGTTTCTGCTTTTAGCGTTATCAAGATGGCTCACTGAAAGAATCCAAAATAACTATGAAACTTAGTAAACCCTAATGTAATAAACATTATCGGCTTCAGAGAACAGAATAATTGAAATTATATAGTGGAAATTTACCGTAGGTTAGAATAATTTAAAAACAAATTAGGTATCCTCTTCTTGGTAAAAATTCAAAATATACAGTGAAATGAAAAATAATAACACTAAAGCAATTTGTTTTTAAATTATTCTAACATATGGGGAATTTCCATTATATAATTTCAATTATTCTGTTCTCTGAAGCCATTAATGTTTATTACATTTGGGTTTACTAAGTTTCATTGTTCCTTTGGCATCTTTCAATGAGCCATCTTGATAACGCTAAAAGCAGAAACACATGTCGGTGAATGTTTTAAAGTTTTGAAGTGATTGTTCATCTGGTGACTAATTTTGTTTAATTTATTTTTGATTTTACTGAACAGAACTGTTGGAATTAAAAATGACACCATTGAGTCAGTCACACTGAACGTAATGTGCACATTGCTTTTTGTAATCCAAGTTTCAGCGTTTTGGCAAATAGCCGGGAAAATAACTGTTTAATAAATATAGTTTTAAAAAACACGCTTGTGAAGCACATCAAACTAAAAAGTGAAAAATAATTATTAATATAAACTCAATACAATAATGAACGAAAAATACTAGTATTATTGTGAAAAAAGCGTGGGTTGCTCGATATACGAAAAATATGGCACAAAGCGCCCCACGCTTTTTTCACAATAATACTAGTATTTTTCGTTCATTATTGTTTTCAGTTTATATTAATAATTATTTTTCACTTTTTTAGTTTGATGTGCTTTAAAAGCGTGTTTTTTAGTTTTTTTAAACTATATTTATTTTTCACTTTTTTAGTTTGATGTGCTATGAAAGCGTGTTTTGTAGTTTTTTTAAACTATATTTATATTGCTTATTGATGCTGATATTATACCATATTACGATCCAACAGATATTTCTGAAAAAAAAATATATTTTTTTATTTCAGCCATGGGATTTGAACTCACGCCCGAGGAGTCCGTCGTTTCGCGTCGACTAAGACTTGCCCGCTCGACCAACGACCGAACTGAGAATCACGGAATATACTTACAATATTAAGCCTCTTGCTCTCACGCAGAGGATACGTGAGGAAAGGACTGGCGATCCTGATCAGGATAATGATATAAACTTATCAAATTATTGTATTGTTACCGGTTCTTCGTAAGTGTACAAAGTTTCAATTAAATCTGTCCATTTAAAGTGGGTCAAAATCGAGTCCAAAGAGTCGGTTACAAACAAACAAACAAACAAACAAACAAACAAACAAATATACAGGTGAAGCTAATAAAAGCGTGTTATTGAAGGGGGTCAAAATCGAGTCCAAAGAGTCGGTTACAAACAAACAAACAAACAAACAAACAAACAAACATACAAGTGAAGCTAATAAAAGCGTGTTAAAAAAAGATATATTTAATGTTATACTTATCAGTGATAAGCTTTGTAAAAGTTAGAAAATAATAATTAGCAAAACATTTTCAGCGTTATTATTTTTCATTTCACTCTATAAATAATAATTAGCAAGAAATTTTTCGTTATTGTATTTCCCTTTCATTCCATATTTTAATATAACTTTTACCAAGAAAAGGATACCTAATTTGTTTTAAACAATTTTTATTTTACATTATTATGATATTAGCACGTTCTTGTTTTGTGTGTGTTATGTGTTTTATTTTCTATCTACCAATTAAAGTACTGGATTGGTGCTATTGTTATTTCTCAGTAGCCATTCAATTGTTACAATTAAAATTGCATTAATTCATTCATACCTCGAAATCTGATTTTCTGGCCTCCATCATCCAGTGTGGATTCTGGGGTGTTCAATAGCGACAATTTTGTTTATTAACTGTTCCGTTAAGATAAAACAGCTTCATCAGAAAAGAAAATATGACTGGCAAAATCGATCACGTTATCATAAAAATTTAATCCTGTGTCTTTCCAAGCAACATTCTGACGACGAACCGACGTTGCTGTTCGCAACTAAAAGTCGGTGTGCGACGTACACAAAACGTCGGGCTGACCCATATTTGTACTAATCTGGTTAATAAAATATGGGTCGATTCGACGTAGAGGACCGACTTTAGTCGTTGTGATTACCGACCAAATGTTCACCAAATTTTACGCCTGCATAAGTTGATTGTCAGGCTATTACCAACGTTATTTAAAATTTGCCCTTAATCTGACCTACAAAAGTCGGGTGTAGGTAGTGAAACCAAGCAATTTTGTATATTATTCTATTTGTCGTACCTATCTATTTATATAAAATGGATAAGGCGTGTTTATTATTGAGTAAGTATTATATACAAAATACTTCAAATAAAATTTTATCTGGTGGGGTAAAAACTGAAGCGAAAGAAATTTTATTGATACATATGTATAAACTAGGTCGAAAAATATAGTGAACCCATAAGAATAATGTTTATTTTAAGAACGAAAGTACTATTTTTATTTTTTTACTTTCAAAAAATATTTTCCCTTTCCAAAGAAAGCGCAATTGAAATATTGTTTAATTAATTTTACGAGTAAACAAAAAACTCTTTTTGCTTACTTTATTTGAGAGGCAAATTTTGTGTATTTAAAATAATTGTACACATAATCAACATGGCCGCCTATTATTTCCTTCTGTGGAACCAGAAAATATGGCGAAGACGGGAATAAGAGCAACTATTTTTATCAACAGCGACGTCATGGTTAAATAATTTTACCTGCACCAACTTTTAGTAGGCTTTGGTGCAGAAATCTGCACTAACACTAACGTTCATTCCAAACAATCGCGATAATATCGACCGTATGTTGCAGTTGGTGTATAAATCTTTACTAAATATCTACCAATATCTGAACTATCAACATTAATTTTGATGTTATGTTAGACCAAGGCCCAAAGCCTAACACCAACGTCCAGCCGACGTTGCTAGACGACTATGTCAGACAACAACGGCTAACCAACGTTGGAATGTTACCCAAAAATTACCTAAATCTACTTAATCAGTTACCAACGTCTTGCGTTGGATAATAATCTAAAAACACACTAAACTTAAGTAGATTTCTGACATCAAACCAACGTTGGTAAATGTACTAAATGTAAATAGTAGGTTTGTGAGGTTCAAGCTACGTTGCTCAGACGTTGTACCATAGCTATAAAATTTAAGACGCTACTTGACTATTATTTGTAATAATTCTGACCTTATAATTAGTAAAAAAGTAGTCAGTAGTCGGTAAAATGTTACTTGGGTTCGGTCATATCATGAATTAAAGTCACTTTGTATGGGTGTCATTTATGTCTTTTCTAGTACTTCACAATAGAGGATTGACCGATTTCATTATCAGCAGCCAACGCTCGTATAGTGCTATAAGGATTTTCTTGCAATTGCAATAACATATGCACCGAGCTCGGTAGTGCAGTGGGTCAGAGCCTTAAGTGACAAACGTATCTGGTTTACTGCCTGTTGACACCCGGGTTCAAATCCCGGCTTTGATTCTGGCAAAGTCGAGGTGTTTGGTTGTATGTGTCTGCATTTTTTTTTCAACTGTATAACCCCTGTCCAAGCAGCCTCGGCTTTGGTTTGGGGGTTGTCTAATTTATATGGTGTGTTTTATGTTTTATATTTAATTGTACCTCATCAGGCACATTTCGGTGTTATCGTACATCACTCCTAGTATGTCTGCATTCAGAAAAAATTCTTTGAATTTTGCTATACAGTAAGTATAGCGCACTATGGGATCGGGGTATTAATATTAAATAAAACACAGAGTTCTTCTTGTGTACGCTGCAACATCCCTTCAAGATCAAAATTTCAATTCTATATTTTTCTTTTAAGTAAGTTGCCCCCCTCTTACTAATGGCATAATTTTTTTTATTTCGAGGCCGTATTATCAGTTAGATATACGACCTTTTAAGTGAAAATTCAAAATTGAAGTGTCAAGATTATGTTCGGCCGCCATATTGGATTAGTTCTTCAATGCCCAGTGTGGGCGTGTGCTACCTTATATTAAAGGCCAACTCTTTAGTACTAATATATCAAAATGGCATGTTAATCCAATGATGTATAACAAAATGGCGGAATTCTAAATCGCATCTACCTCCTCATCTACTTTCATGGATTTTACGATGGGAATAGGGGGAAAGGAAACCAAATAATGTACGAATACGAACTGGATTAAAAACAAACGAAAACCGATGAGGCTTAAGTAACACAATTTTTATTTGCAAAATGTAAATAATTACTCAAAATTAATAAATAGAACATCTAAAGGAACATTATTTAAGTTATTGCTCAAAATGACTTATTCCTGGCAACAACGAACCCTTTTCAAAAATTCTTCACGTACTCTGTGTACTATTTTCTCAATTATTGGAATTATTTCCTCTTCAATAAGTTGCCTCTACAGAGGCACCGTTTTGTCCCCTGCAATAAATAGGCCCCACAATGTGAATCTCTGAAATACTTACCCAAACATTTAATTCTTGGGGTACTGGGTATAATACGTACGAAATACGTGAGGATTTCTATTACTCCAATAACGTAGTGGTTGTTTATTTAGTTTTCCGTTTAGGAAAAATGTTGCCTCATCGATAAAACAAACATTTTTTAGGTAGTTCGGTTTTCCTCCACCTAAATTTTCAACCCCTACACAAAATTCATTCATGCACGAACTCTTACCTGGAGATTCTGTCCAGGTAAGAGTTTGTTCAACAATTTAAATTTATTAGGAAACCATTTTCTTTTTTCAGGATTCTCAGTACCGATGTTTTGTAACTGTTACAAATACCTGCTAGTGATCTGGTATGGTTGTGAGTTTTCTGTTATTTCTGCTACCACTTCGTTTTCATTGGTCTCTCGGTTTCTGCCAATATTTACGTTCCCTGTATTTAAACATTTTTAAACTAGTTTTGTCAAATATAGCTGTGATAAAAGGTGAATCAATAAGAGCGCAAGATTTGAATTGCGCGCCAGGTTGGCTGTCATAATGACACAAGATTATGACACGTCAGGTCGATAGAAGATAGATGGGAGTTAGTAAACATGGAGCATTACACAATAGAACAACACGTCCTGATTGTTAAACATTATTATCAAAATGGTGAAAGGTTGATTGCCACGATTCGTAAAGTGCGTCCAATTTTCTGTCGAATTAATATTCCTCATTCATCTACTGTGAAAAGAATAATCGAAAAATTCGAATGTACTGGTTTGGTTAATGATGCGAAACACACGACACGAGCTCGTAGAGATCGTTCAGAACAAAACATCACGGCAGTTCGCGAGAACGTGGCCGAGAGTCCAGGGACGTCGATTCGTCATCGTGCACAATTGGACGTTACAACAGCCACTCTTCAGCGTATTCTCACTTAAGATTTGCATTTCCATGCCTACAAAGTCCAATTGACTCAACAAATTCTGCCAACAGACCATGCACAACGAAGAGAGTTTACCAATTGGATCCTTGAACAACAAGAAGTGAATGCCGATTTTGTGGACAAAAATCATTTTCAGTGATGAGGCCCATTTTCACCTCGATGGCTTCGTTAATAGGCAAAACTGCTGCATTTGGAGCTCAGAAAATCTACGAATGATTCATGAGAAAGCAATGCATCCAAAACGTGTCATTGTTTGGTGTGCATTGTGGGAGGAATCATTGGGTCGTTTTTCTTCGAAGACGAGGCAAGTAATGCAGTAACGGCGAATGGCGAACATTATCGTGCTATGATAACCCAGTCTTTTGTGCATCAATTGGAATATATTGCTCTCGATGACATGTGGTATCAGCAGGACGGTGCCACTTGCCATACCGCACGTGAAACATTGACGGTCTTACACGACTTTTCCTGCTCGTGTCATCTCTCAGTTTGGTAACCAGAATTGGCCTCCACGCTCTTGTGATTTAACACTTTTGGACTTTTAGCTGTAGGGTTATCTGAGGTCACAGGTTTGTGCTAACAAGCCCGCAACCATCGAAGCATCGAAGGCAGAAATTAGACGCTATATCAACGAAATACCGCCACATGTATGCAACACCGATGTTCAAAATTTCTCCAAAAGAGTAGGCATGTCCAGCAAAGCCGTAGCGGCCAGTTACCAGATGTGTTATTCCATACATGACTCTCAAATGTTTACATTATAACTCAATAAATATTTCAATACTTTGCTACAGAAAATCATGTTTTATTGAACCTTGAATTATTGCTCTCTTATTGAAACGCCCTTTATAAGCCTGTTGGGCAATCGCTAACTAAAAACCTGTAATGTTCGTGGTAGTTCCTACCAAATTCACCGAAAATTATAATGGTCTGCATATTTTTTTCTAAATTATGCGACATTGTTTTAAGCATGATGCAAATACACTGATTTGCCAATGGGCATGGAGGTGTGGCTTTCGATCCTAAATGTAACGTCAGTAGCGATGAGAAAATAACGATGTTCCCTAATCAGTTTAAAGCGTTCTACACTTAATTAATAATAGTTTAAAATAATATATTAAATTTAATAGATAAATTTTTATTTTAAATGTGTTGTACAAATATCAAAATATTTCAACTGAACTTGCCAGCGAACATAAACTCAATTTATTTCAGTGGCGGTCGGTCCATGGAAGCAAGGGAAGCAGTGCTTCCCCTGGGATTATTTAAAAAAACACATAAATAGAACTTAATTATTATTTATCACATATATTAATCATTAAAATTTACTTTTACCCAATTTCAATAGATACGGCCCTGCTTTTATGCAGCTGAGATAATGTTGCACGATAAAACCGTAACGATGACGCACTCGATTAATCGAGCCAACACGAACTCGCGCAACTTCGATATATGTAAGCAGAGACAACTGTCTCTGGTAAGTAGGTAACTTATTGAAATGCATCCCATCCCACTTCATAATCTTGATATCTGAGCTGTATAGCATCGTAATATGTTTTATTTTATAGATTTTAATCTCGATTTTAATATCGATTTTAATATTATACTTAATATTAATCTTCCTAGTATTATTTTCAGCTTTTGTGCTATATTTGTAAAAACTT
Organism: Rhamnusium bicolor; assembly: GCA_029963845.1. NCBI lineage: Eukaryota > Metazoa > Arthropoda > Insecta > Coleoptera > Cerambycidae > Rhamnusium > Rhamnusium bicolor. Next base: position 814,414 of record JANEYF010001486.1, on the reverse strand, counting down.
TTTTGGTGTTTCTAATCCTGTGGTGCGGCGACAAGTGATTTTTAAAACGTTGAATATTAGTGCGCGTGTACGCAGATTTAGAATTACTTATTAAATTTGGAAGCTGGTTCTAGCACTGTGGAAAATATTATTTGCGTTTGTGTGGTGTGCAATTTGTTGAAAAGGGGATTTTCAACATATTCGTTTCAAGATAAACTGGATATTATTAGAAATGGGAAACCAACACCTGATTTAAAATTCTTAAAAACGAAAGTTAAATCATGCTATAGATACTTTAATATTGAAGTGTACAGTGCTAATCAGTAGTTAAGGGGTTGTGAAAATTTGTGTAAATTGTTTTGTTGGCCATGTGTACTGTTCACAAATGAAAAAGGTGTTTGGAATAAAAATGGCTTTTCAGATTTAAACAACATTCACAAAGTGACAAAAAGGCATGGTAAGTGTGAAACTCATTTGGGAGCGGTGCTAAAAGATTAAACATTTGGAAAATCACGAATTGAGCATTCATTAGATCAGCAGTTGAAAGAAAGTGTTAAAAGGTCTTATTGATATTGTTTGTTTTCTCGGCGAAAACGAACTTAGTTTTAGAGGTCATACTGAATCTCGAAGCGTTGCTAATAGGGCAATTTTATCAATTTAGTTGATTTATTAGCAAAATACGATACAATTTTAAGTAACCATCTGGAACACTCCACGATATTTCGCGGTACATCAAATCATATTCAAAATGATTTGATTCAGTCGATAAGCAATATTGTTTTAGAAAAGATCAAGCAAGAAATAAAAAAGCTCCTTTTGTTGCAGTTATGTTAGATGAAACAACCGATATTATGAATATTAGTCAGTTGTCAATCGTAGTACGCTACATAAATCCAAATGGGAAATTCCAAGAGCGCTTTTTTAGGATTTTTAGACGTAGCAACGCCATGAACGGCCGCAGCTTTATATACTATAGTTTGTCAGATAGTCGATGATCTACAGTGTGGTGCCAAACTTACCGCCCAAAGTTATGATGGGGCCGCTGTAATGGCTGGTGAATTGGGGGGCCTGCAGGCCAAAGTAAAAGAGACTTTTCAGAATGCAATATTTGTACATTGTTTTGCGCATCAATTAAATTTAGTTCTAGCTCAATCTGCAGCGTGTCTTAAAGAGTGCAAAGTGTTTTTTTCAAGTATTAGTGGAATGGCTGCCTTTTTTTCAAAATTATCAAAACGGACACGAGAATAAAAACTTTTTCAAGAAATTTAACCAGTGAAGAGCGGCTTTCAAAATTGTCCCTGTTAACAATAGAAAGTGACTTTGTGAAGATGTCAAAAAATTCAAACTTTTACGACGAAGTTATTTCCGACATCACAAAAAAGGAGAGGCGGATTAAACTACATTGTAAATAGGTAGGTATGTGCATGTTAACTACTTAACAAACTCTCTATTTCGCTGCGGGTTCAATCCTCGCCACCGGCGCTGGCAATGTCGGTGGATATGGTTGTGTGTCTGCGTTTTTTTCATAAGTGTAACCCTCGCCTGTGCAGCTTCGGCTTTGGAATCGGGGGTTGTCTAATTTTTGTGGTGTTTTTATGTTTTATGTTTATTGAGGAGTGGAGGTCCTACAAGTGTACTTTTTTCTAGATGTCATAACTTTGCAGCTTTCGACATTTGTTTTAAAATGAGTATACGGAAGCCACGTCCCTTTTCTTAAAATAATTTTTGCCTCGCTTCGCTCGGGGCCTCGCGCTACCCATGACTCTATATCACAAACTGCTTCCCCTGTATCAAAACTCACCGCACGCCCCTGATTTATTTATTTAGCTTTAGTTGCAGTTCTTACAGGAAATTGTGCTGTGTGCTTGCTAACTGCATAATGTTGATCGAAAACAATATAAATTTTCCTGATAACATAAAATGGGGTCGATAGTTAAGAAAAGTCAGTGTTTGATTTAGAAAACATAATTACACACACTAATATAACAAATAGTGTAAATTACTTATTTTGTCAATGACACTAAATGATCATATTTTTAAAAAGATTGAAAATTGTGAATACGTATCTTTTATTCTTTGTTGACTGTGTCTCGACCCTCCGATTGGGGTCAATGGAGACAGCAATTTATTTATCACTACAAACTCTATTTGACCAAAGTAACGACAAATAGAGACATTTAAAATTAAGAAATATATAGACTCTTGGAGGAAATTGTAGAAACAAAAATAAATATGTTAAATAACTCATTTTATTTGTTAAAATATAAAGATGAAAATATGAAAATATTTTCCTTAACAGTTTAATTATTAAGGCACATTTCTCAAATGCTTTTACATCATTCTCAGATCCATAATATCCAACGGATATGTCCCCATTCTGCAGCAATATTTAAACGTTTAATTTTGGATTTTTTCTTTCAAAACAGTTTGCCCACTTTGATTTTCGATGTAAGAATTTGTAAGTCTGGATGGACCGATGAATTCTATATTTTCTTTGATCCACCCTCTAGGAGATTCCATTTTTTTATTTCTCTTATTGTATTTTGCAACATTTCTGGGCCATTTTTGACATAAGTTTTCGCACCAACATTTTCTCTATTAAACACGAAAAAAAATTTGAAAATTAGTTTTCTTTCTCGTAAAATTTATTTCGGAATGTATTTATAAAAATTGTCCAAATTTTTTTATATAATCAAGAGAAATTATTTTTTTTACAAACACCATTAAAAACTAAATTTTTAACACGGACTATAATTAATATTAGAACTCATCATATTGCAATAGTTTTTCACATTTGACAAGCATGTGTCAAACAACGGGCAAACTTGATTTATTTATTTCATCCTACAAACTACTAGAATTATGACGTAACCATTAAAAGGATTTGAAATCTTTTTAAAGAAACTTTATTGTTCTTTTAATGGTGTTTGTAGAAAAAACATTGTATGATACACGTGTTAAAAATGACTTTATTTTGTTCGTAAAAGTTGCTCCACTCGCTTACGCTCGTTTCGCAAACTTCTCCACTCACAAAATAAAAAGTCATTTTTAACACTTGTATCATAAATAACTATTAAGTATTATTGTAAAAGTTCTTCGTTAGAAAAAATTTAAACATAATGCTAATTAAAGTTTTGTGGCCTACCTATTTGTTGGTAAAAACACCATTTTTTTCAACGGCTTGAGCAAAACTATCAACTTTGGATATTACGGAATTCGCAAAAAAAATTTAAGTAAGATATTGTCTGAAAGTTACTGGTGGCAATCTCTAAATTTCTCTTTTTCTTCCTTGCGGCTTACAACCATATGAATAATTCTTGGTTATATAAAAAACACAGTTAGCTACCCAGTATGCTATTGGAAAAATAAGCCTCTGTAGATTTTAGTACAACGTGGTTACCGATGTTAAAAAGAGAATTGAACAAAATTAATATTGTATAATTTTTAAGTATCAACAGTTCTATATAAGTATCTATGGATATTATATAAAAAAAATAATATATGTGTCAAGTTTCACGCTTGACATTATACAAAAAAAGAAAAATACATAAACTTTGAAAAAGGAAACGGATTCATTTTAGAAACGCCAGGGAAATATATTACTTTTTGACTCATATTAGTTGTCAAAAAAAAAACACCATCTAACTGATCTTTTGGTGTAAAAAACCACAAGCGCTGAGGCTTACTTTTCCAGTAGCATTCTGGGTAACGAACTGTGTTTTTTAGAAAGATAATAATTATTCATGTGGTACCGTAAAATGGGGTGTATTCGAGTGAATTCTAACAAGGCCCCTCTATTCGTATTTTAACCAATTGAAGCTAAATTTGCACCATTTCTCCACTACCCGCGTTATATGCTTAAAAACGACAGTCAGATAAGTTTATCAACTGTATCAGTACACTTTTTCGCGGGTAAGTAAAAATCTCGTAAATTCTTAAATAACAACGGATATTTTACTCATTTGTCAGTGCGTTACAAACAAACTGTTGCAGCTTCAGTCTGTAAAGTATGATTTACTTCAAAATTGGTATGCATGGTCCCTTATATGTCTTTAAGAAGTGGTATACATTTTATTAGGATTTACCAAAAATTGCAGCTCATAAACATGTTTATACAAAAAAATTATCCTACAGCGGGGTCACCTCGAACTTGGTTCGAATATATAAAATGCTTGGTTCTACGCAGTATGGCAATTATTCTCCATCTGTATTAGAGAAGGCGTTGCAAGCTATCAAACTAAAAAAATGACATATGGACAGGCTGCTGACATCTACAACATTTCGATTTCCACCCTCTGCAATAAAATAAAAGGAACTCATCCCTTGGCTGTTGGAGGCCCTACAGCTTTATCGAAAGATGAAGAGCTCAGTCTGTCACTAGGTATTCAAAAGGTTGCAGATTGGGGCTGGTTTAAGCCCTGCCATTATTAATGATTAGTTTGATAATTTATTAAAAACCTTAGATAATATCCCACCGTCCAACATAATTAATTACTACGAAATTAACCTTTCGGACGATCCCGGTAAAACTAAAGTAGTTTGCAAAAAGGGAACAAAATATGTTAATAGAATGTTAGACTCAAGCAAATCTAGTACATCAGTAGTGGTGGCCGTCACTGGGTCAGGAAAAGTTTTACCACCTTATGTTGTATATAGAGCACAGCATATATATCTTACATAGACGGAAAATGGCCCCGATAATGCTGTTTATAACAGAACCAAAAGCGCTGGTTCGAAGGAGTCGTATATGAAGACTGGTTTGCGAAAGTAGCATTGCCATATTTCCGAAGATGTGAAGGCAAAACAATTTTGATCGGAGACAATTTGTCTAGCCATTTTTCAATTCAGGTCATAGAACTGTGTGAAGAAAATAATATTGACTTTATCCTTCTACCACCAAATGTAACGCACTTATTGCAACCTCTTGATGTGGCCATATTTTCAAGAAAATATGGAGACGTACTTTAACAGAATGGAAACAAAAAAAAACAAAGGTGTGCTTCCAAAATCGAAATTTCCAAAATTACTAAGGAGAGTTTTTGACGATGTAGAAATAAATGCTGCTAACAACATTACTTCCGGTTTCAGAGCGTGTGGAATAATTCCTTGGGACAGGGATCGTGTTCTAAAGAAACTTCCGAGATTTACTGACGAACAATTACAGGAGCAGGATCAAGGACTCTGGAGAACAAACAGGCTGTGAAAAGAGGCAAGAAAATTGACGTTGCGCCAGGAAAAGGAATAACAACACGTGATTTGAACCGACAGACAACGTCAATGGAACAAAGCTCCTCTGAATCTGAGCCAAATGATCTTCAGTCTGATATGGAAGAAGACGATGATGACGTTGAGAACTTAGACCCGAACATAAATTCGAAAAATCTGGGTGAAAATCTTTGTTTTAGTGAAGTTTAAATGTCCTAAAAATATTGACAGACACTTTATTGGCATGATCACTGAAATTTATCCAGACCAGCCTGATCTAATTTTGATCAATTTCTTAAGACAAAAAAAAAATGACAAATTAGGCAGCTATTTTTATTATCCAAATGTAAAGGATGAGAGCATAGTGAACACAAAAGATATAATAATGAAGTTGCAATTACCAAAAGACTTCGATGGTCACTTGATTTACCAACATTATATGTTATTGAATAAGTTTATTTGTTTTCTTTAAGCCAAGTAGCAAGTAGTTACCTATTCTTTTTTGTTCTTTATGTTATAAAACATTTAAACATAGGATGATCTTTTGTATTTTGAATAGATATAATAGACTATTTTGCATATCTTTATATGCATTCTGGTGATTTGGTGCGGCATTCTATTGGGTTCCTATCAAGAATCGAAAAATAACACTAATTTTTTTTCTTAAATTGTTCGAATTCACTCATATAGGAGTCAGAATTCGAGTTTCCATGCATTTTAAAGCCTTGTTTGAATTTGCCCCACACATAGGGGTGAATTCGAACAACCTAATAAAAAAACCAACACCGAAGTATGCATTTTTTTATTCTGTGTTAACACACAGCTAAATGAAGGTATAATAATGATAAATAATTTTTTTGCGATTTTTTTTGTCTTGCACAATGGAGTTATACTCAAAAAACACCAAAAATGCATTCGAAATAGCCCCATTTTACGGTGGTAAGCCCCAAGGAAGAAAATGGAAATGGTAAAATATGTACATATATTGTGTCATACATACATCAATATATTTACGCGCTGACACATGACCTCCTGGTTTTGACGTCGTCAGTTCAGTACCTAAATCCCTAGCTCTATTTACATATAATGCTTAATCTGACATATTGCTCACAATGCAATAATATTTATATCAGAAATAGTTACTGAGAAATAGTAGCAGTTCGCATTATCAGTTTTGATATGCAGCACAAAAAATACAATAATTTTATTTATTCCACTAATCTAGAATATCAGTGCTAAATAATGCTATCACTAATAATTCTAAGAAAGTAGAAATAAAAACCAGAACAGATACCAAGAAAAATACGATAACATTTAACCTTAATAACTATAAATAATTTATCAATTGTGGCTACGGTTTTAATTACATAATAAGAAAGTACATTTACTAGAAACGAATAAATCAAGAAAACCCGAACAAAACTGTTAATCCAAATAATAAACATGAACTTTCAACTTTCAGCTTTACTTATTCTTGTAATAATTGTGGTTGAAGATACGCAGACTGGACATATAGTACGTAACAATATTCTTTATCAAGCAAATGAAGACTCAAATATCACTGTCACTTTAAGGCCGAAAAAAGGCAGAAGACTGTTTAACGTTAGACATAACTGTGGAAACGGGGAAATTTTTTCAGCAGATTTACATATGTGTGTGACTATTTATACGAAACGAAATGTATTTTAATAAGTTTTCCTAGATTAGTTTTATTTTTATATATTACTGATATAGAGATAAAAGTGTGTATTGTTTTATTTTAAATATAAGTACTGTAAAAAAATTAAAAAGAAAAAATGGAAAAGGGAGCCTACATCATATAGTCTGTTAGCAACGTCACTTCCGTGGAATTATTATTTATACAAATATGAGTCTGATATCAATCCCTTCGTAAGGAAACCTAAATTGCAAATTGACGTGGTGATAAGCTGTATATCGCGTGGGAAAAAAGGTATGGCTTATAAACAAAATGGCACCAAGGAATTAGGGCACAGGTTATTGGATTTGTTTAAGGTAGCAACAATATGTTTGTTAGATATCAGTATAACTGACTACACTTTCAGGATTCCGAAGACTACTCACTAGTGGCGTAGATAGAGAGAAGGAGTGACAGGGTGTCTAGAAAAGTTGAAATTTAAAGTATATTCAATTTTGTGTATATTTTCCATTTTAATACTTCATCCTCAATGTCACTTCTACCTATATTAAAATATTTGATGTGGCCAGCACATAACTTTCTTTTATCAGTATATATCATCCTGAAGTAAAAAAATCATTCTATTTAGGTCATCACTTACCTCAATTAAATTTTAATAGCGTGCCATGAAATGTTTCATTAAAATTTTTATTAAATAATTAATTATCAGCGTCATTCGATACTGTCAATAATAATAATTCATGTCATCTATTTTAATAATTTCTTCCTATTGACATTGACATTCTTGTAACTAAATTAGACATTTCAAATGTCAAACTGTTAAATTTATCCTAACCCCATTTTATGAGGTCAAATATGAAGAAAAATTTAGTTTAAATCAGCTTTATTTAAGTGCTTGGAAATTATATTTTATTAGCTTGATATATTAGATATGATTTATAATTTTTCATCAAGAATATATTTTTTTGTAAAGGCAAATACAAAAAAGTTTGAATCCCGTGGACCTCCATTCAGCTGGCCAATTTTGCTCTTCATCATTGTCTTTGTCCTTTACAACACATGTACCAAATTTGAAAGTTTTATCTCAGGAACTGTGGCTGTTATCACGATACTACAGACATGCAGACAGATTTTTTCCATAAAATTATGTTTTTTCATTATAATTCGTCGATTCGTCCAGAAATGCAATACAAATTTTTTCTTTTTTTGTCCCGAAATTATACCTTTCTTCTTCTTTCGTTCATTTCATTCGTTCACCAAATTTAATGTGTCACCTAAAATGTTGTTGACAATCGCGGATACACACATACACACACACAGGATTAATTGAAATTTTTTGAGTTTTAAGGATAGAGCCAAAATTTTTACAAAAAAATAAATTTCGTCCAAATCATTTTATTAGTCCACCAGGACATAGAAAAATTAATTTTTAAATTTTCAATAACCCGCGATTTGAAAATAAATTTACAAATTTATTTCTTTTTTTTCGAATCCGACAAAAAATTTTAAAAATTTTTTTTTTTGTTTTAGAAATCGTTCATTATTAAGGAAAGTTGTGAAATCTTGCGCGACCTTTTAGGCAGGCTAGTAATATCCGAGTTGTAGGTCAACTTGCTGTTCAGTCTACTGAATTTCAAAAAATTTTTTAAGAAATTTTTTGAAAGTGTTTTGTGATTGTGAATTTTACGTTCATCTAAAAGACAATTTTAATTTTGGTCTTAACGACTTAGTCAAATAAATTTTACACTTTCACAAATCACCTGATCTCACTAGTAAAATTCAATTTTGTAAGGAACCCTCTGGTCAAATTATTTTTTAGGCGTTCAGCGACTTTTTCATAGATCTAAAAGCATTTGCAGGAAAGTGAAAAGACGATTTTGCACTGACCCCTGTCAATTTTATTTTTACATAAAAACTGACTGAAAAAAATATTTTCAGTATTCCATAAAGTCATTTCCAGGCTAGAAAAAAAGCCAAATTGCCAGGGACCACCCGTGCAAAATTTGTTTAGCCCTAAAATAAATAAAAAGCATAAGCCGCTTAATTAAATCCTTCAGCTACAGTCTGAGGTAGAAACAAGTCCCTAAAGCCATAACCCCTGAAGTAGTTGGAGTCTTGCTCAGCTATTCTAGCGTAGCCAAAGGCACACAGAAATTTCAACGAGGTTAAGAACAGGCTACCTTACCTCTCCGTATAATCAAAATCGACCTTGAGAAAATTCCATTCCTACGATCAAATACCAAGGCAACAAAACTAAGATTATTTTCGTGGTAATAAGTCACGTGACGCTCAACTTAATTAGAATAAATAATAACCCAGCTAGGGAGAAATCATAGAAACAGGTCTTCCAAAAAACACAAAAAAGAGAAAATCACCTTGTATTTGTGACATAGTGTACCACCTCTGACTAACGTCAGTACTGAATAGTCTTATTGCTATATGCTATCTTCGTAGGTTTGTTACTTTGCTGTTTCCAACTAATTATAAAACACAGTCATAGCTATTATTAAAGTATTATAAGCTTTTTTGTAAATTAGTCCAATAACAGTTATGTACCTAGATCCATCAATGTTTTATTTTGTTTATATATGAAGCCGTTTATATTTTATATACGACGCAGTAATTTGTTTTGATCCCGTGTACATAAAATTGGTGTGGTTTCACTTTGATTATGATTACGAAATAAAATGGAGTCCACACATATTCTTCAGCGTTGGAAATTGTACACATGCACATTTGCCGAAGAAAGGCGTGAAATATACTGACAGAGGCATATTTACACACAATACCTATACAAAACAAACGGGTCCTCCGAAATATTAAAATTTTAGTAATTTAATTAATGGAAATTAAATTTTTTCGTCACAATTTCAAGGTACACAATCGATAGTAGGGTCATCAACACTGCTTAATATATCAATTTTTCAAATTAAAAGGCGATTTTAGGGAAGCATTTAAGTAACATTTTAAAGATCTATTTTTCGTTATCAAAGGATACGCCAAAAAGCTCAGATTAGCAACACGACGGCAGCTGACGACAGAATATAGCTACAGTCCTAGGACAGATCACAGATTTAGTTATTTCCTAACCTAAATACTTTTAGCGAGGTAGGGTTGGACAAAAATAAATCAAGTGAATTCATAGTAAAAAATTATTATTTATTCTTATGCCCGAAATGGATAATGTACTTTTACAGTTCAGATTATTTTCAACACTATCGTCCGTAAAATAATTTGTAACAGATTTGTTAAGCACGGCTGTTTCTTTTACAGAAAATGGTATCTCGGAGTATTTAAGTAGATTTAGTTCATTACAAACAGTGTGTAGAGAGGAATTATTTCAGCTGTGTCACTGGAGTTTTCAGTAATACTACCAGTATCATATCTGTACATGAAATGTCTTTGTCTTTATTGACAACGATAGCCCCAACTCGTTCAACAGCGTCAACAGCGTCAATTCTTTTGCGTTTTTGTCCATACGATAAATCTAAATACGTATTTCTAGGCATAATAAGTAGTTTTAAATGAATTAAACAAATTTTAAACGCGCATAAAAACAAATAGCAGTTAAAGAAAACAGAATCTGACAGACTGCTAAAAACATACTGTTGTTTTAGGTTAAGTTAATGGTCAGGGACGATATGCCACATGTATGTATTGTGTTCCGAAAAGCATGCATATAACATTTATCATAATTATATTTAATTATTTTTTATAAATAATTTATAATTTTAATAAAAAAGGTATCTTATCCTTATGGAGTCATGATAAAACACCAGTATTTGCAGGACATCACAATTTCTGTAAATTATACAAACTTGTTACATTTTATGTAATATTAACAGAACCCTGGTTTGCGCCGAATATGGAATCCGTTACTTAGCACAGTTAACATAAATTAACATAAATTTGTGTTTTATATGATTTATAAAATATTATTTTGTCAATATTACGTAAATACTGTTTCCCTTATATATGACTTTTATGTACCAAAGAAGCGTTATTACCACATACAGAACTTGTTATAAATAGTGGGCACAAATACAAAAGTAGCACATTTCATTATAAAACAAAGTTCTTTTTAAATCTCATCTTAGTAGTTATACATATATAGTAATACAAGTTTGATTGACTGAGTAACCACAAAGAAATATGTTTACCACTAAATGCTCCTGTTATAATGCCTCCTGCCTACTATACGAATGCAGAACATGAAATGAGAAGAATTACAGAATATAATGTGACCGTATTTTCGGGGAATAATTGGCCCGTCGGAAAATGTCAGTGGTAGGGTTGAAGAAACCACAGTATTTATAGTACAGCTCTATCATTTGCTTACATCACAACACAGATATAGAATTATTTCTCCATACATTAAACTCGATGGCATCCATAAACATTAAATTAAAATAAGAATTGAAATGGAAATATAATAACGACAGCAACTTTTTGCTAATTATTTTTCTCTAACTTTTACAAAAACTTACCAAAGATAAGTATAACATATATATTTATAAACAAATACTTTCCCCGCTATTGCCAAACTCTGTATATTGGATTATAAAAAAGGTAATATGCATATTATGTTCAGTACGACTGACTCAAAAATGCTATTATTAATTATAACTCTTCTGCTCAGTAAAACCAAAAAGGTGTCGACTGTATCCTTCAAATATACCGGGTGTAACAGGATAATGGTACACCCCCCTTTCCTCCTTTAGTTTTGAAGATAATTGATTGAAATTTGGAATATCCTATGTACATAATAAGCGGCACTATTTGTGCCGCTTATTATGTACACTTATTTTCGATTTTTAAAGGGAACACAATGTATATTATTGCATTTTTGAATTGTGCATAATTATCTGAATCCAACGATACCAAATAAGTGACATTTTAAACGTCAACATTTTTTTATAATATAATTTTTAGTTTTTCAAAGTGTGCTATAACGGTTCCGATTTATTCTAAATGATCCGTGTAATTCTAGAAAAATCGAAATCCCTTCAAAAATACTAAATTACGTGGTTTATGAGCAAATAAACTTCATCAAAATGGTTTATGGGGCCAAACTCAATTTTTTCAAATAGAACCATATTGGTACCGTGATACCATTTATTAGTACTATTAATAAGGAATTTATTCATATGTCCTATTAAAATGTGCGTTAAATACAAACAAAATTACAGCTAATAGAAAATACGAAAATACAATTTTGTTCTAATTCTCTTGTTATACATAAGGTGGTTTGGAATACAAAAAAATAAACACAAAACATTACAACAGTTGTTCAAAATGCTATCCATTAACGTCAATGCACTTCTGAACTCGCATAGCTATTTCTCGAAGAACGTTCACCAATTGCTGGGCCGTTATGCTATTAATTGCGCGTCTTACTCGTAGCTCCAGGTCTCCACGGGTTATAACGGCTGCAGTTGCATAGACAATTTTTTTAAATGACCACAAGCAAAAAAATCAAGAAGTGTTACATCAGGTGACCTTGGAGGTCACCTCACAGGACCATTCGTCGAAATTACGTTTTCTCCGAATCTCCGTTGACAGTAATCAATTACTATCCTTGAATTATGGAGAGAAGCGCCATCTTATTGGAAATACATTCCCTGTCGTAAATGGAAAGGTAATTCAGCTAAACTATCCTCAATTTTATTTTGTAGAAATCCCAAGTATCTGGCACCAGTCAGGGGTCCTTCAAATGTTATTGGACCAATGATTCTATTATCAATTATTCCAAGCCAAACATTGAAACCGAACCGCACTTGAAAGTTATCCTCCCGTAATAAATTTTGATTTTCTTGTGACCAATATTTTGTATGTTGTCGGTTAAATAATCCCAAATTTGTAAACCTAGACTCGTCCGAAAATAAAATCATTCTCAAAAAATCATTGTTTGGCTGCACGTTATTCTGCAAAATCCAATTGCAATATTCCATCCTACGTTCGTAATCATTTTCGTACAAGTGCTGGTGCAATTGGTATTTAAAAGATTTATAGTGGTATTTGTGCAAAATTCGGCTTACTGTTTGGTGACTGATTTCCAATTCAAACCCAATTTGCCTTAAAGAAACAGTCTTATCAACTTCTACTCGAGCCAAAACATTAATTTCCGTTCCTTTGTCAAGAATGAAATTTTCTTCAAGATCATTGTTGGGCTCACCTCGGAATTGATTTTCAAGACGATTAAAACAATTTCTCGCTGGACATTGTTTATCAGGATATCGTTCGGCATTAAGGTGTCTAGCCGCAACGGAACTTTTTCTATATTCCTCATAAATAATTATTATCATATCCACTTTTTCATCTCTTGTATAAATTTGTGGCATTTTGAACACAATTAACAAGAATTTTAAACAATTTTTAAAGACACAATAAAAAACCGGTAAACCAACAAATGTTTGAAAAGCTTAATATTTCATTGTTTTCAAAGCCACCTTAGTTACTTCTTAACATTTAATTAGAACAAAACAGTATTTTCTTATTTTCTTTTAGATGTAATTTTGTTTGTAATTATCGCACATTTTAATACGACACATGAATAAATTCCTTATTAATAGTACTAATACATGGTACCACGGTATCAATATGGTTCCCCTTGAAAAAATTGAGTTTGACCACAAAAACCATTCTGATTTTTATTTGCTCATAAATCACGTAATTTAGTATTTTTGACGGGATTTTAATTTTTCCAGCATTACACGGGTCATTTACAATAAATCGAAACCATCATGGCACACTTAAATGGAAAACTAAAAATTAAATTATAAAAAATATTGACGATTGAAATGTCACTTATTTGGTATCGTTGGATTCAGATAATTATGCACAATTCAAAAATGCAATAATATACATTGTGTTCCATTTAAAAATCGAAAGTTAGTGTCACTTCCGGCGAAACCGGAAGTGAAAAATAATGACAATAAAAACACCGGTAAACCAACAAAAAGTTTGACAAGCTAAATATTTCATTGTTTTCTAATTCACCTTTGCTAGTTACTTCTAAATATTTAATTAGAACAAAATTGTATTTTCTTATTTTCTTTTAGCTGTAATTTTGTTTATATTTATCCCACATTTTAATACGACATATGACATAAGGAATTTATCCTTATTAATGGTACTAATAAATGGTACCACGGTACCAATATGGTTCCCTTTGAGAAAATTGAGTTTGACCCCAAAAACCATTTTGATGAACTTTATTTGCTCATAATTCACGTAATTTAGTATTTTTGATGGGATTTTGATTTTTCTAGAATTACACGGGTCATTTAGAAAAAATCGGAACCGTCATGGCACACTTAAAGGAAAATTAAAATTATATCATAAAAAATAGTGACGTTTGAAATGTCACTTATTTGGTATCGTTGGATTCAGATAATTATGCACAATTCGAAAATGCAATAATATACAGGGTGTTCTATTCCAATCAAAAGTTAGTGTCACTTCCGGCGAATTCGGAAGTGAAAAAAAATCACTTGTATGTCAAAAAGTGTCGCTTATTATGTATATAGGAATCCCAAATTTCAATCAATTATCTTCAAAACTAAAGGAGAAAAGGGGGTGTATCATAATCCTGTTACACCTGGTTTACGGTAAAAGTAAAACTATCTGCGAAAATTACAAAAATAATATTTGTAGCAAGCATAGTAATACTATATGTTACACTAAACAACAGTAAGTAATATTACGAATATTATTTTGATATTTGTATTTTATATATGCTAATAAATAATAAAAAGTCTTTAATTTTTCAAATATTGTGATTTATTTGATATAATTTGATATAGAGTTATTTTGAAAAGCATTTTAATAGTTCGGGCTTCCTAGGCTCGGACTATGGACATCTGTATATCTCACACGTTATGCATCCTAGGGTTAAAATTAATAATAAAAAATGGTAACTTGTGGAACCAAAAACTTAAATATTGCTGAACTATCATAATTTTACTAAAAATATTTATTTCGACTTTGAATTGAATATTTCTTTATGAAAAAAACATACTGTATACTGGAAAAACCGCTACAGATAATAGAAAACGGAACTTCCTATTAAAACCCATAAATATGCAAATTTTTACTATAACAACGCCAGTGATATTAATTTAGTTTTATGGAACGTGCCAAATAATTTAACCAATAGAAAAATGAATATCATTCTCGCTTGCGTTTTAACATTAATTATAACAGTTTGTATAGTTACCCAAGTGCATTCTGGTAAAATTCTAAGTAATTTGATATTGTTCGAGAAGGAATCAAGAAATGGACTGAAAACCAAATTGAATCTCCAAGAATATGATAATATTGCCAAAATACTTTATTTCAATACAAATCTTCAAAAACAACTTACGTTTTCTAATAAAAATATCAAGTATCCTGTAAACATAAATTCTGGAACAAACAAAAAACATCGCAACATTAGAAACATCATAAAAAGTAAGTTAAAATTATGTTATATGTGATAACGAGAATTTCAGGCATCTTTGCTTTATAATTATTTGTATAATATCGTCACAAGACTAGCACTTGTGGGACATTGTGTTATTAGCTTGTGATTTATTTATCTTCCGTTGACAGTTGTACATAATATTTTATTTACTTTTAATTTTGTTCCTCTCCTCCTCTTTAAAAAATTAATTTCATTTTCGTGCTGCTACCAGCAGAATATTGCATATTCCCCTTATATTAATATAAAATATTTTAAAACTACAATGTATTTATGGATAGATATTGTTAAAATTCGATATGTCATTAATTTTTTATTATATTCTTTCCTTAAAAATTTATTTTTCAAATTATATTTCATATTCAAACTTTTTCAGACTTTTTCGAGTAACAAATGTTTTAAATTAAACATTAAGCAATGATGACATACCGGATATGTCTTTCTATTGATATTATCAGTTTTTCTTTGCCTTTAGGATTTTCTCCATTTGCATAACAGGCACAATTTATAATGATATTTGGTAAAACTATATATAACGATTATTACAGATTTTTTACATTAATTATTTTTAATTATTAATATGAGTAAATTTATTACATAGGTCTAATATATATTTTATTTGTAAGTATTCATCGTTGGCGATGGATATTGTTCATCGATTGAAATTAGTTTTTACGTCCAAATCAACCCCGCTCCATCCAATACAACAATTGCCCCCTCTCACCATGCACGGGGATGTTGGATTGGCTCCGGTCAGGGGTGTTCGACGCGGACAAATGTGAGTTCTTCTGTTTCTTAAAATGTTCATTAAATTGTTTAATTTGATTTGATGCGAGAGATAGCGTGTTCGAATTCCAGTGCAATTTTTTTTATTGTATTATTAATTTTGTTATCCTATTCTTTAATTAAATCAATAAATGTTGAGCGGAAAGTTTAAAGGCTAACCCTTCAGTCAATATTTTATTTTAATAAACCCCTGGTTATAACGGCAAAAGTACACAATTTTGGTCATTTACAGCAAATATTTGGGGATAATGAAAATTTTACAAAAAAGGTCTTTTCGTCATAGATGTTTTCTTCCATCAATAATTAATGTTTACCTAGATTACTTTTTTAATAGCAGAAAAGAGGGTCTAGAAGAAAAATGCCTTTTTTATAGTATGTACTATAGTTATAATTAATTAAAATAACCGTTTTTCATTTATTTTTATCTTTGACATTTTCTTTAGTATACCTTATTTAGATATATTTGTCCAAATCCAAAGACTGACTGACTCATCGATCTACCAAGAGGCGCTCTTAAATTTAGCGTAATATACAGAATAAAAATGAAAAAATACATTTAAATTTCTTTAAGTAAAGAATAAAATTTACATACAAGTATACAAGTTAATTAATCAATTATTTCGAGGATGTCAACTCCAAAAAAAAAAAGTATTTCCAAAGTCAGTTGAAACACTATAAAAACGCCGACAAAGGATTTTATCCATTAAATGAGTAAATCCCTTTGTCGAGCGTTTAAATTCTTTTGTCGGTGTTTTTATAGCGTTTCAACTGACTTTGGATATACCTTGCGTCTTCATTGAAAGTGAAAAAACTATTTACTATTATTTGTTTCAGAAAGAAGGGGAATCATAAATGTTGGAGCAAATTGTCCTCAAGGTCAGAGAGCTGATTTATATGGAATCTGCAGATGTACTGACTATGATGAGCCATATTCGTTGCTCAATGTGAAATAAGATGAAGAATCTATACGTCTGATATTAAAAAAAAATGGACAAATTTTTACATTGTGATTATAGAATTACAGTTGGTTTCTCTACGTAAAAAAAAATTAAAGAAAAACGTATGTGCGTACGGATATGGAATAACTAGAAGATACGCAGTAATGCTTGGCGCTATGAAATGCTCAAATTTTTTTTCATTAAGAGACATTTTGTAAGAGGAAATATTTTAATTATTACCAGGTATAAAAAAATCGTCCATATATAAGTACAAAAAAAATATTACGTGAAACTATATTTACACCATAAAGCTTGATTTTTGCAAATTTTCTGTTGTTTCTTCATAAAAAGAAATTTAAATTTGAAAAATTAGCATGTTTACATGGAGAGCGAATATAAAATAATCGTTTAATTTTTAACTTTCCTATTTGTGTTTGAACGCACTATTTGATCTTTACATAAATATGTATCTCTGCCTTTATTTCTGGACTCTGACAGTAGAAACAAAAATTGTTGTTAATATTTTTTTTTCTTGTGATGTGATAGGTAACATGTATTGTGATGTGATAGATGTATGTATTGTGATGTGTGTTTAAGAAAATTCTTTGGATGACACATAAACGATATAATCTAGTATTACTGTTATTAAAAATATAATTGACGATATTTTAGATTTGTTTGAGTTCAGTGACGTTATTAAGTATAGTCAGCGAAACCAATATTGTGACGGGACGTCCGGGGTAAGACGTTACGGAACGCAGAGCCGGATTTAACTGTATTTTTCGCTCGTTTACTTTTTCAATGTAGGTTTTTGTGCTCAGTTTAGCTAGCAACAATTTAACAATTGTACAAAAAAGTATTAACTTGAAATAAAAGAAAATGAATTTAACGTATTGACTACATATATAGCAGTTACAGTATTCAAGTTTGCTTAATATAAATTGTTACTGCCCAACAAGAAGCGCGAGGAGGTATGAGCATTTCTTGCCAGGAAAGGATGGGTATGGATTATTAGTATAGAATAAAGAGATTATTTAAAATGTAACAAGAAAGCTTTAAAAACAAAATAAAAACAAAAAATATACTCTCAAAATAGTAACAGAAACAAATATTTTTCTCAATAAAAACTAAAAATAAATTCTAATGGTCAAGTTATTACTATAATAAAAACAAAAAGACAAAATGAGAAGACGTAATAACATTAATAAATAATAACATCCCGAAAAGAATGTTTCTCAAGCACTGAACCACGAATGCACAAAAACTGAATTAAATAATCCAGTTGATATCAAACAATTCACTTCTTCACTTCACATCACTTCACTTTACCTCACCTCACATTGCTTCTTCCTCTGAATCCTCGTCATTCTCGCCCTCTTCCTCGTTTTGAGGCGAGCTACTATCCTCATTAAAATTTGTAATAAATTTATTTCCACTATTCATATGAAATTTGGCAATTTTTAAATAATCATCCTCAATTGTAATTATTTTACTATTTCTTTTTTCCCAATCTTCCTTGTTAATTTTCTACACTTCATTTTGAACTAACTCTACGACTTTTTTTATAGAATTTCAGAAAAATGTTTTCTTTTCTGACGTTTTTCTTCAATTTATACCAAATTAGTTCAATAGGGTTGAAAATACAAAAATATGGCGGTAATCTGAACACTTTGTGGCCATATCTCTCCGCTACATTATCTATAATATACTTCTTCTCATAATTTTTCATTTGCAGGTCTTCCTGCAGTTGTGCTTTATTACAATATTTGTCATAATAGAGATCATGTTCCATTAAAAAAAAATTTAACTCTAGTTTAGTAGAACTCGTGTTAGGAATTTTATATAGTTGTCTCGAATGGTACTTCGCATTGTCAAAAACAATAATCCACAGTGTAATATACTCAACCGAGTCCCTTTATTAGGGGGCAATGAGATTGGTTGACATGTTCTAGATCCATCAGTCCATCCTTTTTTTACAGTGTCATGAGTATCATACGAAGTTTCCCTTCTGAGTTCTTTTATCTCTTCTAGATACGTATTTCGCTGATCCACTATTCGTCTACTTTCCATAATCGCCATGCATTTATTAGTAGTTTGATATTTAAATCCAATTTTTCTCATATGATAATCTATTTCTTTTAATTTTCTGTCTACCACGTCAATAGTTGGGATTTCATTTTTCTGATACGCGTCGTAAACTAAAGTTCTTAAAAGTTGTGCTAACGATGGGTCCAGAGTTTTCGATTGACAGGCGTCGGATCTTTGTTTTCTTGGAAGGGCACCTTCTTCCACCAGTTTGTGTATTCTGGGACGGGGAATATTAGCCACAGATGCTGTTTCACCTAGTACACCAAAATCATACAAATTAGGGTCAAACTTGTCGCTTCAAAAGATTATTGTAAACATTAAGTCAAATTTGTTTTGCTTGTTCGTTCAAATGTAACCGATTTTTTCTTACTGGAAACACTAACGAACTTTGATTTTCTTTATCACGGTAATCACTATCACTTTCATTTTCACAAACACAATGAGATGCAAACGTAGAGGCCTCCCACGGTCGAAACATTTTTATGTCAAATACCTGCTTGAATTATTTTCAAAAACACACCAGCAATTAAACAGATATAAAATAATTATTACTTATATTACACTATTACACTAGTTACTTCTACACGATAACTTTCTTAAAATATTTTTAAAAACACGCCAGCAAATAAACAGATATTAAGTAATTATTATTTATCTAATAATATTATACTTACCAGCACTGCTAGAATGATTCGGTAACAAAATTAAGTGCGGCTCTGAAGTATCACAGAATGTAAGTGAAACTCCGCCTCGGTCGCATGCCAGCAAAAACAACAACCATCGTTCTCGCTTTAATGTAAGCTATGTAAAAGATGGAAGATGTCATGTGTTATATATTTCCCGCCCACATCTTGCTCCGCACGTCCTGTGACAATATAGGTTTCGCTGACTAGCAGAAAAGTGGTAGCTATTTATTTATTACTGTTTGTGTTTTATAATATTTTGTATAAATATAGAAAGAAAGTCAATATTTAATGTTCCCTGTAATGTTTTTCATTTATATTCAGCTAATAATCTTAGCAGTCGATGCTGCGAAAAAAATAAAGAAGGTTTTGGAAAAAAAATGTTGAAACATTACATATAATGGATATAAGGAATATCCTTAATGAATATCACTACAAAAATTTATGTATGGCTAATAAGTCGCTTCCAAAAAATGACCACTTAAAATTTAGGGTGACGAGAGAACCATCAAAAATGGATTCATTTTTTTGGTACAGATTAAAAAATTATAACGTGTTGACCTATGTATGTATAACCAATTTTCTCAGTTTATTTCTGCTCCATTATTTTTAAGATATTCGTGGTTAAATTGAGAGTTCAATACATTTGAGTCGATTTGGGAATTTAAACAATTAAGTCGCCCTCTGGTTGCTAAAATCTGCACTTTCTTGAAACGAATAAAACTCTTTGTTTACATTCGTTTGATCACATTTGTATAGTTTGTTTGTCGGGGTTTTACTATTGTTTTTTTTCTTATACCTAATAATATAAGGAAGTATTAGTAATCGTGATTTTTTTCGACCTCGAGATTTTGATTGATTTATACGTTTTGAGCCCTCCTGACTATTTTCCGAATGACGTCTGTCGGTGCGCGCATGTGTGTGTGTGTGTGTGTTTGTGTGTCCACGATAACTCAAAAAATTGGGAGACTTCCCAAATTTGGCAGTTAAGATTGTCAACAACATTTTAGGTGACATATTAAATTTGGTGAATGTGGTATTACCAGAAGAGACACAATGAATGAAAGAAGAAAAAACGGTACAATTTCGGAAAAAAAATTTAAAATTTTTATTGCATTTCTGGACGAACTTCGACGAATTATGATAAAAAAACAACTTTATCAAAAAAAATCTGTCTGCATGTCTGTAGGATCGCGATAGCAGCCAGTTTTTGAGATAAAGCTTTCAAACTTGGTACACATGTTCTAAAGGTCAAAGACAATGATAAATGCAGTGACGAGCAAAGTTGGCCAGCTGAAAGGAGATCCACATGACCCAAACTTTTTTTGTATTTGACTACAAAAAAAATATATTCTTAATGAAAGATTATAAATCAGGTATTAGCTTGATAGATAATGAAATATATTTACTAAGTACTTAATTAAAGCTGATGTAAACTAAGATTTTTTACACATTTGACCTAATAAAATAGGGTTAGGATAAATTTAGCAGTCTGACATTTGAAATGGCTAATTCAGTTACATAAAAATGTCAATGTCAACAAGAAGAAATTATTAAAATATATGGCATGAATTATTATTGACAGTATCGAATGACGCTGATAATTAATCATTTAAAAATTTTAATGAAACATTTCAAGGTACGCTATTAAAATTTAATTGAGGTAAGTAAAGAATTAAATAGAATGTTTTTTTTTAGATCCAGGATGTTATATAGGGTGCGCCACTTAATACTCTCCAGACTCATAATTTTCTTATTTTTTAAGCGACGACCATGTTGGACATCTCAAATTATAGATATTTTTAAAGCCTTTAAGCATACATACAGGGAAATTAAAAAAAATTAAAAATTGTAACGAAAAGAAAATTAATTTCCTTGAATATAAATATATAAATATATAAACATAACTGTGTTAATGTTTTCTTATAAAGGTTTTAATTAGCTTCAATTTATGTTATTACGTCATGTTCGAAATTCTTTCTGGTTTTAGAGAAAAAAGTAAAAAAACTTTCTTTTCGATTCCAAACTGATTTTTTTTTAAATTAAAAATTTAAAAATTTGAAACGAATACTTCTATGCTTTATTTGTAAAATACATATAAACAATACTTTTTCTGACATATTTGCATAAACTTCCTCACTTTTGAGGAGGTCTGTACTATTTCTCTTAGATTTAATAAATCAACAATCTTTGGTAGTATTAATATGCATTTACATTTTTTAAGTTAGCCATGGAAGTTTTGATATGTCATATTCAAACAAAAATCAGAGTTGTGTCAATTTGTTTGCAGTTAAATATTAATCGCCCATCACTCGTCATAGTTCAGTTTACAACTGTAGAAAAAACAGAGTTTTTATTGATATACCGGGTGACACAGGAGACATGTAACACCCCGCAACATGTTTATGGTACACTTATATGATGCGTGATTGTCCTTTTTTTAAGTACAAAAAATTTTTTGTCCACCGCTTGCGGTTTCACCGGAAGTGACATCTACTCTGTTATTTTAAATGGCACCCTGTATATTTTTTTTACCTATCTGATTCGTCTCTAGATTCTCTTTTCAACCATGTATCGGAACATGGCATTTGTTTTTAAAATGATAATTAATAATAATTTTAGTTTGTTAAGTCTAGTTGGCCCTGATATGAACCTTGGCAGATATTGATTCGTAGTGTGCCATGATATCGAAAGACCTCTGGCACGCAACTTTGTGCCTCATATTTTTTTGGGAATAACCAGTAGCTGAACAGACTAATAAGATCTAACTTATTTATAAAAAATATCTTTAAACAACCCACGTTATCTTGAAAACCAAGATAGGAACCCCATTTTTTTACATCACCTAGTTAAAAAATACTTATTTATCTTTTATTTTTGTCCAATACAATTGCTGTGCCTATCATATTTTGCTTTCTTCATTAAAATTAGTATCGAATGTTATTGCATAGTAATGAATATTGTACTGCAACAAAAATATTTAGTAAGCAGGCGGTGGAAACAAAATAAAAGTAGGTAAAACGATTTTTTTTAATAAATAAGAAACATCAGTAAAACACATTTGAACAAAATTGATGAAAAACCATTACACTATGTAATACATTTTTACAACGAATGAATGAAATTAAAATAAAATATTTACTGAAGTACTACATACAAGAATCATTTTTTTTACTACAGATGTTCAAAATGTTGTCCATTATTATCTCTGCACAATCGTGTTTTTGTTACGGTAGCCCTAAGCACGTTATCTAACTATAATTCAGTAATCCCATGGATTGCTCTTCTGACTCTCATTTCCATGTCTTCTCTGTTTGTTGGTGGAGTCCTATAAACGTTTTTTCTTGAGGT
Organism: Rhamnusium bicolor; assembly: GCA_029963845.1. NCBI lineage: Eukaryota > Metazoa > Arthropoda > Insecta > Coleoptera > Cerambycidae > Rhamnusium > Rhamnusium bicolor. The sequence goes on along the minus strand of JANEYF010001486.1, from coordinate 791,266 downwards.
GGCCCCATACAAAAAAATCAAGCGGCGTAAGATCTGGTGACTTGCAGGCCATCGAACAGGCCCATTTGTTCCCATCCAGTTTTCTCCAAACCTTTCATTTAAATAATTCACAACTCTGCTGTTATGTGGTAGAGCCCCATCCTGTTGAAAAATTATTGGGTTAACATTAGGTGGCAGTTCTTCCAAAAAATCTTGTATTTGGTTTTGCAAAAATCCCAAATATCTTTCTCCATTTAATGGACCATTAAAAATTATTGGCCCAATAATTCTTCTGCCAATTACTCCTAACCATACATTAAAACTAAATCGCTCCTGATATGCACTTTCTCTCATATTTCTGGGATTTTCTTGTGCCCAATAACGGGTGTTGTTACGATTGAATAATCCCAAATTAGTGAACCTGGACTCGTCGGAAAATAAAATTTGTTCATGAAAATTATTATCCAAATTGTGTCTGTTCAGAAACCAATTGCAATAGTTCAGTCTTCTTTGAAAATCATTTTTGTATAAATGCTGGTGTATTTGTATGATTTAAATTTATGTTTTTTTCAAAATGCGTCGAGCTGATTCCCGATTTACACCGGTTTGGTCCTCAATCTGTCTTATCGAAATCGTGGGATCTACCTCGACAATTGCAAGTACATTGATTTCCGAGTCTTCATCGATAATGAAATTATTTTCCAGTACTTCTGGTTCACTTCTGAATTGCCGTTCAACTCTTACAAAATAGTTGTTTGGTGGATGAATTCTTTCGGGAAATCTTTCTTCATATAAGACAGCAGCCTGCCTGCTATTTTTTTTTTTTCGCCATAGATTAGTAGCATATCTACTTTTTCATTTCGTGAATACATGGCAAAATAGAGTTAAAAACGCGATAACTTAGGTATAATTTAATGAAAAATACTTAAATTGCTGCCAAGTAAACAATTCTTAATTGTCATATCAAAATGACGCGTCGTTTTACCTTCTTTTGTTTCCACCGCCTGTTTACTAAATATTTTTGTTGCAGTACAATATTCATTACTATGCAATAACATTCGATACTAATTTTAATAAAGAAAGCAAAATATGATAGGCACAGCAATTGTATTGGACACAAATAAAAGATAAATAAGTATTTTTTAACTAGGTGAAGTAAAAAAATGGGGTTCCTATCTTGGTTTTTAAGATATCGTGGGTTGTTTAAAGATATTTTTTTTTTAAATAAGTTAGATCTTATTAGTCTGTTCAGCTACTGGTTATTCCCAAAAAAACATGAGGCACAAAGTTGCGTGTCAGAGGTCTTTCGATATCACGGCACACTACGCATCAATATCTGCCAAGGTTCATATCAGGGCCACTTAGAATTAACAAACTAAAATTGATATTAACTGTCATTTTAAAAACAAATGCCATGTTCCGATACATGATTGAAAAGAGAATCTAGAGACGAATCAGATAAGTAAAAAAAGTATACAGAGTACCATTTAAAATAACAGAGTAGATGTCACTTCCGGTGAAACCGGAAGTGGTGCAAAAATTGTTTGTACTTAAAAAAAGGAGAATCACGCATTATATAAGTGTACCAAATTTCAAAATAATATCTTTTTAAATAAACATGCTACGGGGTGTTACATCACCCGGTATGGTGAAGTTAAGCGTAATGCTAGAAAAGCGTGAAAGCAATGACTTCAGAAATAGGTGAAGTCATTTCGTGAAAGTGTATTCCCAAAGGTTCCCAGGTAAACGATGCCCCGACCATAAAACAATTATATTATTAGTTAGTAATTTTAAATTGTATGGTACTTTTACTAAACTTAAGAGAAATATAAGAAGACCTGTAATAAATGAAAATAATGTAAATAAAGTTATCGCTGCAGTTATTGAGAGTCCGCATACCTCAGCAAGAGCAATCATTGCTAGGACACATATTTCTTTCACTGCAGTTAGAAGAATCCTCAAAGATCATGATTATAAATTGATTCTAGTACAACAACTTCATTATCAACGTCGACTGAATTTTATAGTTCAAATGTCAGTACTGAAGGAAATAAATATAAATTTACTTTATAACATTCTTTGGAGTGACGAAGTGACATTTAATGAAAGCGGCAGTGTCAATACACAACATGCACTATTGGAGTGACAGAAATCCTCGATGGATGCGGCAAAGAAATTTTCAGGTAAAATATAAAGTTAACGTATGGATAGATATTCTTGGAGGTAGACTAATAGGGTCATATTTTTTAAGACTACCTTAAACAGCGTAATGTATTTAGATTTTTTTACGAAATTACTTGCCTACTTATCTAGAAGAAGTTCGCCGGCAAGATAGAAGAAATATCTGGTTCCATCAAGATGGTACTCCTCCACATTACGCCAATATCGTTTCTGATCATTTAAACACGAAGTTTGGAAATCAGTGGATAGGTAATTCTGAACCATTGCGATGGTCAGCTAGATCTCCAGATTCAAATCCGCTGGATTTCTTTTTGTGGGGTTATCTTAAGACATTAGTCTATGAAACCCAACCTCTTAATGCAGAAGATTTGAAGAATATAATAAGGAATGGATATAATTCTATTCAACGTCACACTCTATTACGTACAGTTAATGGTGAATTAATAAAGAGAATGAGTTACTGTGATCACGTTAATGGTCAAAATTTTGAACAATATTTGTAATGCAATTTCCTTTTTTGGTGCATTTTAATAAAAGCTTGTTTTTAAAAATATATTTTTTTTTGTTTCTTGTTGCTATTTTGTTATTATAGGTCTTTTACAAATACAGCATACAATTATTATTTACATTCTTTTCAAATTTAATTAAAAAAAAATCAGTTTGGAATCGAAAAGAGATTTCTTTACTTTTTCTCTAAAACCAATAAGAATTTCGAATATAACATAAGTTGAAGCTAATTAAAACCTTTATAAGAAAACATTAACACAGTTTATGTACAGGGTGAGGTAAAAAAATATTCAAGGAAATTAATTTTCTTTTCGTGACAATTTAAAAAAAAAATTGTAATCTCCCTGTATGTATGTTTAAAGGCTTTAAAAATATCTACAATTTGATGTCTCCAACATAGTCGTCGCTTTAGAAATAAGAAAGTTACGAGTCTGGGGAGTTTTAAGTGGCGCACCCGTACGTATACTGGTATAAGAAAGTTGTATGCTGACCACATCAGGTATTTTATTTCATGAATGTTTATTCCACAATATGCCGAAGAAAATAGTGTATAATACGAATGTATTATGCACTGTAAAAAATGTAGATAGAACAAGCTACTTTCGCTATTTTCTCAAGAAGAACACGGGATTTGTTGATATCACCAAAAGCAAATGATAATTACATACATATATCGGAACAGAATCCAACAAAAAGCAATGTGGAATTTGATTAATACAAACAAAAGTGAATCTCATAATCACTCTGAAATTGTTTCCCCCAATTAGTTTAACAATTACTTCGGAAACAGTGCGCAGAATTTAATTAACTCTTTACCACCCACTATCATTAAATTTGAAACTTTTTTTAAATAATTCTACTTCCAGACATTCTGACGTGGAATTTAATTTTGCTGAAGTATCTCACAATCAAATTCTCAACATAATCGAAAATTTTAAAAGTATTAAAAGTAAAGATGCTTATGATATCAACATAAAAGTGTTAATCTGCATTAAATGTATTATTTTTATTCCTCTTACTAAGCTAATTAATTATTGTATTAGGAATAACAGCTTTCCCAACATTCTTAAACTATCAAAAGTGTTACAATTGTTCAAAAAGATTCTGTCGATGACCTTGCTATCTACAGACCAATTTCCATTGTACCACTGTTTGGAAAAATGTTTAAAGTAGTACTCAAAATACCAACAACCAATTATTTTGAAAATCATAAATTATTTAACAGCAGTTAGTATGGTCTTAGATCAAAATTATCCTTAATAAAGGTTTTGAAGCCAACAAATTTGTACATGTACAATTTTTAGGCCTAACTAAAGCATTTGACTTTGTCTCACATAATACTTTGGTAGAAAAATTGAGTTTTTACAAATTTTCAGAAAATGGCAAAAATTTAATTTTCTCATATATCACTGGTAGATCACAATTTGTTACTTTTAATATTGCTAGATCAAATTTAATATAACTTAAATTTGGCGTACCTCAAAGCTCTGTTCTAGGACCAGTCCTTTTCCTCATTTACATCAATAATTTGCCGAACACCACTACCTTACCTAAATTCACTCTGATTGCTGATGATACGACTTTAGCTCACACCCACATAGATATTTCTGCACTATTAAATGAAGTTCGTAACAGTTTATAGTGCAAGACTGGTTTTTAAGTAATCAGTTACTTTTGAATAAAGATAAGACATAAACTATGATTTTTAGTTTAAGACATTATCACGCACTAGATGTCGAATCTTCCAATCATGTTAAATTTTGTTGTCTTAGATAGTAAATGGACATGGGATAAACACACAGAGCTCGTCTGCAAGAATATATCCCGGAACATTCTTTTATTCCGTAATTTGGTAAAATGTGTATCATGGGCAACATTTTTATTGACATATCATGCACTGATTCAGTCTACCTTAACATATGCAATCTTGATATGGGGTCACTCGATACATACTGCATCAGTTTTTTTTATGCAACGAAATGCAGGTTTGTCATATTAGTCCAAGAGCTGGCGTCCAAAATGTGCAAAAGTTTTCTCAAAGCTAATTTTTTGAGATTAGGTTACTTTTTAGTGATGGAAAATAACTGTAGAGTCAGCACTTCCGATACCGGGACACCTGGCGCTGGAACGCTCGCAAAGGTGTAATATTAATTAACGTGTCTAAACTGTTTTCTCAAAGCTCAAAATTTATAGAGAAGAGCAAATATAATATAAAACAAGAATCCAACAGTCAGACAGCAAAATATAGGGAAACGTGGCGTCAGCGTTACCTCATACCTGTCAAAAAAATGACATGTGTCAAAGTGATTTATTACCGTTCTCAAATCTATCGACTGCTGACTGACGTGGTCTTATCATAAATGAGTCTGACTGTCTCCTTTATTAACTTTATAGTTTTAATTAATGTTTTGGAGAATTTCAGCTTTGAGAAATGACTTTGACACACGTCATTTTTTTGACAGGTATGAAGTAGTGCTGACGCCACGTGTCCCTATATTTTGCTGTCTGACTGTTAGATTCTTGTTTTATATTATATTTGCTCGTTCTCTATAAATTTTGAGCTTTGATAAAACAGTTTAGAGACGTTAATTAATATTACACCTTTGCGAGCGTCCCAGCGCCAGGTGTCCCGGTACCGGAAGTGCTGACTCTACAGTTACTTTCCATCACTAAAAAGTAACCTAATCTCAAAAAATTATCTTTGAGAAAACTCTTGCACATTTTGGACGCCAGCTCCCCGACTATATAGAGACGATTGTAATGAGGCTTTTAAAAAACTAAATATACTTACCCTAACTTGTACATATATATTCCAATGCTTTCTGTACATAAAAGGGCACCTTTGTAATTACACTAAATATGACAGTATTCATTCATACTCAACACGCAATACAGGCAATCTTAATATGGAATTTTAAGATTATCAAAGAAAAGAAATGGAACTGGCTATTATGCAATAAAATTATTTACCTGAGGCTGTCCAAGAACTTGAATTAAAACAATTTAGAACAGTCATTAAACGCTACTGAATAATGCATTTTACGATTTTAATGAATTCATATCAACTGATTTGTAGGGTGCCACTTATTTATATACGTGTTTTTTTTTCTCAAATTTTGGGAAGTGCCGGGCGGAATTTTGTTCCAATGGATTTAAAAATAGCCACTACCAAATTTTAGATCAATCGAATGCGATCAACCCGTCGCGCTTGTGGCTTAAAGTTTTGAAAAAATATAAAATGTCAATTTTATTGATTTTAAATTACCTATCTTGCTAGTACAAGTTAATATTTCAGATAAACATCACGAAATTGTTGACGCGACGCAACGTGAAGCTATGCACATATGCACTGGCGTTAACCATGCGTACTTTTTATATAATACGAATTGATAGATAGATAACAGCAGTATGCGTTTAGCCTTCTTCCGCTCTGAACGTATTGTCGTCCTGTGTTATTCGTTATATCATATGATTTCAGTTGTAGATTTTAGATTTCTATAATTATAAAATGACGTCGTTGTGGCGTAAAGAAATATTTCTAATAGGACATTTAAAACATCAAATAACAGGCAGTAAGCTACCATCACAAGGTGATTGCTTACGTGTTTTATTTTATAATATGCGCAATGCCAAACTTGATTTTAATGCAAGTGCGACTCTTGTCATCGAAGAATGTGTAATTTACTGGAAGAAAGCAAGAGTTCCCACTCAGGAACCTCATAAATGTAAACTAAAATTGAAAAAATTATATGATACATGGCAGAGACTGGTTAAATAAAATAAAATAAAACTAGTGAAATTGTCCAAAAGAAACGACTAGAGTTCTCTAGTGCCCTGGATGATTTATTTGATATAGCACATCAAAATGCATTACAAATAATCACTATTGAAGAAGATAAACTATTTTTAATAAACAACGTGAAAAGGGAAGACCTGGTTCCATGGCTGGCATAAACAGAAAAATGCTTGGTATTGAAAGAAGAAAATTAGAGCGACTGGAAAAGGAAGAAAAACGAAAGCGTAAGAGTTTAGACATTCCTTCCACTTCAGCAGGCCCTTCTGAATGTAAGTATAGTTGTTACATTGTTCATTACTTTATAGTCATTTGTAAGCGATTAGTTTATTTACAAATATTTTTTATTTAATGATTAAATAGAAGATATATCTTTGGACTCGGAAAACACTTCAGAATCTGAATTAGAAATCAAAGAAGTAAAAGGACAAAATGAAAAGAAAGAGACTCCAGGATCTGTAATACCAAAGAAAAGAGACAGAAAAGAATTACTGACTCCACGATTAGCTGCAACTTTAGATAAATGCAAAATTAGTGAACGAGACTCTGTCCATTTGATAACGGCGTTTATGGAAGCTGTGTCTTTAAACCCAGCTCCTTACGTAATTAATCGAACTAGAGGTTCGAAAACAACGCGATCAATTTAGAAAACTGCATTCTGAAAAAATAAAAGAGAAATTTTGTACTTTAAATGTAGAAGTTATAACAGTCCACTGGGACACGAAATTATTACAAGACATAGGTGGGAAGCCAGTAGAAAGATTGGCTATAATTGCTACAGGGACCAATATGGAATAATTGCTACCGGTGCTGATTAAAGATGGCACAACAAATTTTTACATTAAAAGAAGTAGATAGAGAAGACGACGCTGAAGATGAAACAGAAACCATTCTTAAGAAATTGCCATTGAGGAAAGAATAAATTTCCGAATTTTTACAAAGAACCGATGAAGAAATTTTCATAAAATTACTTGGTAACAAATCAATTAATTTATTTCACAGATTTAAAATAGATAATTTTCTACACATACCTCCAGCTAAATGGACAAATTCTAGGGGCATAAAATTAATTCAAGATTTTAACGAAAAACTTACAAAAAACGAGGATCAAACAATTTTTATTGCAAGTGGGTTACATTTTATTTTCTTGATAATTTTATGCCATTTAAAAGAATAATTTTGATAATACATTAGTTTTCTTGTTTGTCTATTTTAGAGTGTCCAAGATTACCGCCGTAAATATTCTCAGTCAACCAGAGAAGTCTTGAATAAAACTTTCACAGTGTAAATTCCAACTTTAGACTAAGAACTAGTTTTAAAATTTTGTATTTTCAAATAATGTAAAAAATTAAATGATCTTTAGAATTTATTTGTTATGACTGTCAAGAAATAAACCAACTTTTGATTTTTCAACAATTTAAGCTCCGAGCGCGACGTATTAAAATTATTCTATTAAACTAGAAATTGGTGGGGATTGTTTTTAGACATAATGGAACAAAATTCCGACCGGCACTCAACAAAAATTAAACCTTCAAAAATAAGGGACACTCTACTGATTTGTCTCATATAATGTGATTGTCGGTTTTTGTGTTATATTATTTTGTGTATTTTATTGTATGTTTTTATACATAAGTGTTGTTTGTCTCCAATTGGTAATAATGTTGTCTATATTTTGTATATACTTGACGTGTCAAAACACATTTGTGTATTTCTGACCAATAAAAATTTATCTATATATCTAATAATAACTGTAGTATAGTGGAGAAAATTAATAAAACAAAAGTATGGGAGAAAATATAATTGATGGGAAAGCGCGGCTCCCAATGCTGGTTGCTAGTTATAACTCCGAGATAGGGCCACTCTCTTATTTCCCGATCTAGTAGAACCAAAGCGTAAGCTTGGGGCTGTCTGAGAGTTGACCTGGAGCATAACTATATTGCAGAGAGTCGTACAATCTCTTTGTACCCGATTCCTTAGAACCAAACCGTAACGCTTGGAGTTGTCGGAAATGTGGCACGACTCTGCCACGGAGAACTGGACAATCTCTTCGTATACCCGATTCCTTATAACCAAAGCGTATAGCTTGGGGCTGTCAGAGATGTGACCTAGATCGTAGTAAATCTCGCGTATTTATATGATTTCCCGTGAGTGAGTTAGTTGCCCAAGCCTGCAAGCTAGACGGAGATAGCCAAACGCTAACTTGTGCTCTACCCACGAAATTAAACTCAAAATGCTTTAGGTGAGAACTCATGTTTATTAGCCTTTGACTCTGGTCTTAGTAAAACTCTTACAACATTAAGTGTTTACGTCGATTTGTATATATTATCTCTTCTTGGCTGGAGAATGCTTTACGATTTTGTACAGTTTTGTCAATGTTTTAAAATATTAAATGAATGCTGTGCGTTCTTTTACTTAGCTGAATACTTTAGACTCCATAGTTTGAATGCGTACGTTTTCTGCCAAAATTCTAAGAAAAATGGTTTAACCTTTTTATGTAATAATTAATCTGGAATTTAATGATACAAATGCTTGGAAATAATTTAGTTTTATGTAAAAATTATAGGAAATTCATTCGCGACGAAGCAACCCAGGGCTGGGATGCTTCAAAACTTTTAATATTTCGTCTTTTCTGATCAAGATATTACGTATAACAGGTATTTTTGCCCAAGCGTATGGTGCTTTTAAGAAAACACGTTTTGGAATTTTGTTAGCTACTCGATTTTAGACTTGGATAAAATAATTGATATTTTCTACTCATATATATGAAAATAATAATTTTTACACTGTCTACTCTGTATGAAAGTGACATTTTTTTACTCTAGAGATGAAAATATTTTCATCTCTAGAAGTGAAAATGAGAATGTCAAATTTATATTTTTAATAATGAATAGACGAAACACTTTCATCTAGTAGCCTGTGTATTTATTTTACCTACCATAGCAACGACTAAACAAACAATTAACAATTAATATTGTGACAATTCGTTTATAATTTAATCGCATTTTATATGATTATTATGGACTCAGAAAGTGAACACAACACAGTGAATCATACACACCCCCAAATATAGTTGAAGCAGCAAACTCTGCTTCCGACAACATTTTGCCGGATAAATCCCTCAAAGGTATGAATTTATTTACAAGAAGTTCATGGATTGGAGAAATGTTAACCAGATAAACTCTTTCTCGGAAAACGTTCTTCTGGCTTCTATTAATAAAATATCCAACGATTTAAAGCCGTCTACTGTGTAGAGTTTTATTTCATGTTACGCAATGCAAACAATTAACATCAAACATAACGTGGATATTTCGAAATACGCTAAACTCAAGGCATTTCTAAAGCGAAGATCGATGGGATTCAAAAGCAATAAAGTTTCAACAACACAACAAATTAAGACATTTATTAATGATGCACCTGATGATAAATTGCTGTTTAGAAAGGTAATTATTACTTTATTTAATGTTGTTAATGTGAAAATACATTTTAATCATTTTATATAGGTAGTATTAATTTTTGGCATTGCTGGAGCCGGCCATTCACATGAGTTTCGATATTTAGAAATAACTAGTTCAAGATCTGGAAAAAGCGTTACTTGTAACTTATACCTAATACAAAAACTCACACGCCACGTTCTTTTGCAATTACAGCTATTACTACAACATTTGTAAGAAGCATACAGATCTTCGTCCATTAGGAATAAACAATACAACCTCCCATTTCTGCCTCAATTACCAAAATGGCAAGTGTACACAACAAGTGATTGGAATCAATAAATTTAAACGTTCCAAAGCAAATTGTAGCATTTCTTAATTTGCCGGATGTTCAATTGTAAGGTCTTCTACCACCGTTCTTGCAGATAGTGGAGCTAATCTAACAGAAACAAAACAACACGGAGGCTGGAAATCAAACGCAGTGACAGAACAATACATTGAAGACTCAATAAATAATAAAATGAAACGAGGACAGAAAATATTCCAATCACTTGAAAATATGTCTGAAACTATAGTTAAATTTGATGTTGATGACCTCGACTACATACCAATAAATCGGCCTATAGCAACGAAAACGACAACCGCGATCTTACCTTTAACAAGTATCACAGTAGTCAGCACTGTTAATACAAATCCAACTATCAATAATTATAATAATTGTATTTTCCACATTTATAAAAAAAAATAACATTTTCTACTGAATATGAAAGACGTTTTTGTCACTACTTAATTACATATTCATAATATGTATTTTCCAAGTGACTGTTAAAAATAAATATAGTTTTGTAAATTCTAATCCAATATTTTATTGAAATGACGTAGAAAAAATAGCATTTCCAACTCGAGATGAAATAATTTTTTTTCGTTAGTGAGATTGCCTAACTCGCTTCTCTCGTGGGCAAATTCTCATTTCACGAAAAAAAGCCACATTTTCATCTCGTGTAAAATATAATACTTTTATTAATATTGACATTTATTAATTATTATTATTGAATTATTATGGCAGTGACTTGGCATATATATTCCTTCTTTGACTAGAAACGTAACAGCTAGTTAAGAAAATTATATATTCGATCTAAATATTTCAAAGAACAGATGATATGTGAAGGGTACAGGCTAATAACGATGAATGTCACACAATTATCAAAACTGACATATCATCGCCATCTGTTAGGTAGAGGACAGTACATCAACTGTAGGGCATAGTCAGAGCAAACACGTTGAGAGTAACGAAATATTATGGAATTTAGTTTAGGCATACAGAGTAATAATGATGAATGTCCATGCAAAACAGGCCATGAACGATGAGAAAGTCTGAGATGAGAGTTTAATTTCTGCATAAGTTCACTGTTCAGTTGTTTTTAGTCTAGAAAGCAATAAATCTTTCTATTGGTGAATTTGAGTTTCCAGATAAACTGTATCATAGCCGGCTACCGCTGTCAGCTCTAAAATTTCAAAACCTGCAGGAACTGAAAAGGTTTTGTATGGCTCCAGAAGCACAGAAATATTATGAGCAACTTCCATGCATTTAAGAAAATAATAGTAGCGACAATGAATATTAAGACGTTTGCGAATAATAGATCAGCGATTAAAGACATTCATCGTTTTTTCCCAGTTTTCTTTGCCACTTATTAGTATTTTGAAGTTTTTTTTTAGTAAATATGTTGGAATAAGACAATTATTTTTGTAAACTATTTGTAGTATAATATAAAGTCTATAAATAAAAGCATTTGAAAAAGTTGTTTGTAGTTTATGACCAAAAACGTTTTGAAGATAAAACTGTAAATATCTCAGTATCTAGTTTTAGTGACATTCATCGTTATTAGCCTGTACCCTTTATGTATAAACAAAATAATGTTTACAACAAAATATAAATAATTACGCAGAGATTAAGATAGCTGGTTTAAATTTAATTTGTTATTACTTTGCATTTAACAGCTCTTCATTGTTCAGATACAAGCAAAATGAAGTTCAATGATTTAAATCTTACAATTCTAATTCTCCTTGGATTTATTATATTTACTGAAATTCAAGCAGGGATACTATTTGATAGCTTAAAAGGCACAATTGATCAAACATTACATAAGGTGGCAAATAAACTGCGTCATCGTGAACATAGTGATGAACTCTGTAGAAGTAAACAGGAGGGATCGAATGTGTCGGAACAAAACTCAAACTACAATAATAACGATAAATATCGTATAACTACCAACTTAGACAATACATGTAAGTTACCCATTAAAATTATACATAATATAAATATAATAATGTTAGAAATAAGGGGTTGGAGATATCACTCACTCACTCTAAATTAAATGAGTAGTCAAATGTCACAATGTATATTAATGCACAATTAATTACTCATTAATGAGATTGAATAAATAAAATATTGATTTTCAATAAAAATAACAATTAATAATGAATAATTAATAACTAAGTAAATAGTCGACTATCTTGGCCAGGCCAGCGCGATCAAAATTGTGGCGCCGGGACAGGCAAGTCGCTAGATTCTTCATTTCGCTGACGCTGCTACATCAGAATCTGCTTATTTGCCAACAATAATGTATTTATTTATTGCTTTGTCCTGTGATTGGATAAAGTAAAGTGATTACCCAGTAAGCATACAAGGTCACAAATGTTCTGGAGAATTCTAAAATAGATCGGCATAAGAACTATTTATGTAAACTTATATAAATTCTCTTTAAGACGTCATTTTCAGATGTCAGATGGTTAAAAAAGACTAAAGATATAGTATACAGTTATAGTTTATAGTTATTATTATTATTATTTTTATTTATTTTTTTATAACCCGCTAATAAGTAACGTGACCTGAGATTAAACAGCTCTCGCGAGCGCGACGAATTTTTTACGTAAAAGGGGTGCTTTTGCGCACATTTTGCCCTTATAAAGTTGGATGGTTTGACCACGCGTTTGCGCGGGGGTGGGGGTGAATTATGAAATAATCGTTTTTTCGAAAAAATGGTTCCCTCGATGCAGGTATGGGACGTCTAGACGAGTACAACGCCGTTGAGATCGCTTCGATAGCTCTTCCCGTCGCCGAGATATAGGCCCCGGAACCCCCCCTTGCAGCCCAATGAGCAACCGTTATTTCGTGCAGCGACTTTTCGAGCTCCATTTTGACCCCGTAGGTGGCCATGGGAGCGATACGAGATGAAAAAAACTTCCATCTCGACGCACCCCCCACCAATGGGGTGTGTGGAGGGGGGTGCTACATACCCGAGTTCCGACGAGGGGGGTTGCGACCCCCCTATGAAAAGGGTAATGTCCAGGCCTACAAAAAAGTATAGTGTGCGAAACGCGTACGACGCTTAGTTTAGCCTGTAAAGCGGTCAAATCGATCGCGTTTTCGCGTTTTTTTTTCAAAGGGATGGGAAATATAGTAAATATACAGATTAAGGAACGCGCTTTCGTGGAGGGTCGTCGTTTGACGGGAGGTTTTCTGAAAAAAAATCGAGGGGGGTGGGAGGTCGGGGAAAGGGGGTCTAATTTTGGAAAACGTCTTTTCGGCAAATTCGCGGGCGGCGTGTCGTTCTACGTCGCGGACGACGCAAAAATGTCTTATGACCGAATTCGATCCGACGCATCGTAACGGCGTGACGGCCTATGACGCGCCGAAAATTTTCGATCGTCCGAAAAAAATACTTCCTCGACAGATTAAAGAGCGCACTCCCGTGGGCAGGTTTCATTCGAGGAGAAGTTTACGATAAATAATTGGAGGGGTGGTTTAATCTTCGGGAAAAAATACAACGTCGTCAGATCGAGGACTGCGCTCCCGTGGAGAGGTGTCATTCGAAGATAGGTGTTCGAGAAAAAATCGGAGGGGGGTTGGAGGTCGGGAAGGGGGGGCTAATTTCGAAAAATGCCTTTTCGGCAATTTCGTGTACGGCGTGTCGTTGTACATCACGATCGGTACAGAAAAGTCTAATGATCTAATTTGATTAGACGCACCGTAACTGCGCGGTGTGGCGGCCGTCGGCGCGTCGAAAAGATTTGACGCACGAAAAAAATTATTTCCGGATGCGAGAGGCACATGCGCTCTTGTACCCATGACATGTTGGAGTCGACGATGACGCAAAAAGTTTGGGGGGACCAGGGGCAGTCGGGGAGGGGGGGTTTAACTTTGGAGATTGCGGTTTCGGTTACTTCGTGTACGGCGTACCGTTCTACGCCGCAAATGGCGCAGGAAATAACTACTGACCTTTTCCGATCGGACGTACCGCAACGGCGTGACGGACATCACCGCGTCGAAATGTCAAAAGATCTTCGTATAGCGCTGAAAAGGGTTATGCACACTTTTTTCCAACACTTTAATAAATTTATAATATTAATGTATATGAACAATGAAAAATAAAAATTTATCCAAACCGTGGATAGCGTATAACATTTATTCTATTTCACGTCTGAATGTAAATAGCATTTATCTTTCATAACTTTCTAGTCGTGTCAGTACAAATGTTATATTTTAAAGTAAACAATTAAAATTTAAAATGAATGTATGACATTGACTCTACTTTGAAATTGGACAAAAATTCGACATTTCACTAAATCCAATTTTTGAACGGATTTTATATTGAAACACGTTGAAGTGTAAGCGAAAAAAATACATTATATAAGTTGTTGAATTTGGTTCTATCGCGACAATTACATTTTATACAATTTAGCCAAAATAAAAAAAAAACATATGACAGTAGTGATAAACGATAATAAATTAAGTTAGTTTATGATATACAAGGAAAATAAATAAGGGGACATGATCAAAAAACCAATTCATTATTAATACTGCAAAGCGATAATTTTAAGGCTCTCTTTACGCCTCTCCTCAGGACATATTACACATTTTACGAAAGTAAATTTTTACACGGTTATGACTTGACAAATGCAGTTCAAAATCAACATAAATATGGTTTCATCGCGGTTATTATGTTTGCAAAGTACAAAAAATACGATTGTTTTGACTTTCCTTAGTCTCATCAGCGTTGTACGGTCGTTGTTTAATTTTTCTGATAAATAAAATAATAAGAAAGACGAAAAAAGACAACAACGTACAATCGTAATTTAACCGGTTGTACGATTGTAAAAAGATCTATGTATAGCGCTGAAAAGGGCTATACACAGTTCTTTTCGAACACATTAATAAATTCATAATATTAATATGTTAAATAAAAAAAATATCCATAACGTGGATATCGTTTAATATGGAGTCATTTAAGTTTGCTAAAAAAAAATTAAAATTAAAAAAAATTAGTACTCTAACAAAAAATTATACAACAAAAAATATACAAAAAAAATGTTCTGTAAAAAAAGAATTAATATATATATGTCGCAGGCAAATGGTAATTCTAGGCAAATGGCTTTTGTCTAGGCAAATGCTATCTGCCTGGGCAAATAGTGTTTTTTCTTTTTCAAATGCTAAATGACTAGACAAATGCTATTTGACTAACCAAATGGTATTTGCCTAAGCACTTTCTAGACAAATGGAAATGGAAATATTTGTAATAAAAACGCTGTGTCTAGGTACACGCTACCAGTTTATTTATTAAATATTTTCTATAAAAAAAGGCAAAAACTAATTCTTCAAATAACAAAATGTAAACATATAATTTAAACAAAATTTGTACATTAATTATAATGTAATGCTGAATACAAACAACACTGTAAATTTTGTAAACCTTATTTATTTTGACAAGGATTGCTAGAATGGCACTTACTGTTGCAGAGATTTTTTAGACTTAAAACAAGCACAACGATTGGTATTACACTGACGTTTTGATGGCTGACATTGACATTTTGAAAATCCTTGCCCCGAAAACATCGACTGCCCGGCGTAAGCTTCTCTCAATGAAATGAAACGGTCTTGAGGAATTTCATTATAATTAAAGGTAATTGCCGAAATGGGCGTTAGATCACTCTTAGTTAACCAGTTTTTTTAACACACCCGTCTTTGTGCCTATTCGATAGACGCCATTCTTTTTATCAAGTATGATACCTTCCAAATTCTTTCTAACTAATGGGCCTCTATCAAATTTTGGAACAGCAACAGTGAAATATTTACCTACTTCTATGTTGCAAAAAATGGTTCTGCTTCTCTTTGTCATTATTTCTGCAGTCTTTATCTGCCCATCGTAAGATTTTTTCCTATTAATTCTAATATTCTCTTCACTGACACAGAGATTGCAAGTAACCCCAATACTAAAATTGCTATTGTCTTTATTAGCAATATCGCAAATATCGTGTACTATTTTTTTGCATAATGAACATTTGTATGTACCTGTGCTTTCGGTGTCGCTAACAAAAGCAGCAGGGTTTATGGTATTGGCTTCTGTGTTCGCCTTTGTAGGATTTTCTTGCATATATAAGAAATGCTAGATGAAATGCGTCTAGCATTTCTTCCGTAAATATATCAGTTTGTTGATAATCCACAACCTGTACAGTATCTCTGTTACTTTCCTGACTTTCTTCCTGAATATGGCCCTCTATACTGGTATCGACGCTCTCTGCTTCCGCTGGACTGTGGTCATTGTTTGACAATGTGCCTACGCTGTTACAGTTTTCATCTGCATTTATGGATTCCAAATCCTCTTTAGTTAGTATTTTATCAATAAGGTCTGATGGCAAATTTGTGGATCCTAAGCCTATCTTCGGATCTGCTCCGTATAGAGACTTGTAGGGTGATCTCCCAATAATGCGATGGAATGAGGTATTTTTCTGCCATTGCACGAAGTAACAGCCAACTAACCAACGAGCACTGTTATTTTCTTCCATCCAAATTCTTAGCATTTGTTCAACGTCCTGATTCGACCGTTCCACTGACCCCTGGCTTTGAGGGTGTCGGGGTCGTCCATGTACGATTTTGCATTGGGGCCATAACGAAACTATCTCTTTGATCACTTCGACAGTAAATTCTCGTCCATTATCACTCTGCAAAATTACTGGAGCGCCTTGTTCGAGAAAAATTTTCAATAGTTCAGTAGCTACTTCTGCAGGCCTTTTGGTTTGTAAAGGTCTCAAATAAAGAAATTTTGTGGAATGATCTTGGTAATTTAGAAGCCATTTGTATTTGCCATCGGTGCAAGATTGAAGATCTATTAAATCGACTTGTCCTCTGACATTAAAGTCCTTAGATATCCTCAAATAGCACAGTTATTTGCCTAACAACGACTTCGGCAAATGACATTTTCCTAGGTAAATGACTTTTAAATGGAAATTTTTTTCATGGAGTCATTTGCCCAGGCAGATAGCATTTGCCTAGACAAAAGACATTTGCCTAGAATTACCATTTGCCTGCGACATATACATAAACTTTTCCTGTTTTCATATTTTATGCCAGACGTCTGCCACTTCCGGTCCGGGAAGTTGCGTCGTTGTGTCGTCGTCATCCTCGGATTCTACCAAAATTGGGTTTACCACCATCTCCCATAGTTTCCGTCGAAGACGTCGCGCTTTCCGTTCTTTATTCGTTTTCATTAACCATTCTTTCTTCTCCTTTCTTTCTCGTCGTAATTCTTTTAGCCGTTGTCTCCTCTTCATCATCGCGTTTTTACGGCGTTTCTCTTTCGCGATGTTTATTACACGAAAGAAACGATGCGTCCTTCCGCCGCTTGATGGATAGTCATCATAGTCGTCCTCTTCTGAGGATAACGAAGGGAACCGTCTAGAACGCCACACGGGCTTCGGAATATCTTCGCTCTCTTCCTGCTGCTGCTGCTGCTGCATTGTTTCTTCTAACGTTCGTTCCAGCCTCTCGATTTCATGAAGAATTTCTTCGTCCAACTGTGAGGGGACCGGTTCGAATGCGTCCGCCACGCTAAGCTGTCAGAAACGAAAACAACAAAAAAAATTAAATTAAAATGATGAAATTTACGCAGAAAACCAAATTTATCAATTTATAAAATATACAAAGCCACATGTAAAACACAGTCTACTCTTTTCTCTGTACAAAATACGAATGATGTTTCCAGCAAGAAAGTGTTGTGATTTGGGGGGTAGGTAGGCGTAGACAAATGTGCATTATACAAGGGCCCGATGCCTTTTAACATAGAATAATCAATAAAAATATATAGGGTGGTCCGTGTATGGTAAATGTATTTTTTTTACAGTATAAATGGCAACATTCGTATAATTTCTGTTGGGATGTCAGATAGTGTCGTAACATGGTTTTACGTTTTTCCCTGAAACAATTGGATATAAACCATCATTCCATTTACCCACTTCTCCTGCGAGTTGTATGACTTTCAAAAAGAGTGAAAAAACTAAAATTGCCATTACAGTATTATTGGGATATAAGGACATTTATTTTTTTATCAACAGTACGATGATTTGTTGATGCGACGTTATATTTATTAATGTTAAAATGATTAAATTGTTGTTTACTCAATTATTTTATTGGTAATTAATTACTTTTTTTTAAATACTTGATATCAATATTAATTAAGAAAATGGTAATTACAATACTCAAAGCTAATGTTCATTGTTTTTAAAACAATGATTATTTTAATTGTTCCCTTATTTATTTTGTTTCTCTTCTTTGGTGCAACTGCGTAAAAAGTATTACCTTGTAAAAATTCCGATTAATGCTTTCCGAGAATTTCAGAAAGGTCTCTGCCTGGGTTGTACTACGTTCTACTAACCGTTCACATTTCTTCCAACTAAATGGTGCAAGTTAAGTATATCACTTTAAAGAATTTGTTTTTAAAAAAGAATTTATTTTAAGCAACAAAGTTAGAGATAATGATACGTTTGAAACGATACAGCATAGCCTTCGGCTACAAAACTATTACTAATATTGAATTGCTTATTCTAATTCTTACAGCTATTTATAAGTGAAGATAACCCTGATAAAGGCAGGGTGTTTACATCATTAAGATAGCATAACTCCTCCATTCCTAGATTTTGACGTCCTCGTCAAGGATTGTCGAGACGTTTTTTTCGTCTAAGGGCGTCGATGAGGTCGATGTCATCTTAAATGCTTGGAGCTCACAAGCGTTAATCTGGAGAATATGTCGTTTAGCACATATAAGCTGGTAAAGACTTTGCCTATAAATGCATAGGTAAACAATTATAATAAGTATACAGAGTGTTACAAAAATGGTGGCGGTGGTATGGGTAATATCGAAGGCAGGGCTGTCCAATAAAAGTGGGGTTTTAAATGGCTCCAGGTCCTCTTTCAGCTTGGCTATTTTGCCGAGATGTGCTGATTGTAATTTTATTGTGTGTGATGGCGAGAAGGGTAGATTGACGCGCACATCACTAATATTTAACAAAATGGTATCTGTATGTGTCTGTATTAGATTATTGTCAATAATTATCGGACACTGAGAGTTAATTAAATTATTTCCGCGCAATAAATGTTACGAAGGCGTAGAAGGGGCACAATAAATTTTAATTTATTTTTTCTTAAATTCCGACTTTAAAGTCGGAAATTAACAAAATTCCGACTTTAAAGTAGGAATTTAACAAAATTTCGAGTTTAAAGTCGGAATTTAACAAAATTCCGACTTTTAAGTCGTAATATAACAAAACTAAATTCCGACTTTAAACTCGCAATTTTGTTAAATTCCG
The DNA here is from genome assembly GCA_029963845.1 of Rhamnusium bicolor. Classification (NCBI taxonomy): domain Eukaryota; kingdom Metazoa; phylum Arthropoda; class Insecta; order Coleoptera; family Cerambycidae; genus Rhamnusium; species Rhamnusium bicolor. The sequence goes on along the minus strand of JANEYF010001486.1, from coordinate 771,736 downwards.
ACTTTAAAGTCAGAATTTCGTTAATTTCCGAGTTTAAAGTCAGAATTTAAGAAAAAATAAAATAAAATTTATTGTGGCCCTTCTACGCCCTCGTAAAATGTCTTGTGATAATATTTTCACATTTTTCGATAACCTCTTTGGATTGGGAAAATATCGTTAGTACTCCTTGGGAGGTTAACTTGTAAGCTTCTGATTTTTTTATCTCAGCTAGAACACAATGTTCCGGCCGGTCCAAAATACACTGAGTGTTAAGTAAATCTTGACATATGGAGAATCCGGTGGTTTGACTTTAACTGTCGGTCCATCTGTCCTCGAGCTGGTTCTCTAGGTAATATTTTGCAGCGGGAATAAGGGATATAAGATCTGCATTGGGGGTTGGATATATTCGTGACAAATTATAATAAGTTGGATTCAGGATAGGGATCTTTAGAGCCATACACAAAATGTTGTCAATAGCTACGCTGCCGTCATAAGTAAAAGTGCAGTAACTGCATAATTGCAAACTTTTCAGGAAAAAGGGAAACGCTGCAGAGTCAAGTTTTCGTACATTAACTTGGATTAAATTAAAATGTAGCTCTTTGATTAAAAGTAAAATTTTCCAATTTTTCCGATAAAACTAGAAATGTTTCGATATTGTTTTATTTTTTTCGTAAAAAAATCAGATACTTTAAAATAGTTTTAAGAAAAAGGGCAAATGTTGAAGTTAAAACGCAGTATCCAACAATTTATGATTATACTGCTTTCTATCATCAAACAGAACCACCTATTTATAAACTAATGTTGAAGTTAAAACCTAATATCCAGCAATTTCTGATAAATTATACTGCTTTCTATCATCAACAGAACCATCCATTACTATAAACTAATATGCAGTATATAACATCTTGCAATACAAAAGGACATTTTTTTAAACAATAGTACCTATTATGTAAAAAAATAATTTTTTTAGGAAAAAGAGAACACCTAACCTTTATTATTTATATAGGTATGTATTTTTATTCAATTTATTATAAAACAAAAAAATAGAATATGAAAAACAAGGAATAAAAACCAAATAGAAGAATATTAAGTACAATATTAATTATAGCAAAACCAACTAAAAGTAACCGTAGGAAGGTCTTCCCAAAACTTCCTACGGTTTTTAGGCATTAATGGCACAACGTTTTTTAATAAGTCTGACTTGACACTTTGTTCAATTCCAATTGGCTTCTGTAACACATCTGCAATATGGTGAATGCTCTTTACTGATGCTTTTTTTCAGAAAATCTAATTCATATATTTCTCCCTCAAAAGAGGTTTTATATTTTATTGTTTCGGAACCTCTCTGTGCTATCATATACACAATATCTTTGATGTATGGTTTATTAGTATTATTGTTATTTCTTCGATTTTTATTTAATTTGATGCTGCTGGGTACGATGACGGGGTCTCGTCTCGCCGATAAGACGAATCCCCAAGCTAAGGGCCGAGTCTCAACAGAACGCAGCGTGGAAACTGCTCTACCGAGTACAACACCCTGCCAGGTACATAAGTCATCTACAGACAATTCCGAGTTCCAACATCGAAACGTTTGTGCGACCCATGATCGGCCGTCATGACAGATCAGGTCGGACATGGCAAGGATCGATCCCACCGCCGACCGTCGATCTAGAGAAGGCAAATAGGGCTAGTGCGACGACCGCGGCGAGCCGCGATCGCCTAGTAAAGTCACATTGTTTTGAGCCTTTCGACTCTCGGAACTTCAAGAGATATCGTTGCCACCTTTGACTAGAAAGGATATGGCCTTAGAGGCGTTTAGGCATAATCCCACGGATGGTAGCTTCGCACCACCGCCCGCTCAAGCGAGTGCGTGAACCAAATGTCCGAACCTGCGGTTCCTCTCGTACTGAGCAGGATTACTATCGCAACGACGAGTCATCAGTATGGTAAAACTAACCTGTCTCACGACGGTCTAAACCCAGCTCACGTTCCCTATATAAACTATTATTAGTTAAACGCACATAAGTTATTTTACACATGAATAATAATGTTTTTCAACTTTCATTAAAGATGGACAAAATATTGCTACTAACTGATTTATAAGTAAACAAATACCTAACTGGCTATAAACAAAAACTGATATTTACGAAAATAAACGGTCATATTATTATATAGTTAAATACAGTATCTGTATACAAGATGACGGTATTTCGAAGTTAAAATACAGTATATACATCTTCTAAGCAAGAACGTAGTATCTATACTGCGTTTTAGCTTATTATACGTAGATACTGCATTCTTACTTCAAAAAGCTTCATACATTGTAGATACTGTGTTATAAAATTATGGTTTATTTCAATTAATTTAGAGATATGCTGTGTTTTAACATCAAAAATCGCTTTCTTGGACACGTGTTGACCATATAAGCACATAACCTCAATTTTAAAATTTTTTGTAGATACTGCGTTTTTACTTATGACGGCAGTACGATTCCCAATTTTGTATTTTGCAGTATTTCAAAGGGATGACTCTTATCATAAGATATCAAAGTACTCTTGTCATAGTCACTTAATAGTTCTGTCTCTATTTCTTGCAATTCGTTGAATGTAATGATCTCTAGGTTTGGAATTTCATTGTTAGTAAATGATATTGTTCTTATTAAAATATCTATTTGATTTTCAAATAGATCTAATGAGTTTTTATGTTGATGCAAAAAGAACAACTGTTCAAAATGATTTTTTTACATATGTATTGTTGCAAGGATATATTTTTGATTATTTTCAATATTTTCTAGATTTGTAGAATCTATCAGTTATATTTGAAAATATAGTGACTGTTTGTGACACGCGTTTATTAATTTTAGCTAGGATTTCAGAAAGCGTATGAATATTATTATTGATATTTTGTAAGTCGGCTTGATCTATTACCTTAATGGTTCATATAATAATTTATGTTTACCTTGTCGCTCTGGTTTTTCAATAAGTAATTCTTGAACCGTTCTATTTTTAAATTCAGAACCTTGGTCACAAATTATTCTTTTAGGTCTATTATGATGGGCGAAGTAATGTCTAAGTTTATTTAGGACTTCAGGTGCTGTGTTTGTCTTAATAAGATAGGCCTGTGCATATTTCGAGAATGAATCTATGATAGTCAAGAATTTTGATGCTTTGTAAGAAAAGGTGTCAATGTATAAAATTTCAAGAGGTTTACTATAGATAGGTTTATACGGATTTCGTTCGTATTTGGACTTCAAACATAATTCGCAAGTGTTTATTATAGAGGCAATATGTTCTTGCATTTTAGGGAAATAGTATTTTTGTTTTAAATGATTGAAAGTTTCATTTATGCCGTTATGTGTTTCTTGGTGATATTTACTAATTATTTCTTTTTGGTCAAATATTTTTTGGATGTCTTTAAGGAAACTTGAAGTTATTAATAACTTTGAGTTTATCGTTTGGTACATATAGGCATGTTGTTATATTCGGGTTCATTTAGTTTTCAAAGTAAAATGGGATTTTAATATTATTTATTGCTAAATGTTGATGTTCGTAATCTATGTTTGCTTTTAATTTCATAAGGTCTCTTGACCCAATGAGTGAATCATAGTTATTATGCCAAGGTATTATTCTTAATTTTATCTGGTCATTTATTCCTAATTCATTTAGCAAATCGAGTTTTAAATTTTTATCTGATGTGATAGTTTTATGAAGTCCAGTGACAGAGAAATTTTCAATGAATATGTTATCTTTAAAAGGGGCAAATTCTATTTGGATTTATAATAGAATCGGTTGCGCCCGTATCTATCAAAATCTTTAAATTTAATTTTAGCAAAAAAGAAGAATGGAAGTCGTGAAGTACATCCTATATTATTTAAGTTAATACTGGGGGTTCCGAGGCTGATGTCTGAAAAATTTTCCTCTACTTCAGAATTTTCAGAAAAATAAAATTGATCTAATTATTGGTCATTTATTTCATTCGAACCTGTGTTGTCATTTGAATACTGAGTGGTCATACATGGACATTGATGCGTGGGATATGGATTTTCAGATGTTTCGGTCGTTTCGATGTTGTGTAGTTCTTTTGATACAAAATTTCGATTTTGAAATGGCCTAGCTTAAGGAGCACTATTATGACTGGTAGTTGACATTGGCGTGGGTTTATATTGGCTAGAATTATTTATCGGTCTTGGATTCCCAAATACTTGTTTATTTGTTGGAAAATACTGTCTTTGAGGGACTTGTTTATTTATGTCGCCAAAAGGTCAAAAATTTTGATTTTGGTTTTGTAAATTAGATGGTGGATTAAACCAATTAGGTATGAACGGTGCAGGTTCATTCTTATTAGGCTTATTTAGTTGATTTGTCTTAGTATTTATAAAAGTATTTGTCTTATGTAAGTTTTATCTTGCCGTCTGTCTGTTGTCATGTTCATTACATCTTAATAGGGCTTGTTCAATAGTCATTGGTGGTACGTAGGATAATAAGGTTCCATAAGGTTCCCTAATTCCGATAGTAAACTGTTCAAGACTTGATTGTTTTATTTCGAGAATTTTATATTTAAGAATTTCATCATTATCAAGATGTAGTTGAAAATGTTGTATGAGTTCATTTTGGGCTTCAATAATACGGTGTTTCAATGATGAAACTAAGAAATTTTCATTTCTGTGGTCACCGTAATATTTTATAAGGGCTGTTTTTATATTATCCCAATTATCTATGGTTTCTAGATAGATATTTGCCTTACCCCTGATTTTATTTAAAATTGCCTGCCTTATTAATATGTTTTGGAAAGGTGTTAATGTAAATGCTGAGTGCATTTATTACACTTTCTGTCTCTGTTATAAATAAGGGCAAATTATCGTTAGGTGTAAATAAAGGTAATTGTTTTAAAAGTTCAGAAATGTCTGATGTGGAAATGGTAGTAGACATATTTGGTATAGTAATTTCTGAGGGCAAAACTGAGCTAAAATTAATAATATCTGATGGTTGAGAAATTATACTTTGATTCTAAATTAGTTTTAATATTATTTCTGGTTAGATATGGTGAATATCTTGTAGAGTTTTCAATTATTTGAATTGAGAGTCTGTCATTCATTTGAATACAACGCAACAATTAAAATCACTTTGATATGGCTCTAAGGCTAATGGATTAATTATTATGAGTTGGAGTGGTACTTACAGGAAGAGAATGAAGTGCATTACTTTTTCTGAGTTCTACTGCTCGTTACTTCTCGTCTCGTACTCGAAGATTGAGTCGTCTTGGGAAGTTGTCACTGATAGATTTCTTCTGAAGTGTCTAGGGGTTAGACAAAGCCGTTTGGATGGTGCAGATGTCCTCTGGAGATGATTGCGATAATTTTCTTCAGAGTTGCACTTTTATTTCGTGATTGCACATAAAGAATTGAAATTCACCGATTATTAATGAATTACTATAATTTTCAATAACCGTTGTACAATCCTGTTCCCAGCGCCAGTTAAGTATATCACTTCAAAGAATTTGTTTTTGAAAAGAATTTATTTTAAACAACAAAGTTACAGATAATGATACGTTTGAAACAATTGTAACGAAGTGATTATTTTATAGAATTAAATTATGTAACTAGGTGCTATTTGTCTGTTTCGAAAGATATTTTAAACATTGTAGTACTGCGCCCTTAATAGTGGTATTGTCAGCTGCTCATTAATAATAGTTTAATTGTTAATTATAGATAGGTAGTATTGGTCTGTTTGTATAAACATTCCACATATGCCGAGTTGCAGGTAGTACGTGAATCGCGAAACGCGAACGCGCATATTGCCCCGGCACTCCTGCGCCCGTCCTACCGTGAAGGACTCCGAGACTGGAAACAACCAAATCAGTTCCCGTCAGACCGCCAACCGAAGCACCACGCCGACTAGCACAGTAAGTAATCTCGTGAGTATAGAAGTATAGTTTATACGAGTACAATTGAAATCGTATAAAAACTGAAAGCCTGCAAAAACAGTCGGCATCTCTTTATTGTACATATACAATAATATATAGAATAAAGGCTCATCGTACTTCTGCTTTTGGCAGAGTTTAGTAGCTTGAGGATTTTTCAGAGCATCCAGGACAGTGCGTTGCTGCCACCCGTACCGACCAGACGTGCCGACCCCGACCGCTCCAGAGAGGAAGCAGCCCAGGATACGGAAGTAGGTAGCAAGGTTTGATAAAGGTTTGGTAAATAATCGGTGTTACTTGGCTGATGAGTATTTCTCGGACCTTATTTTAGAGTTTGTGAACCGCGAGCGCAAAGACATATCCGCCTCGTACCCTTCCATAGAACGGAAGAGCGGCTGAAGGTTGGAACCATAACCGCATTAACCGCGTGCCCTCCAGGCCACCTGAGCACGTCATATTCTGCAGGGTGACATAGAGGTACTTTCGTAACCGCGTGTCCTCCAGGCTACCTGAGCACGTCATATTCTGCAGGGTAGCTTGGAGTTTGACCTTACCGTAGTCGTCTTAAATTTGCAACTGTTAGGCTTGCCACTCCTTTCCCCCCCCCAACCGTAACCGCGTTTTACCGCGTGTCCTCCTGGCCGCCTGGGCACGTCATATTCTGCAGGGTGCCTTGGAGGTACTAGATTGTGCATATTATAAGTCCGGAACCATCCATCAGCCAAGTGATAGTAAATAAGCGCCATAGATAGTCTTAGTGTGCTTGTATTGGCGCTTGCTTCCCCTCCTGGTATCCATCCGCCGTCTGCTTATGGCCGATTAATTATTGCTGGTTACCTTTTTCACCGCTTAATTCACCGTATTACCGTGTCGCACCGCTTGTACGCCCGCCTGTAATTAAGACCGTTTGTTGTAGTTACTAAGGTGTAAATAAAGTGTAAATAATAATTAGTGTGTAGAATAAATGTAAATATATTGAATAAGAGTCGTTTCATTAACTGTAGTGTGTAAGTTACCTTTTCTCGACCCCTGGCTTATCCGTTTCTTCACTGTAGTTGCCAGGCCTCTATCGTCCCGCCGATAGAGTAAAGTGGTGTTTCTGCACTCTAAACAGAAACTGGCGCCCGAGATATCCGTACCGTGAGCACCGCCGTAGTGTTGGGCGTCAAAGTGACACTTCTGCTCTTGTGTAGTGCAGCGAAATACGTCACACAATACAGCATAGCCTTCGGCTACGAAACTATTACTAATATTGAATTGCTTATTCTAATTCTTACAGCTATAAGTGAAGATAACCCTGATAATGGCAGGGAGTTTACATCATTAAGATAGCATGATAAACATAGTTAGTCATACATAACTTGCATTACTGTACTTTGTAAAAATACAATTTATGTCGTTTGTTCTATTATTAATTTTCCCGTATTCCAGGTGTTTTGTATGAGGCATGTACCTATCGAAATAAAGCTCAATTCTTTATGTTCACAATAAGGACTATATTATTAATAGTGCTTTGACTCTACTGTATACCGGAAAGTGTGTCCTTATTTTCCACTAACTTTAAATATGTTACGTTCGTTTCTCACAGTATGCATCGGCAATGGTTCGTAGCGCCCCAGATGTAAAATAAGTTACTGCCTTATTCTAAACAACTAATAGACTAAACAAACTTGACCTGGACCCTTGGTCCCTTTCATAAGATTCAATTAGTTCTTGTAAAAAAATACATTTCTGTTATCACTAACATGTTTTCCAGTAAATAATACTTTGAACATCCGATGTAAAAAAAATAATACCAAGTTCATTGCGACTTTTTCGTCTCTGTCAGGAAACGTGTACCTTTCGTGTGGTAATTTCGATTGATGAGGTTAATGTATGAATTTGGTTAAAAAGAAATAACAAATGTACGTCATATATTTCTTGGCTAATAAGCTATAATACATTTTATTATGAATGAATATATTATTTATTTTGTGTCTGACATTTTTTCTGCAACTATGTACAAGATGTTTTGCATTGTAAAAGTTCCAATGAAAGGTTTCTAAGAATTTCAGAAGGGTTTCATGATTATCGGTTTTTATTTATTTAACGTAGAGATTTATAAAACTAACACTTGCACAAATGAGAATACTTAAGAAAAGTTTTATCGAACGCTGGCAGAAGTTCCAAAAAGAGGTTTTATTATTTCTAAAGAATTAAATAATTGATGAGATATTTATAACCTCGTTTATAAGTATCACAAAAATTGTACAATTAGCGGTGCAAAAAAAATATCTGTAAATTATTTTTATTAGTCTATGAACAAGATATCAGGTTATATTAGTTTCATAAACTTCAAAGTAATGCCTTTTGTAAACTCTATATAATAATATTTATAATAATAAATGGCCTTTATTTTACTTGGCTGAGTTTAGCAAAGCTATTCTCCCACTCAACCAAGATAGCAACAAAAATACGGAACGTTCATATTTAGCCTATTTTTGGTCATCCGACATCGGAAAATAACGTCTTAAAGATAACTTATATACGTTCCACAAATAGCTCTTATGTCTATAAATTTTAAAATTTTTCCCAGAACGGCCGAGGTTGCATTACACAACTAAACCATTTCTTTTAAAACCAGCTCGAAGACGAACGTATTCATTGTCACCGCCATTGTGCTGCTGATAAAAATAAAGTGAATAAAAATGTGAATTGAAGAGATCTCCTCTTTAAGAGTGCTTAAGTCTAGCGTTATAACACCATTATTTTAGAAATGAACAGTTATTTCTGGAAGTCATATTGTCTAGTTAATAATCCTCACACAAAAAAGTCACAAACGAATTTTAACTCTCAATAGAATTTCTTTAACAATACTTATAGAATCAACATGCTAACTAGGTAAATAGGTAACTGGGTATTATACAGGGTGGGCAAATTTCAATGTTTGTATAGGGTAACTCGGTAACTGTAAGAGATACAAAAAAATGGAAGACATCTTTTTTTTTTGAGACAAATTCACTGGCGAAAACAAAAATTTGCTATCGCCTTTTATTTTCAAGATTTTTCGACTCTTAGACACATGTCAATATCTTGGCTGTTTGTAAAGTTATAAAATACAAGTTTTACATTTTTCAAGTACTTCTTTTCTATATAATACAGTGGGGTCGAGAAAATTTAAAAAAATGGTGCAATTTCGAGTTATTGCATAAAGTTGTATTTTTTTTTAAATGAGATTAGTTAGCTACGGTTTATTTAAAACGGAATTTTTTTTTCTTTTCAAACTCTATATCATATGTTGGGTCGCTTTTGATGTGTAAGTATTTAATAGCGAAAATAATCTTTTAGTAGATTACTTTTTTGCGGTTTTTTATATTTATTCCAAGTTGGCGTGTGTCATCTATGACAGTGTTTATCCGTTTGTCAGAAAATTGCATATTATTAATTTTGTTTCTGTCATAATTACATCCCATTTAATCGTAAACGTTAAGATGTCTTACGAAAATTACGAGAAATATGATATGCTAGAATGCTTTATTGAAAGTAATAACAATTGTGATATTGCATTCGAAATATATTTCAATCGCTATCGAGAAAGAAGACAACCTATTAAAGCTATTTTTAAGAGGTTAAAAGAATATCTCATTAATTGTGGTTCTTCAACAAACCAAGACCAAAAAATCAGATATTTATATCTAATTTTATAATACATTACAATTACAGAATAAAAATTCAAATTATAGTAAATGTTCAAACTGATGTCCGTTATGTTCGATACATAAATTACACCTCTTCATAACACTTTGAACATGCAGTTCAGAGTGTTATGCATACAAATGTGTGTAATGCATACAAATATGAAGATTTGAAATGGAATTCACAGTCTATAAAATTTTGTCTGAGTTCATTTATGTCGGTACACCTGTAACCGTTACCGAGTTATCCTATACAATCATCGAAATTTACCCACCCTATACATAATTACCGGAGAATAGGAATAATTAAGGGGAATGGTATAAATCTGAATGATTCCTGTAGGACAAGAAACACAATTAAATCAATAATCACTCAGGGCATGGTAGCCGAATGGATAAAGCGCCATAGCTATTTACTCGGTATCGAATATCGATGGTTCGAATTCATCCCGGAACAAGTTAGACATTTTATTTGTAATTTGTTTCGGATTAAGATGGGACAGGGAACTGTCGATGGTCTAGATGTGGTTCGGACTCCATAATAAACTGTAGGGCCTGGTTTCTCTTTATTCAACACAAATTCCTAGGATTTTCTGGGAGTTACTTCGGTGACTTGAGAGGCGATTAAGAAAACAAAGAATAACAAAATTATATACATGTGGTAAACTAATAAAATTTTGTTATGTTTATAAGTTACCTATTTCTCTTATAATGTTTGTGGCTGTACAACTAGTAATTACATATATAGTCAAAATTCTCAAAACTAGTTTTGCGCATTTTGTGTGCAATACTAGTTGAAAAGAGTTACGGCGGGTATTGGACATTTTATTTGCTCATTAATAGTTCTGAGCATTTCGGGTATTAATTGAATTCGCATATTAGGTCAAACATGTCTATTATACTTTATCACATTCTCTAAAGGATCATGGGGATTTTTTACAATCGCCAGTAAAAGTGAGAAAAACTTATTGATTTATCACATTTCCCAACGGTGCTTGGAAATTATACAGTCACTGGTGAATGTGACAAAATCATATTACAATTCATAAATTTATGATTTTCTCCAAAGTTGCCGGTGATTGTTCATAATGTCTGGTGATTATATATATTTTCCGGATTTTTTACTTTGACTGTAACTTTATTATAAATGACAGATATCCTCCTGTACAATAGTTATGAGTAGAGCTGTCCGAGGTCACCTGGCCGCCAGAGCCGTCATATGACTCATATGTTTACATCATATCATAATACTTGAATAAGTATATTAAATGGAAATAAATTTTAACAATAATTTTACATTTTATAAAAATTTGTATAAAACTCACCCTTTTAAACAGATTTATGAAGTAGTTTGGTTGTCGTCATCACAAAGTGGGGAAGATCTATAGTATAATAGCATCAGGTATGTTTCTACAGCTGTCTCTGTCAGCGATGTTCGCTTTGGTGAAAAAATATGTTTGTATTTTGAAAATGACCGTTCGACATCTACGGATGTAATACAGGCATAAATAAAACAATCTGTGAACTCACTTAACGAAGTTGTAGATGCACCATCACAAATTTGTCTTAATTTGCTAAAATCAGGATCTTTCTGTAATACACTCTCGAATTTTTCACTAACGCGATTATTTTTTGCGTCATTTATAGCCTGTAGCTGTGTTTTTACTTCGTCCACTATTTGCAGCGATTCCACTAACGACAACGAACTATTTTGCAATTTTGCTATTGCGTCGTGTAGTCCTCTATGATTGTTATTAATACTTTTTTAAATCTGTTTCAAGGGAAACGCCTTGAAAGCTTGTCTGGCTTTCCCTAATAGCTGCAGCCTCGTTAGGGTTGAACTGTAGTATCACAGCTTTTATTTGTTGAAAATATTCAGCATAATAAAAAGCCGTGGAAATGTTGGTTTAAGAGGGTCCAGTACACGTACTATAATATTTAAAATAGAATTTTTTTTACAATCTGTCGTCTCGTCAATACATAACCAGAGCCGTGTATTTTTTAATCCACATTTAATCCTATTTACAATGTCTTCACGAACAGCTGGAATATATCTACATAACGATGTACGACTTGGTAAGTTCACCTGGGGATTGTATTTATTCCAAAACTCCCGAAATGGTTGCTTATGTGTAGCGGAATATTACAGGCTATTAACATTAACAATAAATCAAACATAAACTGAGTTGTCAAAGGCATGCCATTTTTTATTTTGATGTTGCACGGTATTGATATGACGACGACAATCTGTTTTGTGCCAGCACATTAAGTCTTGATTGCAAACTTTACAAATTATTTTGCATAAATTTATACACTGTGTCCGCGTACGGTCGTTTTTTACCTTTTGGCGCGTTTGACATTATGTATAATTTATAGGTACAACCTCACGCATTAACCTTTCAAATAAAACTGCAGCGTAAATCACTTCTAAATCGGCACGTGTGACGACAGCGCAAGACCGTGGCTGTACTCCAGGCACATCGGACAGCTCTAGTTATGAGTAATAAATTAAATTGGACACTTAAATTTTCACTCATAAAGTTCATAGTACTTATTATTTTCCAAAAATTTTTTGAAAATTTCACACCGAAATATGATAAGAATAGCTGGCAGTTTAACATTTTTGGAAAAAACATAAACAATAACATTAATATAAAACAATAATTATCAAATAGGCAATGAAATTTGGAAAAAGTTTCCACGGTGGCTAAATAATTTGTGCTTGAATCAGTGTAACACAACCATTTTTTAAAAAGATTTCCCAAAATGTTTCGTTTCTGGAAAAACACGTGGACAAAATTAAGGAAGAAGTTGAAAAAATTAACTAGAAATAATATAAAACGATCAAAACCATTCGCATGAAAGCATTTTGCAAAATTGTGCTAAGAAAAGTCCTATGTATCGACGATCCACCATTTCTGTTGACCGATTGGCATATATCTTGGAAGATTTGTCGTTTAGTATGAAGAAATAGAAGTACGTAGACTACAAAAAAAATATAGTAAAAATTATGTAAAATTCTACCACAAACCAATTGCTGGAGATGTTTGACTTCTTTTCCGATGTGGAATTTGTTGTTACTAGAGCTGCATGAGATGCTAAACGTCGTAAATTGCAAGCCGATCATACTAAAAGAAAATTGAGTTGATTAGCTTCGGCCAGTGAACAATATCGTAAAATGATGGAACACACCAAACGTTCTTTAGCACAAGATTAGAAAATATCACCGCAATTTAACGTATTTGCGTCATTTAATTTCAAAATTGTATTATTTAGTATATTCTTGGAAATTTTGGAAAATTTCTTGGAAATCCTAAACAGGCAACTTCGAATTTTCTTGAACTAAATTTTTTTAAAAATATGATATTTTATTTACTTCGTATTATTCATTTTTAGAAAAAATAATTAATTAGTTTTTGCTAGAAATGAATAATACGAAGCAAATAAAAGCTCAGTGTTTTTGAAAAATGTTGAAGAAAATTCAAAGTTGACATTTTATTTGTTTCATGTTTTTCATTTCTAGAAAAAAAACAATTAATTTGTTTTTTTTTACAGAAAAAAAATTTTCATGAAAATTCAAAGTTGTCTATAGAGGATTTCCAAGAAATGTTCAATTTCCAGGAAAAACTAAATAAAGTCATTTCGAAATATTATGTTTACATTATTAAATACAGATATTTCTTACAAATTTTTACTCCTCCAGCTGTTAATCTTTCACCAATCTTAATGGGAGAAGATTCATTAGAAGTATTCCAGCAATATTTAAATTTTAGGTCAATAAGTTTTACAAAGTACTTCGCAATTTTTCTATGTAAATTAGGTCCCGATTGATTTTCTTCAAATTTCGTACACAGTAAAAAATATTACCCTACCACCGCATCAACATTGTTGCCATTAAATATTGTAACTTCACTTGGTCCAAATACTTTGCATAATAATATTCTTCATTTAACCAAGTTCCTCAGCGTGTAAAAATATTCAGGAGTGTCGCGATAATTTTTATTAAATTCATTTGTATGTTTGGGTGATTTATGAAAAACTGCTTTTGTAGTGACAATGAAACGGTCTACTCTTATAAAACTTGTTCGAATTGTGTTTACAATACGATGTAGAACATGCAGTATAAAAGTGATGTAAATCAAATTGGGATATACATATAGACGAGGCAACAGCCAACCTGAAGCATTGTGAAGTTTCATCGATTACAAATATTAAAACTTCATCTTTAAATTTAAAATTTGTTTAATGTGTCCAATATTTGCTGCTGGTTAGTGCCTTCTTGCAACCTTTTACTAGCTAATATAAAGCTCCTATGATGCATTTGAACTTCAAATTCATAGCAAAATGTTTCCCAAAACGTCTTCGTTAACAGTTACTAACAATTATGTATCACGTATTGCTTGTTTACATTGTTCTCAATTTTTGTTTTCACTGATGGTAAGTAATACTGCAACTGAGAATTCGACGGTAATTTTCATTTAGGGACATATATTGACCAAAATGGCGATAATGTTGTTTTCGAAGTGAATAAAATGGAATAATTAGATCGGATATAAAAATAGTGTAAGGTATTTCATTTTATTCATTTTGTTTATGAGTAGCACCCGCTGTGTGTCTCTTACAATTTGATAAATAGTGAAAGAAAAACTTATTACAAAATACATGCGATACTTCGGTTGTACTTTAAGTCCGGAAATAGCGAAATATACGTTTGAATATGATTAATATACGAATACCTACGCGGCATATACGAAATAAAATACAAAAGTCGTACGTTTACCTTGTACACCATGTTATAGATTTACAGTGAGATGTCGAGCTCGATGCTCGGTCTATTCATGTCCTCTATTTGATACCTATCCGACGCGACACATCGGAATGACAGCGCGATTTGGTAACTCTACGGCTTCTCTCACAGTTGATGCATGTTTGTGCGAACTTTGGTATGCACATATAAATATATATAAAGCCAGCAGTAGGAATTGAACGAACGTAGTCGTGCGTATTCATACGAAGCACAGTTCCTATGAACACGCCACCGTGAGAGAAGCCTATTAGGGAGAGCACTAATATTTTAGCTCCTATATGTGCTGGCAAACGCATGGGTGAGATGATTATATGTTCTATGAGTTATTTTTAAGCATAATAATGAATGTTCTATCTGGTATTCCGTAGTTTATAAAATTAATAAAACAAATAAAGGTAATACAATGTGCAGTAATTACAAATTAAATAACATAATACGCATTTTTGTGTGCAATTCATCAGTAAATTTCAATTTCAAATTTTGTTTAATTTTCTCGTTACTAAGTAAAATATAAATCTTAACTAATATAAGTAGGTACTCATTTAATTATAAGTAGAAACCCGAGTAGGAATTAATTATTACAATAAAACAATAAACGCGGTAGGTACCTACTTTATCGTAGAATCTTTTTGGCATCGTATTATAATTATTTAATATAATATGAGACAAATGGCACCGAATAGTCGATATGTAGGTATTACTGTTGGAATTGCGCGACCATATTGACTGTATAGAACTATATTTGAAAATGCAAAAACTCCCATTTGGAGTGTAAAAAAGAAGACGTTTAGCAATTAAGAAACAACGGTAACGGTAACTTCAAAACAGACAGTGAAATAATTTCTAAACATCTCTTTGTAAAGCGTCTATAAAATGTATGAACCAATATAATTTCCTCGACATCAATTTCCAATGCTCAAGAATATTTGCATTTAAGGTTTAGTGCCATATCCCCCAAAAAGAAACAATTATGCAGCTACGGACAAGTGATTCGGAGTTATTGCCCCTCATCAGCGTACCGTAGCTAAGGAATTGGATCTAGGATGGAATAGGTCAGGAACAAGAACTAAAATAAGGGTGGAAAGTACAGTACACAGTACTCAATTAGTGTCTTCATGTTCCCATGTGCCACAATTGGGGCCTCGATGAGCACAGTCAACACACAGAGCCCTATGTGCACTGCTCATTTCCACCTGGCACATACAAATAAAACTAGATAGATTTATTGGGGTTCAAAATAAAACAAAGAAGGTTTAGTGCCATATCCCCCAAAAAGAAACAATTATGCAGCTACGGACACGTGTTTCGGAGTTATTGCCCCTCATCAGCGTAGCGTAGCTAAGGAATTGGATCTAGGATGGAATAGATCAGGAACAAGGACTAAAATAAGGCTGGAAAGTACAGTACACAGTACTCAATTAGTGTCTTCATGTTCCCATGTGCCACAATTGGGGCTTCTATTCCATCCTTGTTTTATTTGTATGTGCCAGGTGGAAATGAGCAGTGCACATAGGGCTCTGTGTGTTGACTGTGCTCATCGAGGCCCCAAATGTGGCACATGGGAACATAAAGACACTAATTGATTACTGTATACTGTGCTTTCCAGCCTTATTTTAGTTCTTGTTCCTGATCTATTCGATCCTAGATCCAATTCCTTAGCTACGCTACGCTGATGAGGGGCAATAACTCCGAAACACGTGTCCGTAGCTGCATAATTGTTTCTTTTCGGGGGATATGGCACTAAACCTTCTTTGTTTTATTTTGAACCCCAATAAATCTATCTTGTTTTATTTGCATTTACTCCTGTATTCTTCATGTAATCAGACGTTTTGAAAACAATATTAACATATTGATTCAACTTTAAGTGATGGCACAAACCGAAATGCTGCTTGTGAAAATCATCCTTATGTTCATAAAATTTTTATCCACATTTAATTATTAATGATATCTAATTAAATAGTTATGATATTAATAACAAACTATTTAAAAAATAATGTAACGTTTTAATAAATTTTTGACAGTAAAATTAGTTAAAGTAAAATTTACATTTACATAAACTATTTTTCAGTGCATCAAGGAAACACGTCTACATCAACATCCACATCTACGTTCACATCTACTTCTACTTCCACTGTCACATCTACTAGCGAAAAACCAAATCAAGTTACGGAAGGAAGAAAATTAATAAATACTGGAGCAAACTGCCCAACTCGTTACAAGACGAAACTGTTTCATAGAATATTAGTGAACAAAAGTCTTTATAAATATTTTTTTTTAATTTCTGTCGAAAATTATTAGTTATTATTATAATTATCCATAGAATGTACTTGACAATTTGTTACTGTATACAGAATTCAACATTGGAATTTAATTTTTTACAGAAATAAATTAATAATCAATAAAACATATTTATTGAAATGCAGTATTACTCGAATGAAGTCTCAATAATAGAAACTAATCACCGACTAACAAAAAGCATTTGTGAGGAATAAACTCGTTTTTCATTTTATCATATTTAGTTACTATTATTTATCAACAATAAAGAAACAACAATAATGGAATTAAATTTTTTCTTTTCTATTAATATATGTATAGTACTAAAGTCATTTGTGTGAAGTATACTGCATGGAAGCTAATTGTGCACCACGGTCAGAGCAAAAGATGGAATAATGAAATAGATATACGACGAAACGTATTGGCTGCGGTAATAAAATTTAATCTACACTCCTCCTCTCTTCCAGACTTGCTGACGAATCATACAACACTGCTAAGCAAAAGTCCATGAGCGTGCCCCACTAAGTTGATCGTATATTTACCCCATTATTCCATCCTTTATTCGGACGGGGACGTACAATGAGCTTCCATACGGTATATAAAAATAAAGTAGAACATACACGTAAAGAGAAAAGGAGACAACATCCAGAATGCCGTGATAAAAAACACCACATTCAAAGCCGGAGCAGCACGAGCGTGGGAGAGGAGATACAGAGAATTCGGACAAACTACTGCCTTTGACTTTGTCAGGATCGAGGCCGGGATTTGTACCCGGGGGGTCGACAGATCGTAAAACCATGTTTCAAGCTCTTGACTTTTACGTGAAATAAAATTTTTCAATTATTGACTTAAATATTGCTATTGCTGCAGGTAAAGCATCCAACTTTTCATTTTTTTTATAACACCAATAACATTTATGGCGACCATCAGCCACTGTAAATTTTGTGCTGACTCACTCTGAAAAAGCAATATATGTGCCCCCAGGGTAAAGTTTTAGTTATGTTAAGAATAACAAAGCACTTGTTGTCGTGTTGAGAAAATGCAACTTTGTTGATTATTACTGTACAAATATCGTGCAAGCAACTTCGAAACATTTTTCTAAATAACAGAACTCCCTCTTCAACGATCTTCTTACAGTCATCTATTGACAAATGTTTTTGAATAATGGATAGAGATCCATTATTCAAAAACCAAGGATGTGAAGAGTCACATCCTTGGTTTTTTTTAGTTCATTACCAACGGATTGTACGTAATAAGGTTTTGCTCCTGTACTACAGAAATGAATTATTGGGTCCTACGGAAACTTATCTTTAAAATTGCTCAGATTTTAGGAACATATTTACTTCTTTGTAATTTCATGTATCGAATTTGTCTTGGTTCTCTGTTATAAAATCGTAAAAGATATCTGTAATTGTTCTAATAATCGAAAGATCTGTGTCCGTGTATAACAAGGAGGCATTTTCACCAAATTTTCTTATAATTACATCACAGTAAAAAGATACAACACCATTTTAGACAATTGCATGATACATACGCGCATCTACTTCGGCTAATACTCTCTGAGTGAGTAATTAACTTAACTCGATTTTCTATATTTTCCATCGTCTTCCCGAAAACAATATCAATTTATACTGGTCTTTTTCAAATTTATTTGTCGCTTTATTTCTCATATCCGTATTCAAGTCAACATATTACTTACACTAAGCTAACTGGTTGGATTTAAGAAGTGTTTTTATAACTATCAAGTTGTTATTAATAACTTTTTTAGTTTTATATAGTGTACAGGGTTATTCATTATAAATTACCCATCCCTTATCATCGTTATTATTGCCTATAGAAAGAAAAAAGTTTTAAATAGAAGTTGTGTGGATTTATGAGTCAATTCATATCAAATCATCTAGAAAATAATTAATTGGTTGCACTATTTGAAAAAAAAATATTTTTTCTGTGAGTTAGTGGTGGAAAATCAATATTGTTTTAATTTAATATTACCCCGTTTAAAACTGCCTGTCATTTTTGTCTCATGTTGAGCCTCAAACTTGTTTGGTTTTAGGGACGAAAAATCCCATATTTTAGTACTGGTTAGTTGTAGAAATCTGGAACAAAAACCATTATTCTTGGCACACTTTAGATTAATTTTTTTTTGTGTATTCATAGACTGGTTATCTTGTTTCAATATGCATGAAATTTCATCCCGAACTTGACACTTGCGTTTTTAGTAATAATTAAATGTATACCAGAAAAGAAATAAAACGTTTTTAGTAAAACCATTATTTTAAAAAAAGTTAAAATTAGTACGTTAATATATAATACATATATAATAATAACATGGTGTGAATTAAGTACATGGAAAAACATTAATTACTTGTATGATTTTAAGATAAAAAGTTCATATAAACATATGTCCTACCTAAACTTCCAAGTTCTCGAGATAGAATATGGTATTTTTTTTTAATTTTTCGTATACAATTTTAAGGATAGTTAATTTAAAATTATGCTTTGTTTTAAGTATAATTTATTAAAATTCAGCACAAACGTTTAATACTTTTAACATTACCCATAAAACATAGTTATTAACTTTTAAAATAATTAACAAGGTCCTAATTAAAACTAAAATTATGGTAATCTAAAGAAAAATGTAACAAATGTACAGTAGTACATAGTAGTCAAATAAAAAGAATTATAATTCTCATAAAAATAACAAAATAGGCCTTGATATATAATATTAATTTATTCCTTTAATAACGTAAACTACAGGACAGTTGTCAAAACTTATTAGAAACGTGTTCTATTGTAGGTTTGTGAAAGTGCAAGTAACAGATTTATTGAATTCTCTATTGGTTAAAATGGTTCAATTCCCAAACTTTGAAATGAAAAACATGAAGTTTGTATATGGAATGGCTCATGGTAACGCTCATGCAGCAAGTTAAATGTATTAAGAAAGATATCCTCAAAGTCGTGTAATAAAATTGAAGAAAATCCTCAAACTAGCACACGAAAATTTGCGGCTCAATTAAACATTTCCCATGTGTTAGCATGGAAATTTTAAGAGAACTGCAACTTTATACCTATCACATAAAAACTATACAAGCTCTTTGTTGAGGGATTTTCCCCAGAGAGTAGCTTCTTGCACTTGGATACTATTTAAATTAGCGATAAATCCAAGATTTTTATCCCAAGTGTTGGTTACTGATGAGGCATATTTTCCCGTAACGCAGTTATAAATTTTCCCAACAAACAGATGTGGGCCGAAGATAACCCACATGCTATAATTGAAAACAATTTCCAACACCTAGTTTTCAGTAAATGAGTTATATTGATATCCCGGTAGAGACATTTCTTATCTTATCATATTTCTATGAAAGATTCACGTAACACCTACGCTATAATATTCCTTATGGGTATCATATTAAAAGATAAAGCATTATTATAAAACCGTAGAAATTCCTTGTAGAAGTTAGATCATAGTAAACGTTTAAAGTGAACACTTGAGTTTTTATTGTACGTTCCCACTTCACTGGTGCAGTCATCACGGCTTGGGGAGAGTGATTTTGATGTAATAACTAGTGCCTGTTTAGCAAGAGTTTGCCACAACAACCATTCCAAACCAAGTAAAGGATAAAACTGTAAGTACTCATTCATTCCTGTTTACTTTTTCCGTTTTACCATTGAATCTCGCTTGCCCGATTGGCAAATTCGACTTGATTAGTCATTAATTTTAAAACAAAGTTCGACCCGTTTGGTAATTGTGTTAGAAAAATTGATCTGATTGATCATTAAGATAAAGCATTTGATTAGTTTTAAATTCAACAAACAGATTTTTCTTTTTAAGTTCAATTGATCCGATTGATCATTAAGATAAGGCACTTCATTAGTTTTAAATTCAATAAACATATTTTTCGTTCAAAGTTCAATTTGGAAAAGCTTGCACTACCTATCTTGCTAGTAAGATCCTTGTCTTAAAGCAACAGAGTAGGCAGATTGAGACTGTTGTTGACATAGAGATCTGACCATCAAGGTCTGGCGTGTGGCACAATCAAAATTAAAATCATTATTTAATGTCAGTTACTGATCGCTTAAATAGACATAAGATCCAAGACGCGAATCGCAATTTCTCAGAAATTGGAAAAGCGTCTGAAAATTTAGAAAATAATCGTCCAGAAATTCTAATAGAAACAATGGCTCCTCCAGAGCAACGGCATTTAGATACGCAACTATTAAAATTATATCTCGACACGATACCATTTTTCGATGGAAACAGTTTAGTGTTACATTCATATATCGATTCAGTTAGAAGCACATTTCTAAATTTTCCCGATGATACACACCACGTTACGCAAGCGGTAAAAAATAAATTAAGAGGACGCGCTCAAAATTTAATAGCTAGCCGTACCGACTTAGTTACCTGGGAAGGAATACAAAGACTTAAAATTAACCTTCGCTGACCAACGTGACTTACAGTACCTCATCCGTCAGCTAACATCAATGAAACCTAACAGAAATGAACGACCCTATGATTTTGGACTAAGAGCCGTTATCATAATAAAAATTAACGACGATTTACCCGAACAACAACTTAGAGACTTGCAAATTCATAATTACAACAATATTGCGAAAACAATGTTCATCACTAATTTGCCTACCAGTGTTCAGACAATTTTAAGAATAAAAAATCCAGTCACTGGAAGATGCTCTAAACTATGTTCTTGAAGAGGAAGAATTTCAAAATTTGGCTAAATTGCAACAAACATCTAGTAGTGTAAATCATCAGCTACCACCAAAACTCGCTCCACAAAATACAGCTCTCTATAGGAATACTTATAATCCCAATTTTAACCGAAATTCTAATTATGCTCAAAACTCTAACCAGAATGCATACCCAGTGCAAAGAAATTTAGCATCACCACAATTTGCAAATAATTATACAGCACATTCTCACAATCAGTTTCCGTCACAACCTATCAATGTGCAACAAAGGCAAGTAAAGCATAATTTCCCTAGTAACAGACAATCTTTTGGACCACCAACTCGACAAAATGTTTGGAAGCCAAATCCAAATACCTATTTACCCAAACCAACACCAATGTCTGGCATATCGCACAACACTCAACAGAGACCTAAACCAATGTCAGGTGTCAACCAATACCTACACAATGTGGAAACCACTGATCGTGTGCCACCTTACCATAATGAGGCCTATCAGTATGAAACAGAGTACGCTCAACAGAGGTACGAAGATCTATAGCTTTTGGAAACACATGAAGAGAATTGCAACGATCAAGACTTGGAACAACAAGAACCAACATATAATAATTACGACCAAGAAGACAATGCAGCTTCAAATTTTATGAACGCCGAGGCAACATAATACCCGACCTAAACGCAATTAACGCACTACCATATATTAATATTGTTTTAAAAAATAAATCTTTCAAATTTCTCATTGACACCGGATGTTCCTTTTCAATAATTAGACCCGCCATAATCGAAATGAATTTTCCACAAGAAATCTATCTTGACCCAACGACAATTCAAACTTGTGCAGGTAAAACTAAAACTCTTTACAAAGCCAAAATTCCACCCTTCTTAGAATTTCAGTCTAATGTACCAATTGATTTTATTTTACACGACTTCCACAATTATTTTGATGGACTCATAGGACTGCAAGACCTTATTAACGCCAAACTAGATATAAATCTTTTAAACCAAACTCTAGATAATGATTACGTACAAATTCCACTAAATTTTAGAGAAGATTTCTCATCCTGCAGCTATGATTTGAACCCATTAGAAATTCGTAGAATCAAAATTCCAGTAGTCGTAGAAAATGGACCGGTTTTGAATCCAGAATTTCATTCAACTTCCTATTATGTTCCTGAAACCTTGTCCACTAGCACAAATTATTTGGCTGAAGTTGAGGTTCACAATTTAACCAACATACACAAATTAGTCTCATTTACCGAACCACAGAGATCTATTCCATTTGAAGAACAAAAAAAACGAAATTTTTAACTGCAATCTCACCCCTGTTAATCAGGACATTAATAGTCGAATCGATATAGGAAACATTATTAGAACTGATCACATGAATGACGAGGAAAACAATCAATAACAAATTTATGCCTGGAATATTCTGATATTTTCCAAAATCCAACTGATCAACTACCCTTCACTAACGTCATCAAACACGAGATTAAGACAAAAGATGAAAACCCCTGCTATTCGAAGACATATCGTTACCCACACATCTATAAAGAAGAGGTCCAAAAACAACTTTCGAAAATGCTTCAAGATGGCATCATACGACCAAGTGCATCTCCTTGGAGTTCACCAATTTGGGTCGTGCCGAAATAACTGGACGCATCTGAGCAAAGAAAATGGCGAATAGTGGTCGACTATAGGAAACTGAATGAGAAAACAACCACAGACAGATACCCTATTTCCAACGTGACCGACATTTTAGACAAACTTGGAAGAAGCTGTTATTTTACTACATTGGATCTCGCTTCAGGATTCCACCAAATCGAAGTGACTCCCGAATCAATACCAAAAACTGCCTTTAATACCGAACATGGACATTACGAATTAATGAGAATGCCTTTTGGGCTTAAGAACGCACCAAGCACATTTCAGAGAATGATCGATAACGTGCTCCGAGAACACATCAATAAAATCTGCCTGGTATATTTAGATGACATAATTATATTCTCTACGTCCCTCCAAGAGCACATTACCAACCTTTAAAGAATTTTCCAAACCCTACGTAATGCTAACCTAAAAGTACAGCTAGATAAATCGGAATTTCTAAGGAAAGACGTAGAATTTTTAGGCCACATTGTCACTCCGAATGGGATTAAACCAAATCCTGACAAAATTAAAGCTATTAGAAATTTTCCTATCCCCAAAACACATAAGGAAATAAAATCATTTCTGGGATTATTAGGATATTATAGGAAATTCATAAAAAATTTTGCAAAATTAACCAAACCACTTACCAACTGCCTAAAGAAAGACCAGAAAATTGAATTAACGCCAGAATATACTTCATGCTTTAAGAATTGTAAAACCTTATTAGCCAATGAACCCATACTTGCATATCCAGACTTTGAAAAATCATTTAACGTCACCACAGATGCTTCAAACTTCGCCATTGGAGCAGTACTTTCCCAATTTGGACGTCCCATTGTGTATGTATCAAGGACACTAAATCCAGCTGAAACAAATTACGCAACCATTGAAAAGGAATGCTCGCAATAGTATGGAGCTGTAAATACTTTAGACCATAACTTTTTGGGAAGAAATTCACAATCTATTCAGACCACAAACCCTTGGAATGGCTGTCCAATCTAAAAACACCAAATACGAGACTAATCAGATGGAAACTACACCTTGAAGAATTTGACTACGACATTAAGTATCAACCAGGAAAATCCAACTACGTAGCAGACGCGTTATCTAGGATAAAAATCCAAGACGAGCCCCACGAAATTCATGTTTTAACTAGAGCAAAGACAACATCCCTAGAAGACGACCTTCTCTCTATGTTGAACAACGTCGACGAAATACCAGATGTAGATGAAACCAGCCTGAAAGAAGTCCTAAATTCTTTAGACCAAGGAACACCTATAAACGAGACACAAGGCGAAAATTTTGAGGACAACATCCCACTCTCTATCATTAGTCTAAAACAACAACCCACAGCTAAACAAAACGATGAAACAGAGACGATACATTCTGCACAAGAAAATCCTATCCAAGAATTTCCGTATACAGAGAAGTGCGTCAATCAATATGCGCACCAGGTAATCATTACTGAATCAACCAACTGTCTGTCAAATTTCGCAATACATGAAAGCGTATTTAACAATACCCGACATAAAGTCACCATGAAGTCAAATGCGACTGAAGAAGAGATTATAAAAATGTTCAAAAACGTTATCGACCCTAAAAGACACTATTGTCTATTTTTTCGTACTAAGCAAGATGAGCTTTTAAAACTTAGGATAATTAGAACGTTGCAAGAACATTTTACAAAGTTAAACGTAACAATTTCAAATTTGTTCGTATCAGATATAAGCACAGAAGCAGAATAACACCAGAAAGTAAAATATCTCCACGAAGGTAAAACCCAACACAAAGGCATAAACGCTACACTGCTGTCCATAACTAAAAATCATTATTGGCCTAATATGCTTCGAGATGTTCAAAACTATATAAATACCTGCGATACCTGTCACCCCTGTAAATACGAACGCAAGCCACAGAACCCACCTTTCGAAAATACACATACGCCTTCTAAGCCGATGGAAGTTATTCATGTAGATATATTCTTTGTTAATAGTAACGCATTCTTGACATTCCTAGATCCTTTTTCTAAATTTGCGCAAGCTATTCCCATTGCACAAAAATCTGCCACTGAGGTCATGGAGGCCTTAATAACATTCATATCCTTTGTAGGTATTCCTAAGGAGATTATCTGCGACAACGGTAAAGAATTCAGAAACCACATAATTTCAGACTTTTGTAGATTACATAAAATCAAATGGCATTATATTCATTACATAATTCCACTTCCAACTCACCGGTAGAGCGTTTACACTCCACCCTTTTAGATCAACTTAGGTGCCTAACGCGTGAAAGACGAAAATGTAAAATCCCTAATAAAATTAGCAACTATGGGATATAACAACACTCCACATAGTAATACTGAACATACCCCTTTTGAAATTCTATTTGGTCACCTAAACCAAACATTACCCTTTGATATAAACGAGGAAAATATATTGACTGATTATGTTGAGAGTCACGCTAGAAACTCACAACAACTCTATGAAACTATTCACACTAAATTATCGACAGAAAAAGAAAAACGTAACAAAAATTTAAATGAAAAGCGCATTGACCCGGAAAAGCTGAACCCTGGTGACAAGATTCATTAAAACCGACGCAGAGAAAGATTTAAATAAAAAGGTACAAACACCTAAAGGAACCTATCATAAGAAAAGAGTAAAAAAGAAACGTATCCTTGTTCCAGGTACACGCCCACGTGGTCGATCCCGAAAGAATACCAACGACAATGCACTTGACGCTCATCCCATTTCTCACATTTTCGACAGTCCTTTGCCAGATTAAAATAACACCAGTAGAGAACGGACTTTTGACATTAAAATTAGGTACAATGAGATCTCGTTTAACACAACACAAATTTATACATTATGTTAATTTAAAACCGATTGATGATGAATTAAAATCTACCGATTCCCAATTACTCTTAACTAAAGCCAAAATCTTTCAAGTTAATAATTGCACTGCGGACACCAGACTGTTAACATCACTTTTACAAACGCAACAATTTCTTATTAGGACAAAATCAAAATTAGAAAACCTCCTTCCACAAAATAAAACGCGTTCCAAACGAGGCCTAATAAATGGAATAGGTACCGCATCCAAATGGCTGTTTAGTACTTTAGATAATAGTGACCGCGAAACAATAAACGAGGCTCTAACAAAATTAAATGGAAACGATAATCATATTGAATATCAGTTAAAAGCCCAGACGAGCTTAACGTCTAAATTAATCAATGAATACAATGGAACAATCTCTACATTGGTACAAAATCAAAAGGCAATTAAAACTTTCCTAACTCAAACGGTAACAAAATTTAAAGAAGAAATGACTAACGTCTTAATTACTGTTTCTATCCAAAATATGTTATCACAGCTCTACACAATGACTTCAGAAATAGGATAGACAAAGTATCCTCTTGATTTGTTGTAGTTTGATGTAAATAACTCAGTACTCAGTTGTTAGGGACATACGCTTGTGCGCGCGCAGTCCCTGTTCGATTATCGGGTGTTCATCACTGTTTACGTTTTTTGGTCGCCATTAGTTGCTTGTGTGTATCTTAAGTTTAACGCTGTCTTTACTGTGATTATTAGTTTTTTCAAGACGCATTTTCTGTTTTTGTGAATAAACAATGGGAAAATATTGTTATATGCAAATCTCCCTTTAAAAGTGAAGTTAATCGATCTTTCCACAGGTAAGTGACATTACCATAGGCGTAACGGGAAATTGGTAAATAAAAGCATAATCTAAAATTAAAAATGTCCAGTGTAGTAATATTGTAAACATAAAAATATATAATAGATATTTTTTATTTCAAAAATAGTAGTAGTAAATATAATGTATTGTTTGTTTTTAGGATTCCTTCGAATATTGAACGTAGATCTATATGAATCTCTCGAATTTTGAAATATCTGGGAAAGGAAAATATTCCTAAAGTTAGTGTTGTGTGCTCAGATCACTTCACATCATATGACTTCTTAAGAAAACCCAGTGGCATAGTTTATCTTAAGGACTCGGCGGTTCCAGAATTACCAAGTTCTAAGGACAATACACAAGTTTGGTAAGATATCATTTTGTTATAAGAGAAATAATACCTACTCAATTAACAGGTGTACGATTGTAAATACTGATCACAGTTTTTTTTCTTCTTTTATGAAACAATAATTCATCCTGAGAATGTTAACATATTTAGCCAAAAGTTGATGTTTTTATTTTACTTTTCACTGTTCTTTTATCAATTTACAATAATTGTTGGTTCATTTTAGCACCATAACGAATCCATTGAAGTCTCAGAATATCAGAAAACATATTCTTGATGATGTTCACAAAGAGTTAGAATCGCCAATAAAAAAGTAAGTATCTAGAGATATTCTTTCACATTTTTGTAATTATGAAAGTTATTTCTGTTAGTAGTTAACATGATTACAACAAAATTAAGTTTATATAAGTTCTATTGATTGATAATACGAATGAGAGCATCTTGAAATAATTAGTTAAATTGATAAATAATTATATTCTTATTTGCATAGACATGAATTATATAAAAAAAATTATTTACTTTTTTAATCAAAATATTATGGCACATAATATTAAAAAGTGAAATAAAGTACCACATTTTGAAATACCTACCGAAAAATATTTTAATATTCGATTTCACCATGAAACGTCAAAATTGAAAGATGCAGCTGCCAAACAGAGAGTGAGAAGCATATTGACAAAAACTATATTATTTAAAAATCAATAAAGAATTTTAATTCAATGTTTTATTTTATTTCGTAGTCTAATTTTCTTGTTTTTTTTATAAATGCATATTGTACATACCCCCTACCATATATTATGCTATAAATGTAGTAAAAAAAAGTTGTAATGTAGGTACTTTATTAATTAATATTATTTTATATATTCACGCATGTTGTTACTGAGAAAATAAAGATTATTGTAACTATTTCTTGTTTTTTTTTGTTTTTGTGTATAAATGTATGCAGTAGAAAACACAGCAGTGATTGGTAAAATTTTGGGTTGGCTATATCTTATATTTTGTAAAAGAAAATCAATCAAAATTTGTGAAACATTTTTGCATGTAAATACATCACCTACCATAGTTTTTATGAAACTATTTCTAAAGTATTTGTAAAATTATTATTTTTTTTTTTTTTAGAATTTGTAAGAAAATTTAAATTTCATTAAGAAATTTTGATTATTACAACCTTTTGAAATATTGTTTTTAGACTGATTTTTAATTTATCACATTATGTAGGTATATATCAATGACTTATTCTGTAGTCGTTGGTATATATCATATAGCCATCCAAAATTTCACCAGCCACTGTTGGTAGAGCATTTTTATTCCTATCAGAAAACAATTTTATTTTAAAGCCAAATCAGGAGATGAATCAATGTGCATGTATATGGGACAAAAATTTAAATTTTGCACCCTCTCTAACACGCCACTGCCACCGAGTATGGTAATAAACAATGAACTATCTTCATCCTTTTAAAATAATAGTATGTCTCAAGATGATGCATAACACAACAGTTCCTGTGTATTAAGATAGGGAATTATTTGTCTATCTATTCTGAAGTCATTGGCTCTACATCAATCTAGAATATATTAACGAATTTCTGGATGAATTAGAGAATGCAATTACTTTCGCTTCATGGAACTTAGTCCACAATTCAATTTTACCCAAACACAGTTTAAATTATATTTTATTCAAAGCAAAAAGAACTTTATAACAATCAACATGTCCTAGAATTAAAATATTTTCAGAATTATTACTCGTATTTAGGAACAACTGTCCAATTTTCAAATGAACTAATAATTTTTGTAATCAACTTGCCAATCTTAACAACCGAGATTTATTCCTATTACCATTTAATCCCGGTCCCTGTTCAAAACCTCACTATCATTCCTACTACCCCGTACCTTGTGATGAGTACCGACACTTACATCTCCACGACGCAAAGCTGCCCAAAACTAGAGGACGTATATATTTGCAACTCACCCAGTCAACCACGAGATGATAGCTGTCTAATCCAATTGTTATCCAAGGCTGACCATGATAACCGTCCTGTTCACCACGTATCAGTTACAAAACCAATAATTAGCACATTAGAAGAAAATCATATACTGGTCATACCGGTCAACACACTTCAAATTCCCGATTGCCAAAATGGAATCCAAACCATTTATCAACCAGTTGTTCTCTAGTTGCCCATTGGATGTATCACCACAATAGCAAATCAACGTTTCGCAGCATCAAGGAGCGAAATCCCTCTTCCGATGTTCCAGTTGCCAAAAATCGAGATACCTAAATTATGGAACCTTACAGTAAATAAGAATGAACCATTCCCATTAAAAGAAGTTGCTCTCTCTGATATCAGTGCCCTAAAGGAATTAGTTAAGGAAACTAAGAAGACTCGCTTCATTCCAGAACATGTTAATCTCTTGGAATCCACCAATTACTGGTTACTAATCACCCTATTTGTTATGTTGTTCCTTAAAATCATCGTAATGACTTATTTCGGATGCTGTAGACGGTATTCGAATATCCTATCATGCTGGTCCTCCAATAACGATAGAACACTAATTCCAAAATTTATTAAGACCAACCAAGGAAATTCATCTCCAGGAGATGATGCCACCACTTCGACGGGAGGAGTTATATTGGTATTCCGGTAGAGACATTTCTTATCTTATCATATTTCTATGAAAGATCCACGTAACACCTACGCTATAATATTCTTTATGGGTATCATATTAAAAGATAAAGCATTATTATAAAACCGTAGATCATACTAAACGTTTAAAGTGAACATTTGAGTTTTTATTGTACGTTCCCACTTCACTAATGTTTAGATTGAAATTGTGGGTAATTTTCTTATTGGGCTTCATTTTCTGCCTTCCAGGCTTAATGGTAATCAATACTGACAATTTGTAGCCTACACGATCTCTTAAAAGATATCTCAAGAATGGAAAGACGTCGAATTTGGTTTATGCATGATGGTATTCCATCACTTTTCAGTTACTTGCACATCAGTATTTATATCAAAATCATGCTGACCGATGGTTGGGCGTGCCGGATCACAACCTTGGCAACCCAGGTCGTCCGATATTAATCTTCTAGATTTCGTTCTTTGGTGGCATTTATTATTACAATAAAGCACAATTCTATTTTTTACCAAATAACCGTACAAGGTAGTGAAAAACATCTTCATTTATTCTCAAAGTTAGTTAGTGTATCGTAAAAAAATTCGGGTGGCTTAAAATGGGGATGATACCAAAAAAATTAGGACTCTGTAGATTATCTCAAAAGCTATAGTGAGCGCAAACGATATTGTGATGGGACGTCCGGGGTAAGACGCTACGGAACGCAGAGCCAGATTTAACTGTATTGTTCGCTTGTTTAATTTTTCAATGTATGTTTTTGTGCTCAGTTTAGCTAGCTATAATTTAACAATTGTACAAAAAAGTATTAACTTAAAATAAAACCATTGAACTTAGCGTGTTGACTACACATGCAGCTGTTACAGTATTCAAGTTCGCTTAATATAAATTGTTACTATCCAGCAAGAACCGCGAGGAAGTATGAGCGTTTCTTGCCAGAAAAGAATGGGTATGGAATATTAGTATAGAATAAAGAGATTATTTAAAAAGTAACAAAAAACCTCTAAAAACAAAATAAAAACAAGAAATATAATCTCAAAATAGTAACGCAAACAAACATTTTTCTCAATAAATTAATTAAAAATAAATTCTAATAGTAAAGTTATTTACTATAAAAAAGCAGACATATTTTTGTCAAAGCGAAAAAAAAATAATAACATTGATAAATAATAATATTAATAAACAATAACATCTTGAAAAAGAAGGTTTCTCAAGCACTGAACTACGAAAGCACAAAAACGGAATTAAATAATGCAGTTGATATCACAAAATTCATTCCTTCACTTCACATCACTTCACTTTACGTCATCTCACATTGTTTCTTCCTGTGAATACTCGCCGTTTTCACTCTCTTCTTCATTTTCAGATGAAGTACTATCCTCGTTCTAATTTATAATAAATCTATTTCCACTATTTATATGAAATTTGGCAATTTTTAAATAATCATCCTCAATTGTAATTTCTTTCCTAATTCTTTGCTCCCAATCTTCCTTGTTAATTTTCGACACTTCAAATTGAATTAACTCTACGACTTTTTGATCGAATTTCGGAAAAATATTTCCTTTTCTGATGTGTTTCTTCAATTTACATCAAATTATTCAATCGGGTTGAAAATACAGAAATATGGCGGTAATCTCAACATTTTGTGGCCATATCTCTCCGCTACATTATCTATAATATACTTCTTCTCATAATTTTTCATTTGCAGGGCTTTCAACAGTTGTGCTTTATTATATTTCCTCATAATAGAGATTCTGGTCCATTAAAAAAATTTTAACTCCAGCTTAGTAGAACTCTTGTTAGGAATTTTATACAGTTGTCGCTAATATTCGCCTTTTCAAGAACAATAATGCTATTCAGTTTTAATTTCGGAATTAGTGTACTTTCACACTATTCCTCAAATATCTCTTCCTCCATGTTCTTGTTGCAATCCACGTTACAGTCTTCCATGTTTTTTCCGTACAGTTTCAATGCCATCC
Organism: Rhamnusium bicolor; assembly: GCA_029963845.1. Lineage (NCBI taxonomy): Eukaryota > Metazoa > Arthropoda > Insecta > Coleoptera > Cerambycidae > Rhamnusium > Rhamnusium bicolor. Next base: position 740,091 of record JANEYF010001486.1, on the reverse strand, counting down.
ATCAACTGAGGCCCTTTTTCAGGGGGCAATGAGATTGGTTGATATTTCCTAATCCATTAGTCCATCCTATTTTTACGGTGTCATGAGTATCATACCAAGTTTCATCTAGATAATAAATTGGGCTATTTTCCCTTCTGAGTTCTTTTATCTCTCACAAATATGAATTTCACCAATCCACTATTCGTCTACTTTCCATAATCGCCATGCGTTTATTAATAGTTTGATATTTAAATCCAATTTTTTCTCAGCCAAGTTCCTAAAGTTATTTTGGTATGTTTTAGATCTATTTCTTTAAATTTTTTTGTCTACCACGTCAATAGTTGGGATTTCATATTTCTGATACGCGTCGTAAACTAAAGTTCTTAAAAGTTTTGTTAACGATGGGTCCAAAGTTTTCGATTGACCGGCGCGTCGGATTTTTATTTTCTTGGGAGGGTACCTTCTTTCACCAGTTTGTGTATTGTGGGACGGGGAACGTTAGTCAGAGATGCTGTTTCACCTAGTACATCCAAATCATACAAATTAGGATCTTTAACTCGTCGTTTCAAAATATTATTGTCATTAAGGTACATTTATTTCGCTTGCTCGTTTAAATGTAACTTATTTTTTCTTACTGAAGACACCAATGAACTTTGATTTTCTTTATCACTGTAATCACTATCACTTTCATTTTCACAAACACAATAAGATGCAGAGGTAGAGCCCTCCCAGGGTCGAAACAATTTGACATCAAATACATTCTTAAATTATTTTCAAAAACACACCAGCAAATAAACAGATGTAAAATAATTATTACTTATATTACACTCTTACACAACTCACTGCGACACGATAACCTTCTTAAATTATTTTCAAAAACACACCAGCAAATTAACAGATATAAAATAATTGTTACTCATATTACACTATTATACAACCTACTTCAACACGATAACCTTCTTAAAATATTTACAAAAATACGCAAGCAAATAAACAGTTATTAAATAATTATTATTTATCTTATAATATTATACTTACAATATATCAGCACTGCTAGAATGATTCGGTAACAAAATTAAATGTGGCTCCGAAGTATCACAGAATGTAAGTGAAACTGCGCCTCGGTCGCGTGCCAGCAAAAACAACAATCACCGCTTTAATGTAAGCGGTGTAAAAGACGAAAGATGTCATGTGTTATGCATTTCCCGCCCACATGTCGCGTCTTGCTCCGTACGTCCCGTCACAATATAGGTTTAGCTGACTATAATAACATTATTTCATAGGCACTGTTAACCTAGACGTTTAGGACATATGTTTATATGAACTATTTGTCTTAATATCATACAAGGAATTATCGCTTAAAGTTTGTTCACGTACTTAATTAGCACTCTGTATGTTAAAAAAAATGGAAAAGTTTATCTCAGGCTATCTAAAAAACATGAGAAGAAACTAAATATAGTTAAAACACGAAAGTTGTCTAAATTGTTAATGAATATATCAAGTAACAAATGATATCTTCTATCATTTGGAGAAAGTTTGTGGCAAAAAATAAAATGCTGAATGTGTACCATACAATACAGAGGGGAACGAACCATGCGTTACTATGAGTACCACATCGGTAAATATTTTTAAGAAACAATTACGTTAATATAAAAAAACACTTTTTATAGTCTATATATTAATGTAGCTGATAGATGAAAAAGGGAAAAGAAAGCCCCATTTCTCTCTGTCATGCCGATACTTGATATTCACCGCTAACCAGTTTTTTGCTATACGCAGGAAGTGCCGGTACTCAGGATACAAAGGAACACCGTTTGTTCCAAAAAAAAACAAGTCGGAGCGATATGCGGCATTTCATTCATCTCGTCAAATTACCTGGTTAATACTACACAAATAGAGAGTGGGACACATAAAAGTCCACCCTTTCTATTTTAGTTATTTTTGACATTTTGAAAAATTTCAAATTGTTGTCCATGTATTTTTTGCGAAATTTTCAAATTTTCTACGAGTACACCCTTGTATCTCAGGAATTATAAACTGGATTAATTTCAAATTTAGGTCGTAAGTATAGACTCAAAATATGATTGTTTTGACGTAATCAACTATAATATCGTACGACTCTGGGGAAAATAGGGTCGATTTTTCAAAAAATGTATTAGGGTTCTTTTATAGAAATTTTGATTTTGGATTCGTTTTCAGTGTCATCAAAAACCTCCTCATACCAAATTTCAACAAAATTATTCATTGTCTTACGAGAAACGAGCTCTCAAAATATAATAAATAAGCCATGGATACAAACGATATGACTGCTAAACGGCAAATAGCAACAATTATTAACTGGTACGGAAGCCTACAGTATTAAAAAGTTGTAAAATTTTGTTAAGTTTTTTATTGGAAAGATTTTGTTAAAGTTATTTAGTAAGTTTTAAATTATTTAATTAATTTTTTTTTATACAAGGGAATTTTTGATGATGCTGAAAACAAAAACAAAATATCTATAAAAAAAATCACTAACACATTATTTTGAAAAATCGGCCCCAATTTCCCCCACAAAGTCATACGCCCATATTTGTCTCCAAATTATTGCATCATTTGTTTGGATATGCTTGTCAGGCATCGTCAGGGAGGCAATTTTTTAAGGCATGTGTATATTTTGGACAGATAAATAAAGCTGCAAATCGTTTCTGTGTAGCATTCATCTTGACCGCGAAACTCTTTCTCTAGTCCAGTCTATTATTAGCTTTCGAGTTGTGTACACGTTAAATCACTTGGGCGTATTGCATATTGTTTTTGTGTTTTTATTTTATTTGTTGTACTGTATTGTTGATATTAATTTAATAATAAAGCATGGCAGACGTACGCAGGGGTAGAAAACGGTCATTTGCTGACAAAGTGAATAAATTCATAGGTGAATTCCCGGATTTATTATATGATGGTGCTAAAATAATTTGTAAAGTGTGCGAGAAAGATTTGATGTTGTGTTGTGCTAGCAGAAGACTAAGTCAGTGTACTAGCGAAACAATTACTAGTGTGATGCTGGAGAAGTTAGAAAAATTTGAACTGTCAAAAAGTCAACAGTTATTTTTGCCCAAGCGTATGGTGCTTTTAAGAAAACACGTTTGGAAATTTTGTTAGCTACTCGATTTTAGACGTGGATAAAATAATTGATATTTTCTATTCATATATATGAAAATAATAATTGTTACACTGTCTACTCTGTATGAAAGTGACATTTTTTTACTCTAGAGATGAAAATATTTTCATCTCTAGAAGTGAAAATGAGAATGTCAAATTTATATTTTTAATAATGAATAGACGAAACACTTTCATCTAGTAGCCTGTGTATTTATTTTACCTACCATAGCAACGACTAAACAAACAATTAATATTGTGACAATTCGTTTATAATTTAATCGCATTTTATATGATTATTATGGACTCAGAAAGTAAACACAACACAGTGAATCATGCACACCCCCAAATATAGTTGAAGCAGCAAACTATGCTTCCGACAACATTTTGCCGGATAAATCCCTACAAAGGTATAAATTTGTTTACAAGAAGTTCATGGATTGGAGAAATGATAACCAGATAAACTCTTTCTCGAAGAACGTTCTTCTGGCTTGTATTAGTAAAATATCCAACGATTTAAAGCCATCTACTGTGTAGAGTATTTATTCCATGTTACGCAATACAATTAACATCAAACATAACGTAGATATTTCGAAATACGCTAAACTCAAGGCATTTATAAAGCGAAGATCGATGGGGTTCAAAAGCAAAAAAGCTAAAGTTTCAACAACACAACAAATTAAGACATTTATTAATGATGCACCTGACGATAAATTGCCGTTTAGAAAGGTAATTATTACATTATTTAATGTTGTTAATGTGAAAATATATTTTAATCATTTTATATAGGTAGCACTAATTTTTGGCATTGCTGGAGCTTGCCATTCACATGAGTTACAAGATTTAGAAATAACTAGTTCAAGATCTGGCAAAAGCGTTACTTGTAACTATACCTAATACAAAAACTCACACGCCACGTTCTTTTGCAATTACAGCTATTACCACAACATTTGTAAGAAGCATACAGATCTTCGTCCATTAGGAATAAACAATACAACCTCCCAATTTTTCCTCAATTACCAAAATGGCAAGTGTACACAAAAAGTGATTGGAATCAATAAATTTGGAAATGTTCCAAAGCAAATTGCAGCATTTCTTAATTTGCCGGATATTCAATTGTAAGGTCTTCTACCACCGTTCTCGCAGATAGTGGAGCTAATCTAACAGAAATAAAACAACACGGAGGTTGGAAATCAAACTCAGTGACAGAACAATACATTGAAGACTCAATAAACAATAAAATGAAACATGGACAGAAAATATTCCAATCACTTGAAAATATGTCTGAAACTGCAAATATGCCTGAAACTATAGTTAAATTTGATGTTGATTACCTCGATAACATACCAATAAATCGGCCTGTAGCAACGAAAACGACAACCGAGATCTTACCTTCAACAAGTACCACAGTAGTCAGCACTGCTAATACATATCCAACTATCAATATAATTATAATAATTGCATTTTCCACATTTATAAAAAAAATAGCATTTTCTACTCAATATGAAAGACGTTTTTGTCACTATTTATTTACATATTCCTAATATGTATTTTCCAAGTGACTGTTAAAAATAAATAAAGTTTTGTAAATTCTAATCCAATATTTTATTGAAATGTCGTAGAAAAAATAGCATTTCCAACTCGAGATGAAATAAATTCTTTTCGTTAGTGAGATTGCCCAACTCGCTTCTCTCGTGGGCAAATTCTCATCTCACGAAAAAAAGCCACATTTTCATCTCTTGTAAAATATACTACTTTTATTAATATTGACATTTATTAATTATTATTGAATTATTATGGCAGTGACTTGGCACATATATTCCTTCTTTGACTAGAAACGTAACAGCTGGTTAAGAAAATTATATATTCGATCTAAATATTTCAAAGAACAGATAATATGTATAAACAAAATAATGTTTACAACAAAATATAAATAATTACTCAGAGATTAAGATAGCTGGTTTAAATTTAATTTGTTATTACTTCGCATTTTACAGCTCTTCATTGTTCAGATACAAGCAAAATGAAGTTCAATGATTTAAATCTTACAATTCTGATTCTCCTTGGATTTATTATATTTAGTGAAATTCAAGCAGGGATACTATTTGATAGCTTAAAAGGCACAATTGATGAAACAAGGTGCAGATTACATAAGCTGGGAAATAGAATGCGTCATCATGAACATAGTGATGAACTCTGTAGAAGTAAACAGGAGGGATCGAATGTGTCGGAACAAAACTCAAACTACAATAATAACGATAAATATCGTATAACTACCAACTTAGACAATACATGTAAGTTACCCATTAAAATTATACATAATATAAATATAATTAAAATTATACATAATATAAATATAATAATGTTAGAAATAATGGGTTGGAGAGATCACTCACTCACTCTAAATTAAATGCGTAGTCAAATGTCACAATGTATATTAATGCACAATTAATTACTCATTAATGAGAATAAAATATTGATTTTCAATAAAAATAACAATTAATAATGTATAAGTAATAACTAAGTAAATAGTCAACTATCTTGGCCAGGTCAGCGCGATCAAAATTCTGGCGCCGGGACAGGCAAGTCGCTAGATTCTTCATTTCGCTGACGCTGCTACATCAGATTCTGCTTATTTGCCAACAATAATGTATTTATTTATTTATTGCTTTGTCCTGTGATTGGATAAAGTAAAGTGATTACCCGGTAAGCATCCAAGGTCACAAATGTTCTGGAGAATTCTAAAATAGGTCGGCATAACAACTATTTATGTAAACCTATATAAATTCTCTTTAAGACGTCATTTTCAGATGTCAGATGGCTAAAAAAAGGCTAAAGATATAGTTTACAATGGACGTTACGTAGAGATTTATAAAATTACCACTTACACAAATGAGAATACTTAAGAAAAGTTTTATCGAATGCTGGCAGAAGTTCTAAAAAAGAGGTTTTATTATTTCTAAAAAATTAAATAATTGATGAGATATTTATAACCTCGTTTATAAGTATCACAAAAATTGTACAATTAGCGGTGCAAAAAAAATATCTGTAAATTATTTTTATTACTCTATGAACAAGATATCAGGTTATATTAGTTTCATAAACTTCAAAGTAATGCCTCTTGTAAACTCTATATAATAATATTTATAATAATAAATGGCCTTTATTTTACTTGGCTGAGTTTAGCAAAGCCATTCTCCCACTCAACCAAGATAGCCACAAAAATACAGTATATAATAAGTAGTAACATATGCATAATATAATAAGATTAATAAAATAAGTAATTACATGAAAAGAAAGTTAATTTTGTTATACACAAGAAAAATAATATGAGTGATTTTAAAATACTTTAGTTTGATAGGTACACGTTTAGGCAAGGTCACTGTTTATTCAGAAGTAACTTTTTAGTTCTGGATTTGAAAGTAATTATGGAAAGGTGTTTGATGTTTTCTGGTAATGAATTATACACAGTCACCGCATGCCAAGAGAAGGAACATTCATATTTAGCCTTTTTTTTGGTCATCCGACATCGGAAAATAACGTCTTAAAGATAACTTATATACGTTACACAAATAGCTCTTATGTCTATAAATTTTAAAATATTTCCCAGAACGGCCGGGGTTGCTTTACACAACTAAACCATTTCTTTTAAAACCAGCTCGAAGACGAACGTATTCACTGTCACCGCCATTGTGCTGCTGATAAAAATAAAGTGAATAAAAATGTGAATTGAAGAGATCTCCTCTTTAAGAGTGCTTAAGTCTAGCGTTATAACACCATTATTTTAGAAATGAACAGTTATTTCTGGAAGTCATATTGTCCAGTTAATAATCCTCACACAAAAAGTCACAAACGAATTTTAACTCTCAATAGAACTTCTTTAACAATACTTATAGAATCAACATGCTAACTAGGTAAATAGGTAACTGGGTATTATACAGGGTGGGCAAATTTCGATGTTTGTATAGGGTAACTCGTTAACTGTATGAGATACAAAAAAATGGAAGACACATTCTCGATCTTTTTTTTGAGACAAATTCACTGGCGAAAACAGAAGTTTGCTATCGTCTTTTGTTTTCAAGATTTTTCGACTCTTAGACATATATCAATATCTTGGCTGTTTGTAAAGTTATAAAATACAAGTTTTACATTCCTCAGGTACTTCTTTTCTATATAATACAGTGGCGTCGAGAAAATAAAAAAAAATGGTGCAATTTCGAGTTATTGCATAAAGTTGTATTTTTTTTTAAAATGAGAATAGTTAGCTATGGTTTATTTAAAAAGGAATTTTTTTTCTCTTTCAAACTATATATCATATGTTGGGTCGCTTTTGATGTGTAAGTGTTGTTACGTGTTTGCTATCCACACAAACACCTCTACTCGTAGATTCGTTGATTGAAAGTCCAGGTAACACTTACTCACTACTTTATTTACTAATTAACAATTTAATAACAATAGATTAATTACTGTCTTAACTATAATCACACTAGAACACTTATCAGTCCGTTTCTTATTGCTTCTTTACTCGTTCACGTTCAACTTAAGATTAAATCTCGGCCCACCGTGCGTCTTATTTATACATCCATTCACCCAGTCTAGAGCACTCCAGAATATTCCCGGCCGTTCCCATAAAATTCCAGTCTCATCTAACCAGTCTACACAGTCCAGTGGCGTAACACTGCCCCCTCCTTAAGCCTGAACGTCCCGATCAGGCAATTCATTATTCCCTGCATACTTGGCTAGTCGGTCTATATGCACCACCTTCATCTTAAATTATTTTAGATTTTGTTGAATTATATATACAACGTCGTTTAGTCTAGTGACGACAGTGTAAGGGCCTTCCCAGGGCGGGTGAAGTTTCGGGAACCTGCCTTTCTTTCGTTGTGGGTTATATAGCCAAACCAAATCTCCAACCTGAAACCCTCCTGAATTTGCCTTAAGATCATAATGAGCCTTCATGCGATCACTTGCTATGGCAATTCGGTCTCATACCAGCTCATGGATATTCCTTAGCCGTTCACCTACTTCATCGGCGTAGTCATTTATGGAAAGTCGCTCCTCATCTGGTGTGCCAAACACCAAGTCACATGGCAGTCTAATCTCACGTCCAAACATCGCGCGAGCCAGCGTCTGTTTTGTTGTTTCATGAATGGAGGCCCTGTAGGCCATAAGGAAAAGAGGTAAGTGACGGTCCCAATCTCTCTGATGTTTCTCAACCACTTTGGATAGGTGCTCCTCCATGGTTTTATTATATCTCTCCACCATTCCGTCTGATTGTGGATGTAGGGCTGTTGTTCTTGTCTTATGAATTCCCAGTAAGCGACACATCTTCTGAAATACCCCTGATTCAAAGTTTCTTTCTTGATCCGAATGCAATTCTAGGGGCACGCCAAATCGACATACTAGATTATCTACCAGAGCTTGAGCGACAGTGGCTGCTTCTTGGTTGGGTATGGCATAAGCTTCAGGCCACTTACTGAAATAATCCATGGCAACAAAGATGTATTTGTTTCCATCATCTGTCACGGGGAATGGACCAGCTACATCGATCGCAATTCGCTCAAAAGAAACCCCTACGTTATATTGTTTCATTTGGCTCTTACTTCTTGTCCGTGGCCCCTTACTTGCTGCACAAACTTCACATTTGCGGCACCAAGCTTCCACATCTTGGCGGCTGTTCACCCAATAGAATCGTTCGCGTACTTTAGTGAGAGTTTTGTTGATGCCAAAATGTCCGCCAGATGTTCCATTATGCACTTCCTGGAGTACTTTTGATATGCGACACCTGGGAATTACCAATCTCAAAGAAATTTCCTTCCCATCTGGACTTTCCCAAGCTCTTTTCAACAGTCCATCCTCTACTCTAAGGGAATCCCATAGTGCCCACAAAGCCTTCAGTCCCACCGCCTTGTCTGAAATGTCCTTCCAGCCTGGTCGGGCTCCTCTTTCTTTCCATTCCAGAATAGGACCAGTTTCTTGATCTTTTAACTGCTCTTCTCTTAATGTCTCTCTTGTCCAATCGTCAGGAACATCAATTTTAACGGTGTTTACAATTATTATCCCTTGTTGTTTTTCTACCCAGTGGCAATGCTTGCAGTCTTCCCAACAGGGTCTTCTGGAGAGAGCGTCTGTATTTCTATGGGATTTTCCAGGACGATGTTCGATTTTTAAAATCGTATTGCTGCAGTTTTTCTACCCAACGAGCTAGTTGGCCTTCCGGAGTCTTCAATTGTAATAACCACTTTAATGCAGCATGGTCGGTCCGAACTTTAAAATGTTGTCCATATAGGTATTTGTGAAAATGGTCTATGGACTTGACAATGGCCAATAGTTCCTTCCGTGTCACACAATAGTTACGTTCTGGCTTCGACAACGTCCTGTCCATTTTGAATTCGGGAAAGAACACATCCAAGTCCAGAATTACTGTGTCTAATACGTAGAGGTCTTTCCGTTCTGGGTATGAAAGAAGTGGACTCGAACACAGTGCTGATTTTAGTGTTCTGAATGATGTTTCGCACTCTTGTGTCCATTGGTACTGAACCTTCTCTTATGTAAGCCGGTGTAGTGGCTTCGCAATATCAGCAAATCGTTCCACAAATCGTGTGTAATAAGTGCATAGATCAAGGAAGCTTCGTACTTCATGAACATTTGAAGGCCTCGGCCAATCTCGTACTGAGGAAATCTTGTCTGGGTCTGTTCTTATCCCCTCCGAAGACACGACATGTTCTAGGAATTTTACCTCTTTCTGAAATATTAGGCACTTTTTGGGATTCAATTTCAGGTGTGCATTTTTAATTCTTCCAAACACTTCTTGAAGGTTCTTCAAATGCTCCTTAAAATCCCGTCCCATAACCATCACATCATCAAGATAAACTAGACATGTCTTCCAAGTTAGTCCTCGTAGTACCAGTTCCATCAGTCTTTCAAAAGTCGCTGGCGCATTGCACAGGCCGAAAGGCATCACAGTGAATTGATAAAGGCCACTTCCTGTCGAAAAGGCTGTCTTGCCTTTGTCATCTGGATGAAGTCCCACTTGCCAATATCCACTTCGAAGATCTAGAGTGGAAAACCACTGTGAACCTGCCAGCGTACTTAGTGTGTCATCAATTCGGGGTAACGGATAGCTGTCTTTTCTAGTGACGTCATTCAGCTTTCTGTAGTCGACATAGAATCTTAAAGTTCCATCTTTCTTAGCAACCAAAACTACTGGCGACGACCAAGGACTGGTTGATTCCTCAATAACTCCGTCTTTAAGCATCTTCTGTACCATTGCAGAAGCCTCTTCTTGTTTTGCTAATGGGAGCCTCCTAGGTGGTTGACGAATAGGAGCTGATTCACCAGTATTTATGCGATGTTGCACTATGTTGGTCTTTGTAAGAGCTTCTGTGTCCTTTGCAAATACTGCACTTTCCTTCTTCAAAAATTTTAAAGCTTCTCTATGTTAATCTGGAGTTAAATGTTCTAACTGGGCATTTAACATTCTTACAACTTCTTGGTCCATATCTGTTGACGAAGTTCCAATGATTTGTTTTTCACATCTCGCAATCCATGTGACTGGTTCGTAGGTGCCAATTGCTTCGCCTTCTTTGAACGTCACTGAGTGTGAATTTAGGTTAACCATTCTTATCGGTATCTTATCTGTAGTCTGTGTTAAAGTCCTTGCCAGGATCACATTGTCTATCATCCTTCTCAACGAGGCCAAAGCGGTATCCCACAGAATTTTCCTCCAGGACTGCCTCAATTACTTTCTCTGTTCTTGCAGGAATTTTTATGGTCCTCGAAGTTAGTAGTCTAATATTATGGAATTTTTCATCTGCCGTTGAAAGAATAATTTCTTCATTTCCAATCCTGAGAACTCGTTCTCCAACGTCAAGCACAAATCCATATTTTTCCATAACGTCTAATCCTAAAATGAAGTCATCTGTAATGTCAGCTACGATAACCTGATGTTTAAAACATAAGCGGCCAATCTGCAGCTCCATGTCGACTTCCCCATGAACCGCCGTCGTATCTCCCGTAGCTGTTCGGATGACTAATCCATTCTGTTCTTTATTTACTTTGAAACCCATTATGAATCCTGCCCGTACTATTGATGACGTAGCTCCTGTCTCGATTGTGAACACACATTTCTTCTTGTTTACATAACCCTTCAACAACAGACTACTTTGAACTCTCCGAAGTTGGGAAACTTTTATTTCTCGGGGGTCACAACATTTCTTGGCCAGCGCAGCTCCCAAATTGCCAGCCATCTTTAGTTTTCCTGAGGCTCCTCAACCACAGCAGCATTTACCCTTTCTGGGCTACGTTGACGACAGTTCCTCTTGATATGGCCCACTTTGCCACATCTATAACAACGGATGCCTCCACTCGACCTCCCACTACTTTGTTGTTGGTCTTGTCTCTGCTGGGAGTTCGATTTTGTCAGTAGTTGGGTCATCATCTTGTGTAGATCAGATATCAGATTCTGTGTTGTGTTGTCTGGCTTGTCTTCCTCCACACTCACAGCTCGTACTCTCTGATTTGATTGTGTGGTATCCATATAGGCAGCCTCAATCACCAGTGCATGTATTAAAGCCTCACTACTAAGCTTATACCTGGCCAACTTAAGAATTCGCCTAACTTCCTGGTCCCTTACTCCATCAATAAATGTACCAACTGCTAACTGTTGTTGAAATTCCATTGGTGCATCAGAATAGGCTAGATGAGCTAATCTTTCTACCGCAGCCTCGAACTCCTGGAGGCTTTCTCCACCTCGTTGTCTGCGTGATTTGAGTTGAGCCTGATATACTTGGGCGAGATGTTGGCCGCCATATCTTAGTTCTAACGCTGCCTCCAAAATACTAAAGTTTTGTTGCTGTGCGGCAGGAATTGTTTGGAGCAGGTCTAATGCTTGGCCCCTTAGTGCTAATACCAATGCTGTTGCTTTTTCCTTATCATTCCAGTTATTTGAACGTGCAGCTGCTTCAAATTGTCTCTTATAAGTTGACCATGAACTTTGACCGTCGAAGGAAGGTGGTTGTAGCCTAGTACCAGATGACAGTACTAACTGGCCACCCTTCTCTCTTAATTGTTGTTTGAGTCGGGCTACTTCTTCCTTAACTTCAGTTATTTCTCCTTTAACTTCACTAACTTCTTCTTTAACTTCCATGACTTCAGCCTGTACATCTTCCTTCAATTGTTCAGTGACTGAGAGCATGACTTGATGCTGTCCCTCCATAATTTGTCTTAATTCTTCCTGGCGTTTTCTCTCTTGTTCTTCTTTTTCTTCTTGTCGTCTTCTTTCTTGTTCTTCCTTTTCTTCCTGTCGTCTTATTTCCAGGCCTTCGATCATTTTTATCAAGTCTTTTTTTCTTCCTGGCGTCTTCTCTCTTGGTCTTCTTTTTTTCCTGTCGTCTTCTCTCTTGTTCTTCTTTTTCTTCTTGTCGTCTTCTCTCTTGTTCATCTTTTTCTTCTTGTCGTCTTCTTTCTTGTTCTTCTTTTTCTTCTTGTCGTCTTCTCTCTTGTTCTTCTTTCTCTTCCTGTCTTTTCTTCCTTGATCGTTCATTCGTTCCAACAACGCTGCTAACAAGTCCTGTGTTTGTTTCTCCGCCATACTTCTTGTTATTGGCATTAACTCACGACACGTAAATCAGTTCAAAATAAAGTTTATTACACTATAAAATTCGTAAAATGTTGATATCACGTCTATTTTAATAATGGATTGTTCCAGAAAAATCTTGAAACAGCACTAGAAAGTCTTATTTAGAGTCTATACTTCTTTTGTGTTGACAAAATTCACTTATCTCCACTAATTGTGCAATAGAATGTTCGAGAATGTTCACGAAATATCACTAATAAGTCTTGTTTTGAGTCTATAACACGTTTCCGTTAACACAGTTTACGTATCTCCTGTGGTTTCCAAATCTAATCTTCTAGAATTGTCACTAAAAGTCACTTATAGTCTTGTTTGTAAGTCTACTACATATTCCCGTCGACAAAATTCACGTATCTCTTGTAGTTTCCAAATGGAATGTTCTAGAATTTTCCCGAAATTGCAATAGTAGTCCTTTTTCTCAGTCTATAACACGTTATTACTAGCGGCACTCGCATATTTGCAACTATTTCAAAATCGAGTGTTCTAGAAATTTCTCGAAATTCCACTTTAAAGTCACTATTCAGTCCAGAAATAGTCCTCCAAACACTGTCCAGTAGCTTAATTCTCCGTGTTACCACTAATTTCTGAGAAGAACACTGTAGAACCTTTTCGAATATTCCAGAAATTTCTCTTCCAATCCACTTCCGACACCAAATTGTTACGTGTTTGTTATCCACACAAACATCTCTACTCGTAGATTCGTTGATTGAAAGTCCAGGTAATACTTACTCACTACTAATTAACAATTTAATAACAATAGATTAATTACTGTCTTAACTATAATCCCACTAGAACACTTATAAGTCCGTTTCTTATTGCTTCTTTACTCGTTCACGTTCAACTTAAGATTAAATCTCGGCCCACCGTGCGTCTTATTTATACATCCATTCACCCAGTCTAGAGCACTCCAGAATATTCCCGGCCGTTCCCATACAATTCCAGTCTCATCTAACCAGTCTACACATTCCAGTGGCGTAACAGTATTTAATAGCGAAAATAATCTTTTAGTAGATTACTTTTTGCGGTTTTTTATATTTATTCCAAGTTGGCGTGTGTCATCTGTGAGAGTGTTTATCCGTTTGTCAGAAAATTGCATATTATTAATGTTGTTTCCGTCATAATTACATCCCATTTAATCGTAAACGTTAAGATGTCTTACGAAAATTACGAGAAATATGATATGCTAGAATGCTTTATTCAAAGTAATAACAATTGTGATATTGCATTCGAAATATATTTCAATCGCTATCCAGAAAGAAGACAACCTAATAAAGCTATTTTTAAGAGGTTAAAAGAATATCTCATTAATTGTGGTTCTTCAACAAACCAAGACCAAAAAATCAGATATTTATATCTAATTTTATAAAACATTAAAATTACAAAATAGGAATTTAAATAATAATAATAATAATAATATATTCTTTATTTAATTATATGCATTACATGTATATAAAAGTCGTCAATATACAGATATAAAGATCTATCAAACAAAAGATGATTTGATAACCAAGTCAACATAAAGTGTAAATTCAACGAAAAACAGATTTATAAAACACATAGTTATATATAAAAGATAAAAAAAACACAAATACAAACATAATACTATATACATCAAACTCAAAAGGTCATGTCAAAAAATTCTTGCAAGGAATAAATCGCTTCTTGTAGCAATATTTCTTTTAATTTTATTTTAAACAATTTTAAGCTAGTAACTTCCTTAAGGTAACGAGGGAGATGATTGTATATCTTAATGGGCATAACCGTGACTCCATTACTGACACGGGAGAGTTTATGTTTTGGTACCAAAACATTGTTCGTATGTCTTAAGCTATAGTGTATATTGCGATCAGAGAACTGGGTAAATTGTTGGTTTGGTATGTTGTTTTTGACAAACAGGCAACATGATAAAATGTGTAATGCAGGCACCGTAAGTATTCCAAGTACAACAAACAATTCTCTACATGAATGCGTTGAATGTTTGAACTGCATAGTCCTAATTATTTTTTTTTTTGCATAATAAAAAGATCATTGATTTTGCTAGAGTTTCCCCAGCAGAGAATATCATAATTTAATAGTGACTGTACATGCGCAAAGTAATATATTTTAAGTACTCCTAGGCTAACACAAGAACGAAGTTGCCAGACAACGTAGCATCTAGCAGAAATTTTTTTTGTCAACTCTTCAATGTGTTCAAACCAATTTAATTTACTGTCAACAATTAACCCTAACAATTTTGTAGACTGACTATTTCTTATTGATGAGTTATCAATCTTTACAAATAAGATCGGGAGTGTTGTTAGTAAACATCAACATTTGCGTTTTAGTCCCATTAAGTTTCAATCCGAATTTGCTGCAGTAATTGGTCATTAGCGAAGTACACATGTTAGCCTTACTTGACAGCTCATGTATATTATCTGCCATCGAAACAACTGCCACATCATCGGCAAATTGTGTAACATGAAAGTCCTCTGTTACTTTTAAATGACTTTGCAGATCATTTATGAAAATTAAAAAAAGAAGAGGTCCCAAGGTGCTACCTTGAGGAACTCCAGTTGGTACCAACTTAGCATCTGACTGATACACTTTGCCACCTAAATTTAGTGTAACCCACTGCGTTCTATTACTCAGATAGGATCTAGTCCAAGAATTAGGTACTCCTCTTATACATAATCAAACATTTTATTAAGCAACAACTCGTGGTTTACCGTGTCAAAAGCTCTAGACATATAAAAAAAAGACATTCACACTTTTTATTATTATCAATATTTTGTAGCAGGAATGTGTAAAGTGAAGTAATTGTATCCTGAGTGGAGTGTCCTTCCCTAAAACCAAATTGAATGCTTGACAAAAGTTTATTTTTATTAAGGTACGTTTTTAGTTGACTAGCATATGCATATTCAAAAAGCTTGGAAAATACAGAGAGTAGCGAAATTGCTCTATAGTTTGATAACAATACTTTTTCATTTTTTTATGAATAGGTATTAATATTGCATTTTTTAAGCAAGATGGAAAAGAACCTTCGGTAAAAGAGAGATTTATTAATTTGCAAAGTGGATCAGCAATAAAATCTATTATGTGCGCAAGCAACGAACACGGAATTCCGTGTGAACCTGCAGAATCTTTTATAGTTAGTTTTTTCAACATATTTCTTACATCATCGGCCACAATGGGTGCTAGAAACATATTACTGGAATGCTGCTCATCCAGGTGTATCGTAGTATCTATATTCATACTATCTGCAAGTTGTTTTATTGAATCCAAGAAGTAACGATTAAATTCGTGAACTGCATCATTATGGGAATCTATAATAGTTCCAGACTCATTAACAAACTTGTCAGGAAAGCGTTTCCTTTCAGTAGTGCTATTATTATCTTTAATGATTTGCCAGGCTGTACTACTTTTATTAGTTGATGAATTCATAAGAGACTTGTAATATGTTTTCTTTGCATTACATATAGGTTTTTTTTGAGTATTTTTTAAAATTGTATAGTAGTTCTTTATTTCAGGGTTATCTAAAGTTAACTTAAACATTTCTCTAATAAACTTACCCTCGTTAATTATGTCATTGCTTATCCATTTTTTGTCTTTTTGTTTTTTGTTATAGTTATTGTTACATTTAACCTTACGTATTGGGAATGTAACGTCTAATATTTCATGGAGCCTGATTAAAAAGTTATTAGATGATTGATCTATATTGGTATTAAAATCAATGTTATCCCATTTCTCAATCGAGATGAGTTTTCTGAAGTGTGCAATATTATAATTGTTTTTAAAATCCCTCTTATAGATATACAAATCATTTCCCTCATAATTAAATTCAAATTTAAAGCATACATAAATTAAAGTAAATGTTCAAACTGATGTCCGTTATGTTCGATACATAAATTACACCTCTTCATAACACTTTGAACATACCATTCAAAGTGTAATGCATACAAATGTGCGTAATGCATATAAATATGAAGATTTGAAAAGTCTATAAAATTTTGTCTGAGTTCATTTATGTCGGTACACCTGTATCTCTTACCGTTACCGAGTTATCCTATACAAACATCGAAATTTTCCCACCCTGTACATAATTACTGGAGAATAGGAATAATTAAGAGGAATGGTATAAATCTGAATCATTCCTGTAGGACAAGAAACACAATGAAATCAATAATCACTCAGGGCATGGTAGCCGAGTGGATAAAGCGCTATAGCTATTTACTCGGTATAGAATATCGATGGTTCGAATTCATCCCGGAGCAAGTTAGACAATTTGTAATTTGTTTCGGATTAAGATGGGAGAGGGAACTGTCGATGGTCTAGATGTGGTTCGGACTCCATAATAAACTGTAGGGCCTGGTTTCTCTTTATTCAACACAAACTCCTAGGATTTTCTGTGAGATATTTCGGTGACTTGAGAGGCGATTAAGAAAACAAAGAATAACAAAATTATATACATGTGGTAAACTAATAAAATTTTGTTATGTTTATAAGTTACCTATTTCTCTTATAATGTTTGTGGCTGTACAACTAGTAATTACATATATAGTCAAAATTCTCAAAACTAGTTTTGCGCATTTTGGGTGCAATACTAGTTGAAAAGAGTTACGGCGGGTATTGGACATTTTATTTGCTCATTAATAGTTCTGAGCATTTCGGGTATTAATTGAATTCGCGTATTAGGTCAAACATGTCTATTATACTTTATCACATTCTCTAAAGGATCATGGGGATTTTTTTACAATCGCCAGTAAAAGTGAGAAAAACTTATTGATTTATCACATTTCCCAACGGTGCTTGGAAATTATGCAGTCACTGGTGAATGTGACAAAATCATATTACAATTCATAAATTTATGATTTTCTCCAAAGTTGCCGGTGATTATTCATAATGTCTGGTGATTATATATATTTTCCGGATTTTTTTACTTTGACTGTAACTTTATTATAAATGACAGATATCCTCCTGTACAATAGTTATGAGTAATAAATTAAATTGGACACTTAAATTTTCACTCATAAAGTTCATAGTTCTTATTATTTTCCAAAAATTTTTTGAAAATTTCACACCGAAATATGATAAGAATGGCTGGCAGTTTAACATTTTTGGAAAAAACATAAACAATAACATTAACATAAAAGAATAATTATCAAATAAGCAATGAAATTTGGAAAATGTTTCCACGGTTGCTAAATAATTTGTGCTTGAATCAGTGTAACACAACCATTTTTTTAAAAGATTTCCCAAAATGTTTCGTTTCTGGAAAAACACGTGGACAAAATTAAGGAAGAAGTTGAAAAATTAATTAAAATTAATCAAAACCATTCGCATGAAAGCATTTTGCAGAATTGTGCAAAGAAAAATCCTATATATCTACGATCCACCATTTCTGTTGACCGATTGGCATATATCTTGGAAGATTTGTAGTTTAGTATGAAGAAATAGAAGTACGTAGACTACAAAAAAAATATAGTAAAAATTATGTAAAATTCTACCACAAACCAATTGCTGGAGATGTTTGACTTCTTTTCCGATGTGGAATTTGTTGTTACTAGAGCTGCATGAGATGCTAAACGTCGTAAATTGCAAGCCGATCATACTAAAAGAAAATTGAGTTGATTAGCTTCGGCCAGTGAACAATATCGTAAAATGATGGAACACACCAAATGTTCTTTAGCACAAGATTAGAAAATATCACCGCAATTTAACGTATTTGCGTCATTTAATTTCAAAATTGTATTATTTAGTATATTCTTGGAAATTTTGGAAAATTTATTGGAAATACTAAACAGGCAACTTCGAATTTTCATGAACTAAATTTTTTTAAAAATCTGATATTTTATTTACTTCGTATCATTCATTATTCATGAAAATTCAAAGTTGTCTATAGAGGATTTCCAAGAAATGTTCAATTTCCAGGAAAAACTAAATAAAGTCATTTCGAAATATCATGTTTACATTATTAAATACAGATATTTCTTACAAATTTTTACTCCTCCAGCTGTTAATCTTTCACCAATCTTAATGGGAGAAGATTCATTAGAAGTATTCCAGCAATATTTAAATTTTAGGTCAATAAGTTTTACAAAGTACTTCGCAATTTTTCTATGTAAATTAGGTCCCGATTGATTTTTTGTAGTGACAATGAAACGGTCTACTCTTATAAAACTTGTTCGAATTGTGTTTACAATACGACGTAGAATATGCAGTATACAAGTGATGTAAATCAAATTGGGGTATACATATAGACGAGGCAACAGCCAACCTGAAGCATTGTGAAGTTTCATCGATTACAAATATTAAAACTTCATCTTTAAATATTTAAAATTTGTTTAATGTGTCCAATATTTGCTGCTGGTTAGTGCCTGCTTGCAACCTTTTACTAGCTAATAAAAAGGTGCGATGGTGCATTTGAACTTCAAATTCATAGCAAAATATTTCCCAAAATGTCTTCGTTAACAGTTACCAACAATTATGTATCACGTATTGCTTGTTTACATTGTTCTCAATTTTTGTTTTCACTGATGGTAAGTAATACTGCAACTGAGAATTCGACGGTAATTTTCATTTAGGGACATATATTGACCAAAATGGCGATAATGTTGTTTTCGAAGTGAATAAAATGGAATATTGCATATACTCAAGATAATAATTAGATCGGATATAAAAATGGTATAAGGTATTTCATTTTATTTATTTTGTTTATGAGTAGCACTGGCTATGTGTCTCTTACAATTTGATAAATAGTGAAAGAAAAACTTATTACAAAAGACATGCAACACTTCGGTTGTACTTTAAGTCCGGAAATAGCGAAATATACTTTTGAATATGATTAATATACGTTGAATACCTACGCGACATATACAAAATAAAATACAAAAATTACGTCTACCTTGTACAGCATGTTATAGATTTACACTGAGATGTCGAGCTCGATGCTCGGTCTATTCATGTCCTCTATTTGATTCCTATCCGACGCATCGGAATGACAGCGCGATTTGGTAACTCTACGGCTTCTCTCACAGTTGATGCATGTTCGTACGAACTTTGGTATGCACATATAAATATATATAAAGCCAGCAGTAGGAACTGAACGCACGTAGTTGCGCGTATTCATACGAAGCACAGTTCCTATGAACACGCCACCGTGAGAGAAGCCTACTAGGGAGAGCACTAATATTTTAGCTCCTATATGCGCAGCAAACGCATGGGTGAGATGATTGTATGTTATTGGATGTATTTTTAAGCATAATAATGAAAGTTCTATCTGGTATTCCGAAGTTTATAATTTTAATAAAAACAAGTAAAGGTAAGACAATGTGCAGTAATTACAAATTAAATAACATAATACGAATTTTTGTGTGCAATTTATCAGTAAATTTCAATATCATATTTTGTTTAATTTTCTCGTTACTAAGTAAAACATAAATCTTAATTAATATAAGTACTCATTTAATTATAAGTAGAAACCCGAGTACGAATTAATTATTACAATAAAACAATAAACGCGGTAGGTACCTACTTTGACGTAGAATATTTTTGGCATCGTATTATAATTATTTAATATAATATCAGACAAATGGCACCGAATAGTCGATATGTAGGTATTACTGTTGGAATTGCGCGACCACATTGACTGTATAGAACTATATTTGAAAATGCAAAAACTCGCGTTTGGAGTGTAAAAAAGAAGATGTTTAGCAATTTAGAAACAACGGTAACGATAACTTCAAAACAGACAGTGAAATAATTTCTAAACATCTCTTTGTAAAGCGTCTATAAACTGTATGAAAAAAATATAATTTCCTCGACATCAATTTCCAACGCTCAAGAATATTTGCATTTACTCCTGTATTCTTCATGTAATCAGATGTTTTGAAAACAATATTAACATATTGATTCAACTTGAAGTGATGGCACAAACTGAAATGCTGCTTGCGAAAATCATCCTTATGTTCACAAAATTTTTATCCACATTTAATTATTAATGATATCTAATTAGACAGTTATGATATTAATAACAAACTATTTAAAAAATAATGTAACGTTTTAATAAATTTTTGACAGTAAAATTAGTTAAAGTAAAATTTACATTTACATAAACTATTTTTCAGTGCATCAAGGAGACACGTCTACATCAACATCCACATCTACGTTCACATCTACTTCTACTTCCACTGTCACATCTACTAGCGAAAAACCAAATCAAGTTACGGAAGGAAGAAAATTAATAAATACTGGAGCAAACTGCCCAACTGGTTACAGGGCGGATGCAAGCGGCAACTGTTTCTTGGAATATTAGTGAACAAAAGCCTTGTCAGCTATTTCTATTAAATTCTGTCTAAAATTATTAGTTATTATTATAATTATCCATAGAATGTACTTGACAGATTGTTACTGTATGCAGAATTCAACATTGGAATTTAATTTTTTACATAAATAAATTAATAATCAATAAAACATATTTATTGAACTGCAGTATAACTCGAATGAAGTCTCAATAATAGAAACTAATCACCGACTGACAAAAAGCATTTGTGAGGAATAAACTCGTTTTTCGTTTCATCATATTTAGTTACTATTATTTATCAACAATAAAGAAACAACAATAATGGAATTAAATTTTTCTTTTCTAACAATATATGTATAGTACCAAAGTCATTTGTGTGAAGTATACCGCATGGAAGCTAATTGTGCACCACGGTCAGAGCAAAAGATGGAATAATGAAATAGATATACGAGGAAACGTAATGGCTGCGGTAATAAAATTTAATCTACACTCCTCCTCTCTTCGAGACATGCTGACGAATCACACAATACTGCTATGCAACAGTCCATGAGCGTTCCCCACTAGGTTGATTGTATATTTACCCCATTATTCCATCCTTTATTCGGACGGGGACGTACAATGAGCTTCCATACGGTATATAAAAATAAAGTAGAACATACACATAAAGAGAAAAGGACACAAAATCTAGAATGCCGTGATAAAAAACACCACATTCAAAGCCGGAGCAGCACGAGTGTGAGGGAGTATATACACAGAACGCGGACAAACTACTGCCTTTGACTTTGTCGGGATCGAAGACGGGATTTGTACCCGGGGGTCGACAGATCGTAAAACCATGTTTCAAGCTCTCGACTTTTACGTGAAATAAAAATTTTCAATTATTGACTTAAATATTACTATTGCTGCAGGTAAAGCATCCAACTTTTCATTTCTTTTTACAACACCAATAACATTTATGGCGACCATGAACCACCGTAAATTTTGTTCTGACTCATTCTGAAAGAGCAATATATGTGCCCCCAGGGTAAAGTTTTAGTTATGTTAAGAATAACAAAGCGCTTGTTGTCGTGTTGAGAAAATGCAACTTTGTTGATTATTACTGTACAAATATCGTGCAAGCAACTTCGAAACATGTCCATTTTTCTAAATAATAGAACTCCCTCTTCAACGATCTTCTTACAGTCATCTATTGACAAATGTTTTTGAATAATGGATCTCTTTACACCTTTGGTTTTTTTTAATTCATTACGAACGGATTGTACGCAATAAGGTTTTGCTCCTGTACTACAGAAATTAATTATTGGGTCCTACGGAAACATTTTTAAAATGGCTCTGCTTTTAGGAACATTAAAATTATTTACTTCTTTGTAATTTGATGTATCGAATTTGTCTTGGTTCTCTGTTATAAAATCGTAAAAGATATCTGTAATTGTTCTAATAATCGAAAGGTCAGTGTTCGTGTAAAACAAGGAGGCATTTTCACCAAATTTTCTTATAATTACATCACAGTAAAAGATACAACACCGTTTTAGACAATTACATGATACATTCGCGCATCTGCTTTATCTAATACTCTCTCAGTGAGTAACTAACTTTATATAAGTTCGCTTATCTATATTTTCCATCGTCTTCCCGAAAATAATATTCATCAATTTATGGTCTTTTTCAAATTTATTTGTCGCTTTATTTCTCATATCCGTATTCAAGTCAACATATTATTAATTGGTTGGATTTAAGAACTGTTTCTATAACCATCAAGTTGTTATTAATAACTATTTTTAGTTTTATATAGTGTACAGGGTTATTCACTATAAATTACCCACCCCTTATCATCGTTATTATTGCCTATAGAAAGAAAAAGTTTTAAATAGAAGTTGTGTGGTTATGACTGAATTTTGTTAAAATGCTATCAAAAGTATAGTAGCGTGCAGATTTCCGGGGATACCAAAAAATAATATTTTTTTAAATGGGATACCCTATATCTTAATAAATTTTTGTTTTGTTCCTGATTTCAAAAATATACCATATGTTACCCCTACCATATAC
Source organism: Rhamnusium bicolor (assembly GCA_029963845.1). Classification (NCBI taxonomy): domain Eukaryota; kingdom Metazoa; phylum Arthropoda; class Insecta; order Coleoptera; family Cerambycidae; genus Rhamnusium; species Rhamnusium bicolor. The sequence goes on along the minus strand of JANEYF010001486.1, from coordinate 717,022 downwards.
CGTTTTTGAGTTATTGAACGTCGAATATCTTAATTAAACTAGTTACTGTAAATATGGAAAAGTTAACATTATTAAAGTGAGCTATGAAAATGACAACTATTATGTTTGTTCTTTAATGAAATATTCAAAATGGTTTACAGTGAGGAAGAAAAAACCAAATATTTATACAAAGTAGATAACACTGATGTATTTACGAAATTTAAATATAAATAAATGATAACTCATAAAAGATCTTCGATGTATACACTATTATTGTCAATGCATAACTGATAACATCTTCTTATATTTATAATTGCACCGGAAATGGCTTCATTATTTACATTCAGATTGTTTATTTCAAGTCTAATTCTGTATTTAATTACTTAAAATATCGGTTGCCCGACGTTGGACAGTCCTCCCGTGCCCTCCGACGCCTCACGGGAGTCACGCCAACACATTAACCTCAGCCACTCCCCACATCCCGCAGGGTTAGTGACTGTAGGCTCCGGAATCGTGTGCACTAAGCAGACGGAGAGAACCAAGAATGACCGCCTTCTGCATTTGGCCTGCCAGCCTCTCAGCTGATTTTTGGCAGGCCGGTATGATCTTCAGTTCCGAGAGCAGCGTAGGCTTTATCCCTCCGAGTACACCGATAATAAGGACGACCATTTTGACCGAGTAGCCTGGGTACAGCACTTGGAGCTCGTACCGGAGATCGCGATATTTGGTCCGTTTCTCCTCCTCCTTCAAGGTGATGTTTTTCTCCGCAGGTGCCGAGAACTCGATGACATACATCACCATGAGTTGATGGTCGAGGAGGACTATGTCAGGCTTGTTGGCTTGGATTAGCCTGACAGTCGGGAACGAGTAGTTCCAGTAAATCCGGCATTTCTCGTTCTCGACAACGGACTCAATATCTCCGGGGACGTAAGGTAGCACTGGTGTCTGGTCTACCCCGTACGAGTGCCTTAGATGGTAGTATAGCACTCGTAAAGCCGCGTTATGTCGGTGGATGTAGGCCGAAATCGCATATATGGGGCATGCAGAGAGTAAGTGCATGAGCGATTCCGGCGCCTGATGGCAGGTCCTGCAATTGATATCAGGAACCTCTACACTCCACACGCGGCTACGGTAGACCAATGTGTTGATAACACCATCTTGGCAGGCCATAATGAATCCCTCGGTCTCCGACTTAAGCTCTGCTGACCTTAGAAAGGCGAAGGTCAGCCTGGTCGATAAACCCAGTGTTTCTATGTTCTTATAGAAGACACCATGCTGGGGTTTATCGACATGCTGCCGAAATAGATTTTCCTGTTCGGCAGCTCTAATTCGGGCTTTCCGACGATTTGGCTGAAGTTCGGTGACTGACTCAACATCAGCACCTCGCCGGCCTCCACGCCTGATGTCAAATGCGAGACCGAGTTTATCTGCGGCTCTTTTTGCTGCCTTGAACAATCCTGCTTCCACTCCTACAGTTTCATGATGTTTTACGAACCGCAAGAGGGGATCTGAGCTCCTGAGTATGTAACATGCCATACTCAGTACTACTCTGCCATGCGTACACTCCAGGCTCAAGAGTCCTCGGCCCCCCAGTTGACGTGGGAGGTACACACGAGGAACAGACGATCTAGGATGAATACTTCTGTGAATATTCATCATCTTGCGGGTATCTCTGTCTAATTGGCGCAGCTCATCTACCCTCCACTTTACTACTCCGAAGGAGTAGAGCAGAATCGGAATGGCAAGCATATTAGTTGCAGACACCTTGTTCTTCCCCGAAAGTTCGGAAGACCAAATCTTTCGGAGGCGGTGTCTGTACTTGCCGCGGAGAGAATCCTTTATTTGTGTTGCATCTTGGATGTGCCTTTGTTGCACACCCAGGTATGTATAGGTCTCTCCGGCATCCAGATGTCTTAGGATGCTTCCGTCTGCGAGCTGCGCATCTTCAGGGAATTCCCCGCATCGTCCTCTCTTGAGGTGGACGACTGCACATTTGTCCAACCCGAAGTCCATACCAATTGCCCGCGTATATTCTTCGACCACCCTAAGAGCGTTTTGTAGTTCACGCTCTCCGGAGGCATAAAGTTTAAGGTCATCCATATAAAATAGATGGGTGACCTTATGCCTCCGGTCGCTGGGTGGCCCACATTGATATCCGCGGGTTTGGCGGAGCCCAACAGACAACGGTAGCAGTGAGATGCAGAAGAGGAGAGGACTTAGGGAGTCACCCTGGAAAACTCCTCTCCTAAATGTCACCTGCTCTGTCGTGACCCGCTGCGCACCTGATGTTATGGTGAAGCGGGTCTTCCAGAGCGGCAGCAGCTGTTCTATGCATCTCACTAGTGGTGCTGGTACCGCAAGACATTCGAGCAAGTACAACAATAGCACGTGCGATGTTGTATCAAATGCCTTGCGGTAATCAATCCAGGCCATCGATAGATTCCGCGAGTTGCTTCGCGGCGTTGTACACGGCACAGTTGATTTGCCAGATGTCTACATCTTCCGGAATTTCCTCATCGATGATCGCGTCCATTCTAGCCAGGTCTTGTGGCTTTAGGTTAGCCCTGGTGTTAAGGCTAACCCTCGTCCTTAAGTCTGCACCGGTGAACTCTAAAGGATGTTCCCCATCAGCTGGTAATTGCCGCGGTGGTACTGCGGCTGTCAGTTCTTCCAGCTAACGGGGTACCCTTACGTAACCTGTCCTGAGTAGAAAGGATACTTGATCTCTCAGATGTTGTTGAGAGAAGGCGCGATGCTCTGGATGCATTTCGCACCAAAGTGTATGCAATCGCGCCATGTATCCCCTTCGCTCAGGTTCGCTACTCTCGCGGCAGGTCAGCAAGTATCCCGAAGTTCCCTCGTCCACTTAAAGCGTTCACTTAAAGCGTCCATGTACTTTACTTAAAATATTATTATTATTACTATTATTATTATTATTACTTTTTTTTTTCGGAATATCCGATGCCGGTAAGTCCTCCCGTGGCCTCCGACGCCTCACGGGAGTCGCGCCGGCGCATCAACTACAGCCACTCCCCACATCCCGCAGGGTTAGTGACTGTAGATACCAGAATCATGTGCCCTAAGCAGACGGAGAGAACCGAGAATGACCGCCTTCTGCATTTGGCCTGCCAGCCACTCGGCTGATTTTTGGCAGACACCATGCTGGGGTTTATCGACGTGCTGCCAAAACAGGTTTTCCTGTTCGGCAGCTCTAATTGGGGCTTTCAGACGATTTGGCTGAAGTTCGGTGACTGACTCAACATCAGCACCTCGCCGGCCTCCTCGCCTTATGTCAAATGCGAGACCGAGTTCATCTGCGGCTCTTTTTGCTGCCTTGAACAATCCTGCTTCCACTCCTACAGTTTCATGATGTTTTACGAACCGCAAGAGGGGATCTGAGCTCCTGAGGATGTTACATGCCATACTCAGTACTACTCTGCCATGCGTAAACTCCAGGCTCAAGAGTTCTCGGCCTCCCCGTTGACGTGGGAGGTACACACGAGGAATGGACGATCTAGGATGAATACTACTGTGAATATTCATCATCTTGCAGGTATATCTGTCTAATTGGCGCAGCTCATCTACCCTCCACTTTACTACTCCGAAGGAGTAGAGCAGAATCGGAACGGCAAGCATATTAGTTGCAGACACCTTGTTCTTCCCCGAAAGTTCGGAAGACCAAATCTTTTGGAGGCGGTGTCTGTACTTGCCGCGGAGAGAATCCTTTATTTGTGTTACATCTTGGATGTGCCTTTGTTGCACACCCAGATATGTATAGGCCTCTCCGGCATCCAGATGTCTTAGGATGCTTCCGTCTGCAGGGAATTCACCGCATCATCCTCTCTTGAGGTGGACGACTGCACATTTGTCCAACCCGAACTCCATACCAATTGCCCGCGTATATTCTTCGACCACTCTAAGAGCGTTTTGTAGTTCACGCTCTCCGGAGGCATAAAGTTTAAGGTCTCCATATAAAATAAATGGGTGACCTTATGCCTCCGGTCGCTGGGTGGCCCACATTGATATCCGCGGGTTTGGCGGAGCCCAACAGACAACGGTAGCAGTGAGATGCAGAAGAGGAGAGGACTCAGGGAGTCACCCTGGAAAACTCCTCTCCTAAATGCCACCTGCTCTGTCGTGACCCGCTGTGCACCTGATGTTATGGTGAAGCCGGTCTTCCAGAGCGGCAGCAGCTGTTCTATGCATGTCACTAGTGGTGCTGGTACCGCAAGACATTCGAGCAAGTACAACAATAGCTCATGTGATGTTGTATCAAATGCCTTGCGTTAATCAATCCAGGCCATCGACAGAATCCTGTGTAATACAGCGGTCTATCAGCAGGCTGTCCTTGCAACCTGCCATGCCCTTCTTGGCACCACGCTGTTCGTGTATCTGCTGGAAGACCGGATCAACAGACCTCAGTGTCCTAGCATACAAGATACGTGTAAATATCTTGTAGCAGGAGTTAAGGCAAGTGATCGGCCTATAATTCCTCGGGTCGGAAAGATCCCCCTTTTTGGGGATAAGCACAGTACGTTCCTCGACGAACCAGTCCGGAATCTGCTGCCCCTCGTTCAACCATGAGTTGAAAACTCACGCCAGACGGCGGTGAGTGGAAGGAAATTTCTTCCACCACCAGTTGTTAATGCCGTCTGGGCCCGGGGCAGCGAAGTTCTTGGTACCAACAAGTGCTTGTTGGACTTCCTCCGTACTGATTGCCGGGCACACTTCTTATGGCTCTTCAAGATGTCTGTGGCATAGAGCTTCGAAGTGTGCAATTGCATTATTATTATTTTTTTTTTTTCGGAATATCCGATGCCGGTCAGTCCTCCCGTGGCCTCCGACGCCTCACGGGAGTCGCGCCGGCGTATCAACTACAGCCACTCCCCACATCCCGCAGGGTTAGTGACTGTAGATACCAGAATCGTGTGCCCTAAGCAGACGGAGAGAACCCAGAATGACCGCCTTCTGCATTTGACCTGCCAGCCACTCGGCTGGTTTTTGGCAGGCCGGTATGATCTTCAGTTCCGAGAGCAGCGTAGGCTTTATCCCTCCGAGTACACCGATAATAAGGACGACCATTTTGAGCGAGTAGCCTGGGTACAGCACTTGGAGCTCGTACCGGAGATCGCGATATTTGGTCCGTTTCTCCTCCTCCTTCAAGGTGATGTTTTTCTCCGCAGGTGCCGAGAACTCGATAACATACATCACCTTGAGTTGATGGTCGAGGAGGACTATGTCAGGCTTGTTGGCTTGGATTAGCCTGACAGTCGGGAACGAGTAGTTCCAGTAAATCCGGCATTTCTCGTTCTCGACAACGGACTCAATATCTCCGGGGACGTAAGGCAGCACTGGTGTCTGGTCTACCCCGTACGAGTGCCTTAGATGGTAGTATAGCACTCGTAAAGCCACGTTATGTCGGTGGATGTAGGTCGAAATCGCATATATGGGGCATGCAGAAAGTAAGTGCATGAGCGAATCCGGCGCCTGATGGCAGGTCCTGCAGTTGATATCAGGGACCTCTACACGCCACACGCGGCTACGGTAGACCAAGGTGTTGATAACACCATCTTGGCAGGCCATAATGAATCCCTCGGTCTCCGACTTAAGCCCTGCTGACCTTAGAAAGGCGAAGGTCAGCCTGGTCGATAAACCCAGTGTTTCTATGTTCTTATAGAAGACACCATGCTGGGGTTTATCGACGTGCTGCCGAAACAGATTTTCCTGTTCGGCAGCTCTTATTCGGGCTTTCAGACGATTTGGCTAAAGTTCGGTGACTGACTCAACATCAGCACCTCGCCGGCCTCCTCGCCTGAAGTCAAATGCGAGACCGAGTTCATCTGCTGCTCTTTTTGCTGCCTTGAACAATCCTGCTCCCACTCCTACAGTTTCGTGATGTTTTACGAACCGCAAGAGGGGATCTGAGCTCCTGAGTATGTTACATGCCATACTCAGTACTACTCTGCCATGCGTACACTCCAGGCTCAAGAGTCCTCGGCCCCCCCGTTGACGTGGGAGATACACACGAGGAACGGACGATCTAGGATGAATACTTCTGTGAATATTCATCATCTTGCGGGTATCTCTGTCTAATTGGCGCAGCTCATCTACCCTCCACTTTACTACTCCGAAGGAGTAGAGCAGAATCGGAACGGCAAGCATATTAGTTGCAGACACCTTGTTCTTCCCCGAAAGTTCGGAAGACCAAATCTTTCGGAGGCGGTGTCTGTACTTGCCGCGGAGAGAATCCTTTATTTGTGTCACATCTTGGATGTGCCTTTGTTGCACACCCAGGTATGTATAGGTCTCTCCGGCATCCAGATGTCTTAGGATGCTTCCGTCTGCGAGCTGCGCATCATCAGAGAATTCCCCGCATCGTCCTCTCTTGAGGTGGACGACTGTACATTTGTCCAACCCGAACTCCATACCAATTGCCCGCGTATATTCTTCGACCACCCTAAGAGCGTTTTGTAGTTCACGCTCTCCGGAGGCATAAAGTTTAAGGTCATCCATATAAAATAGATGGGTGACCTTATGCCTCCGGTCGCTGGGTGGCCCACATTGATATCCGCGGGTTTGGCGGAGCCCAACAGACAACGGCAGCAGTGAGATGCAGAAGAGGAGAGGACTCAGGGAGTCACCCTGGAAAACTCCTCTCCTAAATGCCACCTGCTCTGTCGTGACCCGCTGTGCACCTGATGTTATGGTGAAGCGGGTCTTCCAGAGCGGCAGCAGCTGTTCTATGCATCTCACTAGTGGTGCTGGTACTGCAAGACATTTGAGCAAGTACAACAATAGCTCATGTGATGTTGTAACAAATGCCTTGCGGTAATCAATCCAGGCCATCGATAGATTCCGCTTGTATTGCACAGAATCCTGTGTAATACAGCGGTCTATCAGCAGGCTGTCCTTGCAACCTGCCATGCCCTTCTTGGCACCACGCTGTTCGTGTATCTGCTGGAAGACCGGATCAACAGACCTCAGCGTCCTAGCATACAAGATACGTGTAAATATCTTGTAGCAGGAGTTAAGGCAAGTGATCGGCCTATAATTCCTCGGGTCGGAAAGATCCCCCTTTTTGGGGATAAGCACAGTACGTCCCTCGACAAACCAGTCCGGAATCTGCTGCCCCTCGTTCAACCATGAGTTGAAAACTCGCGCCAGACGGCGGTGAGTGGAAGGAAATTTCTTCCACCACCAGTTGTTAATGCCGTCTGGGCCCGGGGCAGCGAAGTTCTTGGTACCAACAAGTGCTTGTTGGACTTCCTCCGTACTGATTGCCGGGCACACTTCTTCTGGCTCTTCAAGATGTCTGTGACACAGAGCCTCGAAGTGTGCAATTGATGGAGTGTCGCTATTGAATGGACGCGTCGTTTCGTAGATTCCCTTCCAGAGGATTTCGACATCTTCTACAGTCGGCGGATTCTCGACAACACGCTGTGGCTCTTGAAAGAGGCGGGATGGATTCGTACGGAACAAATTGTTTTGTTCCATACTCCTCACCCGCCTCTTCAATGTTTTCTTCATCGCCATGAGCGCTTGGATTCTATCTAGACAGTGCTGCTTGATGGTAAGCATCACTGTCAGATTTAGAGTATGGTGTTGACGTCTTAATCCGGCAGCTATGCGCCGGATCCTGGGAGTAAAAAACTCTACCAGTCGTCTTATATTCCACCATACTCTGGATCCGAGAAGCGTGTTGTCTGGCCGACTGTATCTTGCCTTCGATTTTTGTACACGCCGCTTGGCTTTCTCGACCCGTGATTGGTTGACCTCTCACGGGGGACGAGTTGCTTCGCGGCGTTGTACACGGCACAGTTGATTTGCCAGATGTCTACATCTTCCGGAATTTCCTCATCGATGACCGCGTCCATTCTAGCCAGGTCTTGTTGCTTTAGGTTAGCCCTGGTGTTAAGGCTAACCCTCGTCCTTAAGTCTACATCGGTGAACTCTAAAGGATGTTCCCCATCAGCTGGTAATTGCCGCGGTGGTACTGCGGCTGGCAGTTCTTCCAGCTCACGGGGTGCCCTTACGTAACCTGTCCTGAGCAGAAAGGATACTTGATCTCTCAGATGTTGTTGAGAGAAGGCGCGATGCTCTGGGTGCATTTCGCACCAAAGTGCATGCAATCGCGCCATGTATCCCCTTCGCTCAGGTTCGCTACTCTCGCGGCAGGTCAGCAAGTCATCCCGAAGTTCCCTCGTCCACTTAAAGCGTCCGTGTGCATTGCTGTTGTCGTCATTGGTGAGACTATCCGGTGAGGCCCCTCCCGCCTGTCCCTGACCCCCATCCGCTTGGGGTCGATCGTGAGGGGCCCTTCTTCTAAGGTTATAAGGAATCAGAAGTAGAAGGAGTACCAGGTGGTTAGCCTTGGTACCCCCCGGCCGACATTAGTCAGGCAGAGTTACCTCTGCCTGTCCAGGGTGCACCAACGTGGAGGTTGCCGGTCCTTTGCATTATTATTATTATTATTATTGTTATTATTATTATTATTATTGTTACTGATTTTCTTTTAGAAATCCCCAAAAAAAATGAATCCATAGGGGTCAAGTCCGGACTGTTAGGTAGCCATTTAATAGGTCCATTGTTCCCTATCGATATTGGGAATACGTTATTCAAATGTTCTCGATTGGGTAGGATATTATGCGGAGTTGTCCCATCCTGCATCCAAATCATATCATCAAGTTCGGCTTCCGGAAAATTCTGCAAAAGAATATTTTCTGCTTTTTGGATAATTATTTCCAGATAGGTATCTCCAGTTAAAGTATAATCATAAAATAGAGGCCCAACAATTTTGTTTCTGAAAATTCCACACCAAACGCTAACACTTTATCTTCCTGATTTTTTTCATTTATTTTACCAACCTTTTTCTGTTGTACTTGTTTTCCCACGACCTTCAATTTTTCCTATTAAAAACTCCTGCCGTAGAAAATAGTGATTCATGAGTCCATAATATTTTAGTAAAAAAATCGGGATCTTCATCCGACTTTTGAATCATCTGGTGGCAAAAGTCCAGCTTTTTGCTTTTATGAGCTTCTGTTAAAATTTGTACGGGTAAAATTTTATATGGTCTGTAGCTGTTATTTTTTAACGTACGTTGGAGTTTGGAATAAATTTTACCTAATTGACGACTGCATTATTTATACTACAATCAGAATTTTCCAAAAGATAATACAATGTATCAAAAAAGTTTATTCGCAAATAAATATAGATGGGCTTACCTTCGAAATGAATTAGTATATCTAGCTGTTCTTCCTGGTTTGCTTGACCTACACGCTTTTTTCTACTAAACCTTTCGGTAAATATTTTTGAACGTATTTTCTGATGGTGTTGGACGATTTGGATACAACACTCTATATGCTGTTTTTGCTGCACGTTTATTTTTGTTATTTTGTATATAACAAGTAAATATTTGAACTTTTTCTACCTAACTGTAAACCATTTTGATTATTTCATTAAAGAAATGTCACTTATCAAACATAATACTTGTCATTTTCATAGCTCACTTTAATAATGTTAACTCTTCCATATTTACAGTAACTAGTTTAACTAAGATATTCGACGTTTAATAATTCAAAAACGGTGTATGGTAGGGGTAATATATGATATATTTTTGAAATCAGGAACAAAGGATCATTCCAAAAATTTAATAATATACAAGGTATCCTATTTTAAAAAAATATTATTTTTTGTATCCCCTGAAATCTGCATGCTACTGTATTTTGATAGCATTTTAACAAAATTCAGTCAAAAGCACACAACTTTTATTTAAAACGTTTTTTTTATAGATAATAATAACGATGATAAGGGGTGGGTAATTTATAATGAATAACCCTGTGCAACATATTATTTCTCTTGTCAATCAAATTTGGTATCAATTTTGTTAATTTTGATTTCGATTCGGGTGGAACAATACTTTCTATTAGAAATGGGAGGTCTGAATGCAAGTCGTTCAAAACATCTGGATAATGTATGTCTACTTCAAGAACATACTCTTTGCGGCTTCCATCTGAAATATTCATAACATCTAATTGCATTATTTTCCCTTCGGGTAGGCATTTAAATACACTTGTTGGCAATAGCTGCGACATACTATGGCCATACAGGTTTGTCACATCGAGATATGTGATGAATGATGAAGGTCTGTTGTAGTGTGAGTTTAGCCATTGGGGCTCTATCTTTCATATGTTTATTATAGACATCCCTAATTATCAGCCTGTATATGCGATACAAATATTTTTGCTACACCAGACTCTCGGTACAGGTGAAACTTGAAGAAAAAATTGTCAAAAGAATATTTTATGAAATAAGCGAGTAAGATTCATTTCTAAATGTTTTATTACTATAAGAAGAAATTTTTAAATTTTAATGTATTTTCAGGCACTTGTTTCCCATATTTATCAATCCGAAATTATGTCGATGGTGTTGTTGTATAAATATGATTATAACCATGTTTCTGGTGTTGAAACGATTGGCATTCATTGTAAATTTATTTTTTATATTCGTGAGCAGAAATTTGTGAGAAAACTAACTTAGACAAATCTTTTATCCAGCAATAGTGAGTATTAGCACAATCTTTATTACAATGATAATATATGCCACAATAACCAGAAATTAGTAAAAATGTTACATGCACATGTAGTTTTTTCTCAGAGTAACGTAGACTCAACAACTTCAAACTTTATTCTATTATTTTCATATTTCTCTTGCAACCCGTACACATTAATTGAAATATTGTTCATTTCCTCAAATTTTTAAATATCTCGCAATTTTCCTAGAAAATTCAGACCTGATATGTTAATAATTCTTGAAAAGTGTGGATATGAAGATGTGTCAGAAGTATGACCATTTGCAGGCGCGGAAGTTACAGCCCAAGCAAAACAACAGTGATCTTGATTTTCAACATTTACCACCGCCTTCATATTTTCAATGAATTTGGATAATTCAATGTACGACGAACCCCCAGTGGATTAACCCGTGGAGCAAATAAATTCATACTGACAATTATAGGTTAAATAAATATAGAAAATCTTCTTTGTATACAGGTGCTTATCTCTACAACATGATTCCTAATAAACTCAAAACTTAACCAATATTTAAGTTATTTCGAAATGAATTAAAAAATTACTTATTAAATACTCATTCTACAGTATGGATGAATTCTTGACCGGTATTCGAAACAGTACATAAATTATACACAAATGATCGTCTGTTAACACCACTCCATCTTTTTATAACAACACAATAATTACTTCCTACTCCACTTACTCCCAAAATTCTAACTACCACCCACCATTCTCATTACCCTCCACCATTCTAATTATCCTGCACTGCTCTAATTACCCGCACACTCTAATTACCCTCTCTAATTACCCCCGCCATATGTGACGTCACACTAATATGCCGTAAATTAAATCTGACAATACGGAAATACGAAAAGTTAAGCAACGGTAGTCACTGTCAGAAATTTGCTGGTAACTCAAATGAATTCAGTGACTTCGTCCACTCTTCTAAGCGGTTTGCATATCAGTGTATATGCAGAAGATATGTAACCTTAGGCGAGTGTTGTATAGGTGATATACCGTCTTTCGGAAGGTACGTAAAGTGGGAATTTGGATATCATTGCGGCATTCCACTTTGAGATTAAAGGCTTGACTCAACTTGTTTTATATGTTCGCTGGGTTTCAGCTAATTCAGAGTGGCATCTCGTTCTTGTCGAAAACGATGAACAGAAAATCAAATAATCACCTACTTGGTGATCAAATCATGCTGAAGGCTTTGCGCCGTTGCCATTATAATACGAATATTATCGTGATCATTGACTTTATATTTATCTATAGTTGCAACGAGTTTTGAGGTATTGATTTATTATTTCCCTCTATTTTCTTTGGATGACTCGGTCCAGATTCGCTTGGCTGATCAGGACTGTCTAGAAGGTTTTCTGCATTTACAAGGTAAGTATGTTTAAAAAAAATTTTTTTCCTTCGCTGGAACAAGATGAATGCAGCTCTACTACTTCTCTAATATAAACATACATTTGCTTTTACTCAAAGAAAAAATAGTAACAACAAAAATGCTCCACGATTACCGCAACCCCTTTCGTTCGAACTGCTTATCGTTTTTTCTTTTGCAGTAAAGTGTACTTGCTGCTAACCAGTGCTCTAGCCAGCCCGTTTTCCTCTGGTTAATAAGAAATATCGCACCTTCTTCAATGGAAATCATCTTCAAATAAACTGTGTAGGTAATATCGAAAAGGTCGTCTATTGAATCGAGAAAATCTTATTTCCACTATATTTGGAGTGGAATTTTCAGTTTCGCAGTGTTTTGTAGTGTTTCCATTTCTGGTACAAGTATTCCAACTTCTCGATGCTATGCTGAATTATCTTGGTTGGAATTTGTGCTTTGTCCTAAAAAACATTATTTTAAGAACTAAACTGGTATTTGTGCAAACATCCAAATTCATCTTCCTTAAGTTGTAGAAACGGTTTGTCATTATTTCTTTTCATCTTTAATTTCACTTTATACTTCATCATAGCACCGCGATATAAATGGTTCATAGAAGCTCCTTTGTACTGGGTAAATCATTACTGATTTTTTTTCTCAAATAATTAGTAAATTGATTATAATATTTATAGAATGTCATAGAAATGTACGAGTAGCTCGAAGAGAGTATCGCCAAAAAATATCCCTTCCTTCAAATTCCAATTAAAGAAAACGTCAAAATTATCATTAACAAATTTTTAGCGACCTACAGTTTTGGAAATATCAAAATTATCAAAATCATATTTTAACGGATAAAATGGAACTGAATTACTGTTCCATTTTCAAGAAGACCTCAGCAGCAGATTTTCACAAATTGCTGCAGAATATTTCAATATATTATCCAAAACAACTATTTTAAAAGTTCCTAAGAGAAATAAATTGAAAGTTTTTAGCATCTTTTCCACCCAAATACACTTCCAAATGATCTATAGAATATTTTGTGAAGAGATTCATGAAACAGGTAGTTTTTCGGCAATAACAGTGAACCGTGGAGTTCCACGTACTATTTGAACAATTCAGGTAGAGGAGGAAGTTTTGGAGAAAGTTGAGGAAAATCCTGAACTAAGTACGAGGCACTTGACCCTTGAAGTCAGAGTTTCCAAGAATAGTACTTACACAGTTTTGAAACAACCATTATTATTTCACCTATGTCATCGTCAAACAGTCCAAGAAATCTTGCTAAGGGATGCCCACTCACAGTGGAAGCGTGCACGTGCGAAATGTGGTTCGCATACTGATTCATTTTAATTTAATCTTGATAAACCCTGATTAAACCCATAGAGAGTTTATAAGGTTACGAGGCCCATATATTTTCAAAAGAATATTTTAACTCTCTTTCAGACTATTCAATTTAAATTCTTCTTTGAGAAATGCAGTTGGTATATTGTTTCCTTTCTATTTCATGAATATATAAATAATGTATAATTTTTTTCTACTCATGGAGACCACTATCCTCACATAAATAATCGATGTTCTAAAGTTATTAAAAAAAAGCCGGGAGTCTCCACCTACAAGGGAGTATTACTGCGTAAGGATGCATTCTTGTATACGGTGTATAAACTAGAAAATGTAGCCAAATGTTAACAAAGACTGATTAAATAAGCGAGATAGACGTACATAACATGAATCGCAGGGTCAGGATGTGGGGGTGTATCTTAAGTAGCTGTTGGGGCACAAACTGCAGCGGTGAGTTCTTTAAAGTCTACCTGCCCCGCACTGATTTCGAGAAATATATGGTAAGTAAACGAGTGCATTCTTTATTAAAACTTCACATATTCTCGAAAAATATTAATTGTTTATACGCGCGAAGAAAAATATCAAATTACGTTATGGCATCACAACGGCATATCAGAAATTCGAACTGTCAAGACAAATAAATTTTCTGCCAATGACGTCATCGTGACACTATAGGAATACCAAAATTTTGATTGACCAGATGAAGTATTTCTTATAAGAAACGAATCACCATCCACCCCACAAACTACAACATGCCCTTGCGTTCGATGGGCGTGTCTTATTAAATTTCATCTCATCCTAGTTTTCAGCTATCGCTCGTATTATTTTTCTAACTGGCCGAAGAGTTCATTAGACATAATCTATAGGTTAGTTTATCTGAATCGTGTTCATACATTTCCAAGACACCCTGTATTTAACTTTGACACCAGAAATAAAATTTACAAGGAATAATGAATGACAGATTCTGTTTTTGAAACAATAAAATATATGAAAAATCAAAGCTTAGTATTTCGTGAAAATGAAAAATCGGTAAAAAACATTTCTAATACACATATTCCCTTATGTCTTCACCTCAAATTTCATATCGTTACTTCTTGTAGCAAATGAGGTGTAACTTTGAGAGTTAAGTATTTTTTACAAAAACAAAAAAAAATAAATTATATCTTCTTCATAAATAAACATCCGAATTATCTGGAACAGATGTTGTAAAATTCTCACTAATCATAAAGCTAAAAATATAAATCCATTGGAAAGTCCATACATAATTTTTAATTGATATGTGAGATATTGTTGGAACAGGGTATATTGAAAGCAAAACCATTATAAAGACAGTGATGGAAACTTCAAGTGATACCAGGGGCGGACTGGCTTTGAAAAAAAAAAGAGCGGGTTCTTGGTTGATCAGAGCTATTAAAATTTTTGTTGGTGAAAAAAGCCCTATATTTATTTATATTTCTTTTATTGGGAAACAAACAGAAAATAAAAATGATGAAAAAGAGGTACTATTTTTGTACATATACAAAATGTACAATAATCAGTTGAAAATTCTACATTTTGAACACATTTCTTTTTACTCAGAAACATGGCTAGAAAAAAATATAGAAAATAGATCTGTAGTACATTTTATCAAGTTTTCGTAAGTGCCATGAGTTTGTGTCTATATTTAATGAATGTTCAAGGAGCGTCACAAAATCATATTTTTTAAATTAGATCCTGTATACTTTAAAATATATAGATAGCCCTTTTTCTCCCTCTTATAAATATATGCAATTGTTATTTATTTGCAGAGAAATATATAAGTAATTAAATTAAATTACGGATGGAATACGAGATGACAAAAAATGAACACAAAACATTGCAACAGTTGTTTAAAATGCTGTCAATTAACGTCAATGCACTTCTGAACTCGCATAGCTGTTTCTCGAAGAACATTCGCCAATTGCTGGGCCGTTATGCCATTAATTGCGCGTCTTACTCGTAGCTCCAGGCCTTCACGGGTTGTAACGGCGATTGCTAGACAATATTTTTAAAGTGACCCCAAACAAAGAAATCAAGGGTTGTTAAATCAGGTGACCTTGGAGCCCACCTCACAGGACCATTCGTCGAAATTACGTTTTCTCCAAATCTCCGTTGAAGGTAATCAATTACTATCCTTGAATTATGGGGAGGAGCGCCATCTTGTTAGAAATACATTCCCTGTCGTAAACGGAAAGGTAATTTAGCTAAACTGTCCTCAATTTCATTATGCAGAAATCCCAAGTAGCTGGCACCAGTCTTGGGTCCTTCAAATATTATTGGACCAATGATTCTACTACCGATTATTCCAAGCCAAACATTGAAACTGAACCGTACTTGAAAGTTACCCTCTTGTAATAAATTCTGATTTTCTTGTAACCAATATTTTGTATTTTGTCGGTTAAATAATCCCAAATTTGTAAAACAAGACTCGTCCGAAAATAAAATCATTCCCAAAAAATCATTGTTTGGCTGCACTTTATTCTGCAAAATCCAATTGCAATATTCCATCCTACGTTCGTAATCATTTTCGTACCAGTGCTGGTGCAATTGGTATTTAAAAGATTTATTGTGGCATTTGTGCAAAATCGGCTTACTGATTGGTGACTGATTTCCAGTTCAAATCCAATTTGCCTTAAAGAAACAGTCTTATCAACTTCTACTCGAGCCAAAACATTTTCGTTCCTTCGTCAAGAATGAAATTTTCTTCGGGTTCACTTCGGAATTGATTTTCAAGACGATTAAAATAATTGCCCGCTGGACATTGTCTATCAGGATATCGTTCGGCATAAAGGTATTTAGCCGCAACGACATTTTTTCTACATTCCCCATAAATAATTAACATGTCCACTTTTTCATCTCTTGTATAAATTTGCGGCATTTGGACACAATTAAAAAGAATTTTTAAAGACACAATAAAAACACTGGTAAACCAACAAATGTTTGACAAGCTAAATATTTCATTGTTTTCAAAGCCACCTTAGTTAGTTACTTCTTAGCATTTAATTAGAACAAAATTGTATTTTCTTATTTTTTTAGCAGTAATTTTATTTATATTTATCCCACATTTTAAAACGACATATGACATAAGGAATTTATCCTTATTAATAGTACTAATAAATGGTAACACGGTACCAATATGGTTCTATTTGAAAAAATTCAGTTTGGCCCCAAAAACCATTTTGATGAACTTTATTTGCTCATAAATCACGTAATTTAGTATTTTTGACAGGATTTCGATTTTTGTAGCATTACACGGGTCATTTAGAATAAATCGGAACCGTCATGGCACACTTAAATGGAAAACTAAAAATTATATCATAAAAAATATTGACGTTTGAAATGTTACTTATTTGGTATCGTTGAATTCAGAAAATTATGCAGAATTCAAAAATGCAATAATATACTGGATGTTCCATTCCAATTGAAAGTTAGTGTCACTTTCGGCGAAATCGGAAGTGAAAAAAAACACTTGTATGTCAAAAAGTACCGCTTATTATGTATATAGGATATCCCAAATTTCAATCAATTATCTTCAGAACTAAAGGAGAAAAGGAGGGTGTACCATGATCCTGGTACACCCGGCATAGCTTTTTTTGGTCAGCTGTATTTTTCAGCTTCTTTATTTTATAGTCTTGAAATTAACAAAGTTGGTTCTGAACACGTAAACAGAAAAATGTTTACTTATTATTCTGTTACTTAATTTACTAGTGTCATTGTTGAAAGAGTGTAGAATTTATTTGAAAGATACCCCGATTAGATAAGTCATTATTAGAAAGAATTACTGACATGATAAAAAGTGGATTGTGTCAAAGGGAAGTGAGTACGAGACTGAATTTAAGTTAAAATGTGAAAAGAGCGAGGAAAATATTTAAAGAATTGGATTCTTCCGATTTTTACCCAGCGACACCCTCAGCTGCTTACAATTCAGCACAAGAGAGAACGTCTTCAGTTTGTTGAAATTCATTTAAATAAGGGCAGAGACAACTGGTGGTACGTGTTGCCTATTTGTTGACAAATCTTGAATTTCTTTACATCAAGATAATAATAGGATTCGTGTTTGGAGGCGCAGCGGAAAAATACACAAGAACTTGCATGTTAGGTCGACCACCTTTTGGTTGAGGTTCTGTAACTGTCTGGATTGACATTGTAGACATAAGCAAAATAAATTAACTATTTTCGTTAACTAGGCTGAATTTTTTTATAAAAAAACCTGTCACCGAACTGAAATTGTGGAGATATTTTTGAAAGATATGAAAGATTAATAATTTTTTTCCAGAAAAGTCCCTCCTGCCAGAACTCGATAGTACGCAGCGTTTTAAAAAAATACGAAAATACTGATTAGAAGTCAAATTTTGATATTACATTGCATGACACCTATAAGTAAATAACTGAATGGTACAAAAATTCAATCAAAATTGTTTCAATTATTTAACTGGAAAAAACAAAAAGAATAAATAATAAATATGAAATCGGTGACGATCTTTTATTTGCATAGGCTGTTCCATTGAACGTCGCCGTCGATGCAAGTTATGTACCGAAGAAAATGGTTCTTATTTCTAATATTCACTATATTACTAATTCGTTGATTGGTTATTATTTATTATTACATATTTATTATTTATTATTGCATCTTTCCAGTTAAATAGTAAAAACCATTTTGATTAAATTTTTGGACAATTCAATTATTTATAGGTCGTACAACAAATGTAAAATCATGATTTGACTTCTAATCAGTATTATCGTTTTTTTTTTTAAAACGCTTCGTCTTATTGAGTTCTGACAGGAGGGCCGTTTCTAGAGAAAATTAAATGCTCTTTTATATTTTTTTAAAAAATATTCAATTCAGCAATACTTTTTGTGATGAAAAGACTCATAGATACCCCTCTATCTTCGCCTCTGGAAATAATTTTCAATGTCAAATTATTTGCTGTCAAGTACCAAATCTTTCACTGCAATATTATGAATTTATTGTGAGGGGTTATCTTGTAATTAAATAAAAAAACATTTATTATTTTTAATTTCCTAGAAGTGAAGCTCTTTACGACCCATATTTATATGAACTTTTATCCTTAAGATAAGGCCTTCTAACGACTGCTAATAAAAAGTGAGACACCCTGTATACATATACGAACATTTTAAGCAGAAACGTATATTTATTAAAAATAATTATAAATAAAAATAAACTAATAAACATGATGTGACTGATAATGTTTACAATATAATTTTAAATCGAGGTGATTTTATTTAGACTGTCAAATGAAGTCAATCAAAATGAAGATTGAATTTATAATAGTTCTACTACTTGGATTATATGTTACAAGTGAAGTGAATGCAACATTTGGGCATATTTTCAGCCACATACAGAGGTCAGTTCATGAAGTAAAATGTAAATTACATACGATGGGAAACATAATTTTCCACCATGAACATCATTATGATCCCTGTAATCCTCATAATGAGCACCAAGAGAGTAAGTAGTTAATTGAAATTACATAAAAATGCAAATTTAAACAAAACAGTAATTAATTATGAATTAATTTACAACATATTGTTGCGCGCTTGCAAAATCTGTTGTGCATTAAAACGGGCAACAAAAAACAATACATACACAATTTAGTTTCTCATCTAATAGTTTCATTAATTTATTTTTTAAGAGTAAATTCAGGTTTCCCATTTATTTGAAAAGTACTATTCTACCTACTGTTAAAAAAATCGTATATAATATTTAAAGCTGACGTGATATTTCATAAACACAGCAGTTTTTGATTGTTCTATTTCTCATACAGCAGTTTTCGAACTCACACATGTGTTGAAAAATTTTTATTGCTACATTAAAATTTACAATTGTTTCTTATGAACAAAAGAAAGTTATAATTTATTTTAAATATATAATAATGTTGTAAAGTTTGTTCACTTAAACTTTGCAGTGGTGGGTTGGACTTAGTGAGCCCGATTTACAATGGGCAAAGTAGCGAGTGTATTGTAAATTGCTTATTTCCAGGCGTAATAAATATATCATTGTGGGTTACTTATTTATACCAGGCGTAAACAATATTTCAAGGCATTAGAATTAACATAAATGCCTTTTAGGTTTATTGAATCAGTGGAAAAATATTTCAACATAGTGTACATACGTAAATTTATTTACAATAACAAGAAATGACTTTTATTGGTTAGCAGTGGAAAGAAATGAAATAACAAAAATAAAATTGACATATTTTCTTTAAAGTTTTAAATAAGGAACTATAATGACTGGTTGCGCTGAAATAAGAACATTCTAATTTAATAAAAAATTTCGATTTAACTATAAGAAAATCAAACGTTACTTTTTATTTTGTGTACCCATAAGAAATAATGTCAGAAAATAAGACAATTTTAAATTGTACCTGTTTTAAAGCGGACAAATTTTTTGCTGCACAATTTTCATATTTCTGCTTCAAACAATGTTATGTTTCTCCCTATCTTAATATAAAGCAATATGCCGTATTTTGAACTGACCTGTGTAAAAAAGTGATCAAAATATACACCATATTATACTGCGTTCATTCGTATGGGCATATAAAAAACTATTTACCTGGGATCGCAGACCGACCCTTTGTCGATCGTCTATCTTAAATCTAACACATATTATCATTTTTAGTTAGATTACTGGTCATTATCAATTAGGTTTAATACTTACATATTAATATCAGTCGTCGAAAAGACAATTCAATTTATATTAAAACATAATCTACAAACGTCCAACTACTACCGATGCTTATGAAATAAAATAAACAATGAAAATTGATTTAACCGCTATCGGAACCTTGCACTTGTGTATATCTGCCTACCGTCTGCACCAATCATCTGCGCGCATTTTGTTTCCTTCTCTATTAGTTTTATATAAATAGTTTGGTAAAAGTAATGTGTTTCGTCTCGTATTATTATAACCTTCAATATCTGGGGAACTAGAAATTGCTTTCCACATGTTAAAGATCAGTATTGCTAATTTATTACATACAAATTTTTGATTGTAAATATTTTTAATAACTGAAAATAACTGATATACACATAAATCATTAAGAATTTTCTCTGATAATCTAAAGGATCCCCAAAATTCAATACCATATGATGCAACACTTTGAAAATAAGCAAAGTAAACATTTAAAGCTGCTTTTTTATTTAGGTTTCTTCTCAGTGTAAATATAGCGTAAATTGATTAAATGTTTTCTTAACCGCCTCTCAAGTCACAGAAGTAACTCCCAGAAAATCCTAGGATTTTGTGTTGAGAAAAGAGAGACGAGGCCCTACAGTTTATTGTGGAGTCCGAACTACATCTAGGGCATTGGCAGTTCTCTCCCATCTTAATCCAAAACAAGTCACAAATAAAATTTCTAACTTGCTCTGGGATAGATTCGAACCATCGATATTTGGTACCGAGTAAATAGCTATAAGCGCCTTACCCACTCAGCTACCATGTTACCATAAAACCGGACTTTGATTAATGAGTTGCTGGAAATTTCTGTTATAGTAAAGCTTGGTATCATGAGCGAACAAGGAAGGTTAAACTTAGGGAAAATTATAAATCAAGTCATTGATGTACACTAAGAACAGCCATAGTATTGAGCCTTGCGGCTTTTCACATTTTCTGTTTTTTTTCTACAGATTGGTTAGCCCTCAAAACGCCGCTTTTGTTACCATGCAATTCTACATATTATTCTGCTATCTGTCAAATATGATTTAAACCATTAATATGGTAACCTTCGAATTACGTAATAATATGACATTTATTAATATATTATGATTTATGATCCACATAATCAAACAACTTTGAAAGGTCGTAGAAAATACCAATTACATTTTCTTTTTGTTGAATAATGTCAGTTATTTTCTGTATTGACGAGAATGTGGCATCTGAAATAATTTTTATTTTTCTGAAATCCGTATTGTACTGATGTAATTATTATATTTGCACAAATATTGGACCAGTTGATATTTCACAGCTTTTTCCAATATTAATGGTACTTATGGATCTATGGTTGGAGACAAGTTTTGCATCTTTTTTATGGAACAGTGTAACTACACCCAATTTGAAGAGTTTTAGATAAATACGATTCTGCAATGAATGGTTAAAAATAATCGATTCCACTAGAATTTGTTGGTTACATTTTATTAATTATTTCAACAGTTTCAAGTTTAGTGATTGGATGAATATAAAATAATGGCGCCTGATTAAATTTGACATTTCGCAAGTACTGTTACAGTAAGACGTCCCAGCGTCTAGATCACCGACAGACCTATTTTAATATACCTAAAATTTTTATATTCAGCTTTGGTAAAATGCCATTTTCTGATTGGCTCCGTCCTCGACGCTAGCCACTGCCTCCATATAAATATATTGAACCGATCATTCTAGAACAGCATTTTACCATAGGAAATCCAACAGGACTAGGTGCCTTCATTATGCAAATTTTCTAGAAAATTCGATTCTCGAATTTTCAAAATAATATAAATACTTCCACTCAGTAAGACAGTCAGTCAGTGATAGCCCAACTACTCAAACGAAAAAACCAAGCCACTAAACGGCTCTGAATATCATACATAATTAATTTAAAAGCACAAATTATCTCTCTAATTAGCATTGCCAGTGTCACAAGTGGTGATCTAGTGAAATTTAAAAGTGGTGTGAATTAAATTGCTAGTATCTGGTGTTTTCCCAAATAAGCTGCTTTTGCATTTTCTAGCCATTTCTCAGTAAGTTGTAATTATTTTATCTAGATCTGAATTATAGGTTATTTTTACTCAATATTTTTAAATAAACTTTGTTAATTTTTAAGAATTTCTTATTAAACGGGATACACTACCTTAGGTCGTTATTAAGTAACTTCTATTAAATAAATTATTTTACTTTAACTTTTAACTTAATATAAATCTTTATATTTATTGAAATAAATCATTTTAATTTTATAACTATGTAAATTACTAACACTTTTTGATTATATACTTTCTTTGTAAGATTTATTAATCAATAAATACTTTAAAATATTTTGACTATCTTTAGATAAAACCTATAGTTCAGGGGCTTAACCCATCAAACATACAAACCAATTTTAAACTATTTTAATCATTGCCAAGCAGCTATTAAACTACACCAGGTCGCTTTACTACTAGGGTAGTACCACCCCTAGGTTAATCAATTACTGACTTGCATTATCCTATTACTCATTGTTTTTCTTCCCTGGAGGACATCAAGAGAGATTCCTCAGACAGGGCAACGCAGAGGCGTCAAGAGCGACCCCCTTTACCGAATTTAATAACATTAATAAAATATATTATCCTAGCCGGGCATATTCAAATTCAACCCTGAGAGATAACAAGTGCGCGAACCTAATATAATAAATAGTGGACCACCGCAGGGTACTAAACCATAGGCGTGGCCAACTACATATATTCAGGGGCGTGCATAGTACTGTTATATGCTTCACTTGAGAAGATATTGTAAAATTCTTCAACCATCTGCTGTTGATTTGTAATAATCAATGTGTTTTCAATAAATTTATATTTTCCTTTAATGTTTTGTCATTTTTTGTCATATTTTTAATGAAATTCCAAGTGGTTTTTATTTTGTTGTTTGAATTTTGTATGTGTTGTGCAACATTAACTCCTTAGCTGTCTTTATAATTATTTTCAAAATTTTGCATTATTTTCTTACATATTGAAAATAATTCATTGTGACTGATGCTTTCAAGATTTATTTACTCTCTTTATTTATACACGACACCCTTATGCCTTTTGTAATCCACGTTTATCCCATTGTTCTGTAGGTTTTCGGTACAACGTGGTAACCGATGTTAAAATAAGAACTGAACAAAATTAATATTGCATAATTTTTAAGGAGCAACAGTTCTATGTAAGGATCTATGGATATTATATATAATACATGTGTCAAGTTTCACGCTTGACATATTCTACAAAAAGAAAAATGCATAACAGAGTTTTATTTTTCCAGTAGTATGTTATATTTTTTAGATAACCAAGAATTATTCATATGGTAGCAAGTCCCAAGAAAGAAAAAGAAAAACAATAATGTATTCAAACAACAAAAAAAGAAACAAAACTATATTCAGTCATAATATGTTATGTTCAGCCTTATTATAATGTAGCAGCCATAGGCATATGAATATATTATTGATAAATGAAAAAATTTAAATATTCTTTTACGTGCTTTTACATTAGCGAAATTGTTTACTATATTAGTTAAATTCATTTTAGATGCCCATGACGATTTAATGGATAGTAAAGCCAGGGAATGATAGCTGAATGGGTAGAGCCAATATAACTATTTACTCGGTATCGGGTTCGATTCTATCCTGTAGAAAGTTGAAATTTTGTTTGTAATTTGTTTCGGACTAAGATGAGACAGGGAATTGTCGATGGTTCGGACTCCACAATAAAACTGTGGGGACTTGTTTGTCTTTATCCAATCCTAGAATTTTCCGGGGTTACTTCGGTGACTTAAAATACGATTAAAGAAATATATTAAGATGGGATAACCTATTTTGATCCATTGTAGATCGTAAATAATTCTTGATAAAGTTTAAGTTTAGTAAAGAGTGTTGTACTCTGGCAACTGTCACGGGCAAAGTAAAAAATAATAAAAAAGCCATGTGTATTTAATGAAAGTCACTTTCTAATATCCCAAATTTTTCTACTATTAATTCAAAATATTGCCTGACTCTCATTGAGTCGATCAGATAACACTTGGCTAAGATAATAAGATAAATATATTCGGATATTAGAGAGTGACCAATTATTTCATAGTCTCTTTTACAAAAATTTTCAAAATTTTCAACTATTAGAGATTCAGCGATTGCGTCATGCGCCGTTGTTGTAGTCCCTATGTTTAGCTGATAGGTGCAACCGCCTGGTTCGGTCACACACACGTATAAATACAAAAAATGTTTTCGCTTAAACTTCGTTTCTCGACATTTTTCTACTCACGTAGTGATGTGGATGTAATAGGGGTTCAGGAACCCTGCAGTGCCTCAAATCCTTGGAGTCCCTGTCCGCCTCACCGAACTGCCCTACTATAGCTACGCCATTGTTTTTTATTGTTACCGGCTAAATTCAGTTTACCCCCCATATTCTGTAATTGGGATTTTGTCTGTTGGATATGTATTCAAAAATAAATTATAAATAAATAAATAAACAAAATAAAATGGCAACACATAGATGCTACTTTCATAGTATACTAGAGGATTATGAATTTGTACTTTGTAGGTATTGCTTTCTGCAGGTGTCTATTACTATTTGTAAATAAATCTCACCTCTCTATTGGTATACCTTGGTATTTTATTACTTTCTCATCTATCTATACTGATAAAGTATTGGCGTCGTGAAAAAAACCAAATTTTAGATTATGATGAATTCGAACGTTTTGAGAACAGAAAATAGAAAATTTATCCGAATTGGCATGCCGTCTGTATGTCTATGTGTCGCAGGTCATTTATTGTGACCGCATTTTCTCAGACATCTCAACGTACCCATCTGAAATTTTGCATATTATATCTATGATGTCCAAGGACGAACTCTATTGAATATCAGTGAAATTGGTGTACCAGGGAGGGCACGCCTTAGACGGAGAATTTTTTTTTACGTCAGATCAAAAAATGTTTCAAATAGAAATTGTTCATAATAAGCACTGGTCGAGAGGCAAGGACACTTGACTCTCACCCAAAAGTCCCGAGTTCGAATCCCGTCAGTGGCACTGAGATTTTTCTGGGAGAGAGATACTCGGATATTGGATGTTTGTCCGTTGTATTATCTGTGGTCTTTATTATTATTATTATAAAATGTGCCCAAAAGTACTCTTGATAATTTCTCGTAAGATTAACCGTTACTGAGAAAAAAGATTTAAATTAAGAATAATACTTTTTCATCATATCCAATTTGAAGTGAATGAAAAACAAATTATTTCGTTTTGTTTTATTTCGTCTTCGTTTGTCTCATTTGTCTCGTTTATATCATTTCTTATTTGTCTCATTTGTTTCATTCGCCTCATTCAGCTCGTTTCTCATTTGTGCCATTTATCTCATTTATATCAATTGTCTCATTTATCTCATTTGGCTTATTTCTCTCATGTGCCTCATTTTTCATTGATCTCATTTGTCTCAGTCGTTTGTTTCATTTCGTTTTCGTTAGCCTCAAGAGAACAAAAACGACAACTACGTTTCTATATATAAAAAAAGGTCGTTCACTCTTTATGTTCGTTCCACACAGAACATCAAACAAACAAACAAACATAATTAATGGAGTTGCACAAATTGCAACTCGTTCCTATCAACATAATGATTCCATTTGGGTTAATAACAACGGTAACTTCTGACACTTTATTTCGATTTCTAATTTCAAAAATAGGAGACTTAATATGCGAAACCATGTATATGCATCATTAATCAGTAATAAGTACACCGGTACTAATAAAGCAGGATATGTGAAACTTTGTCTCTAAAAGAGGCCGTATCATCCTCGAAGAGAGTAGGGAGAGTTAAAAGCCATCGAACCGTACCAGCTGGTAATACTACCTAAAATTCTACCTTAAGGTTCTACAACTTACAATACAACAACGAATATTTATTACAATTAGGATATATAAACGTTACATCATTTCACATCTACCTCATTTGTCTCATTGTCTGATTTGTCTCATTTGCCTCACTTGACTCATTTATGTCATTTCTCATTTGCCTCAATGACCTCATTTGTAGTTTTTCTCATTTATCTCATTTATTAGTTGTATAGTTTTTCTCATATGTATCATTTGCCTTATTAGTCTCATTTATCTCATTTATGTCATTTATCTCATTTATGTCATTTATCTCATTTATGTCATTTATCTCATTTATGTCACTTATCTCATTTGTCTCATTTGTCTCATTTGTTTCATTTATCTCATTTACCTTATATTATTTGTCATATTTATCTTATTTTATATCATTTCTTATTTGCCTCATTTATCTTATTTCTCATTTGTCTCACTTTTCTTTGGTCTCAGTTATCATGTCATATTTATCTTATTTATTTTGTTTATTTTGTTCATATCAATTATTATTTTATGTAAATAAATAAAATAAGTGGAAATGGCATTTTCAATTAAAGCAATTTATTTCTTTCATGTCAAATTGAAATGGTGAGAAAGTACTGTCGAGGAGCACCTAGCTGAAATTTTTTTTATTATACCTTTATTAGTAAAGTTCGCCGTGTAGGAGAATTTTTCCAATTTATTTCTGTAGCTATTGACTGCTGGTGGATGGAATTTCATTATAACTCGTTGGTACTCTGTTATCACATGGAGACGCATAATACCGAAAACCTTCTTATCGACGTTGGATGCACCTGTTTCGTGCTGATAAAGATAACAACCAGAAACTGGTCTAGGAATGATATTCACGACGACCTCCAGAACGAATTTCTTTTATTAAGAAAAAATCCTTTAAAAGCAGTCAATCGCAATTAGAGCAATTGTATCATACGAAGGAGTGTTAAGACTTCTTCGTGTGATACAAGTTTTATAAATCATCAAGAAGTGTATAGTCTCCTACGATTGTAGTAGCTATGTGTGGCTACTTTATTTAATATTTAATTAAAGAAAGCGAGAAAATTACAACTTTGCACCTTTTAGGTACTGCTTTCAGTATTTACTACTATTTGTGAATATTAATTTCCTGGTTTAAAATTGTTATTTTTATTTATCTGTTCGGTAACTTTATCAGGAGGTAGATATACCGGCCCTAATACATACATACATATAATTTAGCCGACATATAGATCATTTGATGTATTATAAATCAAATAGGTTTTTCTGTAATATTTTCTTTATTACCTTGAAATATTATTTAAAATTGTTTTAGGGAGTGATATAACTAGGCCTACATATAATCAATTTTCAATGAGATGGACACCTAGGCCCACGAATGATCCATCTTTAGTGAGATGGACACCTAGACCCACAAATGATCCATTTTTAGTGAGATGGACACCTAGACCAACGAAAGATCCATTTTTAGTGAGTTCGACACCTAGGCCCACGAATCATCCATTTTTAGTGAAACTGCCAACTAAGCCTACATATACACAAACTTCTTCTAAGAGCTCTGCCATCCCAATAGAAGATTTAAATACTAACGCATATTGTCCAGGAGAATCGGAATTCGAAGAGCAGATTCTCGTAAACAATATATTACGTAGGGAGCTAGGTTGAAAACATTAGAGCAGTCTCCTTATCTACATAATGTATCAGTTATTTTAATTCATGTATATAATACGTATAATAAATATTACTATCTACAAATCAATATATTTTATTTCAATTAAAAAATTTTTCTTGCTATTACTGACTCAGTCAAACATTTTTAACCAACATTTTTATTTTTGAAGTTTTAAATTAAATTTGGATGTATTAGAAAGTTCAAAAAAGAATAACAAAATAGTAGTATACCATCTTTAATCGGGAAACTTAGAGAATCAATAGATTATGTCAAAATAATATAGATTTATCTAATAAACATAGTTAAAAATGCTTAGTTTTCGAGATAGAGGGCGTACCTTTCAGAAAAGAATTGAGACATTGTTATGTAATTCAGAAGGTTGCGTACACCTCGAACCATAGTTTTCATCTCTCCATTCGAAATTGTGTTAATTTAAAAATGAAAAACCATGTAATTTTTTTATCGATTCTCAGTTAATGGCTAGTTGATAAGTAGGGGATCAATGATATTGAAATCAGTTTAACTCAAAGATGATGTATCCAATAAAAAAATTGTAAGACAACTTTTTTGTGCAGTAGTTCTGATAAATGTCGAAAAAGAAAGAAAAAATAGTCTAGGTCAGTGGCGTCCCGTTTTTCTGGGAAGAATATCTTGGACACCCCACCATCAGATCTCTTATTGGAATGTAGAGATTAAAACTATGGTGAGAAGTGCACTGATGTACGTAACGTTTATTTTTCAAATTTCATAACAATGTCTGAAGAAACTTTAACGCCCTCTGTCTCAAAAACTAAGCAAGTTTAGCTATAAGTTTATATACAACGAATCCATATTATTTTGTTGTGTTCGATCGATTCTTTAAGTTTCCCGATTAAAATCTAACCCATATAACAAAAATCCTTTATTTATAAACACAGGATTTTCAGTGAAAACTAGTCATCTTAAGTATCTGTCAAATTTGTTATTTATGAGTAAAGCTGGCCGAGGTGGCTGGAGTACAGCCACGGTCTTGCGCTGGCGTCACACGTGCCGATTTAGAAGTAAATTACGCTGCAGTCTTATTTGAAAGGTTAATGCGTGAGGTTGTACCTATAAATTATACATAATGTCAAACGCGCCAAAGGGTAAAAAAACGACCGTACGCGGACACAGTGAATAAATTTATCGGTGAATTTCCGGATTTATTCTATGACGGATGCAAAATAATTTGTAAAGTTTGCAATCAAAACTTAATGTGCTGGCACAAAACAGATTGTCGTCGTCATATCAATACCGTGCAACATCAAAATAAAAAAAATGGCATGACTTTGACAACTTCCTTAAGTGAGTTCACAGATTGTTTTACTTATGCCTGTATTACATCCGTAGATGTCGAACGGTCATTTTCAAAATACAAACGTATTTTTTTTCACCAAAGTAAACATCGCTGACGGAGACAGCTGTAGAAACATACCTGATGCTATTATATTATAGATCTTCCCCACTTTGTGATGACGACAACCAAACTACTTCATAAATCTGCTTAAAAGGGTGGGTTTTATACAAATTTTTATAAAATGTAACATTATTGTTAAAATCTATTTCCATTTATTGTACTTATTCAAGTATTATGATATGATGTAAACATATGAGTCATATGATGGCTCTGTCGGCCAGGTGACCTCGGCCAGCTTTATTTATGAGAATTCATATCAAATCATCTAGAATATAATTAATTGGTTGCATTATTTTTGAAAACAAAATATTTTTTCTATTAGTGGTGGAAAATCAATATTGTTTTAATTTAATATTACCCGTTTAAAACTGCCTGTCATTTTTGTCTCATGCTGAGCCTCAAATTTTTTGGTTTTAGGGACGGAAAATCCCATGTTTTAGTACTGGTTAGTTGTAGAAATCTGGAACAAAAACCATTATTCTTGGCACACTTTAGACTAAATTTTTTTGTATATTCATAGACTGGTTATCTTGTTTCAATACGCATGAAATTTCATCCCGAACTTGACACTTGCGCTTTTAGTAATAATTAAATGTATACCAGAAAAGAAATAAAACGTTTTTAGTAAAACCATTATTTTAAAAAAAGTTAGAATTAGTACGTTAATATTATATATATATATATATATATATATATATATATATATATATATATATATATATATATATATATATATATATATATATATATATATATATATGTATATATGTATATATATATACGTATATATATATATATATATATATATATATATATATATATATATATATATATATATATATATATATATATATATATATATATATATATATATATATATATATATATATATATATATATATATATATATATACATATATATATATATATGTGAATAGTGGTGAGAGGTATGAAACTTCTCATATGGTCTGAATACTACTATCCGACCGACATCCTAGATGTCTCTGTGGCGGATAGCGACTTGCATCACAGCAAGTACTGAGAGCGGCGACCCCTAGCCCAGGTGGACTAAACTAATGTTATTAAATATGATTTGAAGGAAACAACTACTCAGTGGGCAAATACCCCGACCTGCATTGAATTACACCTTTAAATCATGATAGATGGAAAGCCAATCTATCATGATTTGAAGGTGTAATTCCGTGCAGGTCGGGGTATTTTGCCCGCTGGAGTAGTTGTTTCTTCAAATCATATTTAATTATATATATATATATATATATATATATATATATATATATATATATATATATATATATATATATATATATATATATATATATATATAATAATAATAATAACATGGTGTGAATTAAGTATGTGGAAAAACTTTAATTACTTATATGATTTTAAGATAAAAAAGCTCATATAAATATATATCCTACCTAAACCTCCAAGTTCTCGAGATAGAATATGTTATTTTTTTTTATTTTTTTTTTAATTTTTCGTATACAGTTTTAAGGATACTTGTTTTAAGTATAATTTATTCAAATTCAGCACAAACGTTTAATTCTTTTAACATTACATATAAAACAACGTTATTAAATTTTAAAATAATTTACAAGGTCCTAATTAAAACTAAAATCACCGTAATCTAAAGAAGAATTAACAAATGTATAGTAGTACATAGTAGTCAAATAAAAACATTTATAATTCTTATAAAAATAACAAATAGACCTTGATATGTAATATTAATTTATTCCTTTAATAACGTAAATAACAGGACAGTTGTCAAAACTTATTATAAATAAATAAATAATAAATAAATAAATGTCTTTATTGTGTAAAATAGAAGGAATTTAACACAAAAGGTTAGTGGTACAGTATACACTGATATCAGAACTACTAACCTAGGATACCTTTGGTATAGTATTAGTTACAATATATAATATCTAACTTATGATTTTATCCAGCATATGATAGTACAGTATATAATATCCAATATTACAATATGTGTATATCTAACGTATACCTAGTTAAGTACATATATCTACAGTATATGAACATATAATATATATCAAAAACAGTATATGATGTCTAGATTTTATCACTATTTTATCACCGTCTAAAACAATTTTAAATTTATGTTTAATTCGCCGTTCAAAATCAGACTTTAGTTGACGTTTTAGTACATTTGTTGATTTATTGTGTAGCTGTGGAGGTAGATTGTTATAGACATAAGTCGAGAGATAGGTAAAGGATGATCGAAATGTTTCATATTTAGGCCTTATTGTATGCAATTGGTCGTTTGTATATCTCAAGTTTCGGTTATGCATAACATTTCTCGGAATTAGTTTATCATAGAGATAAATAGGTTTTTGCGTTAGGATGACATTATTTAATAGTGAGGTGAAATGTACGAAGCACCTCTCATTTATTTTTAGTAGTTGTAACTCCCTGATATGTGGTGTTATATGCTCGTAGATAGAACTATTTGTTACAAATCTAATACAGATATTCTGGATTTTTTTGCTTCTGATAAATTTAGGCAAGGCCCTTAAACATAATCACAGTAGTTGACGTGTGATAAGACTAAGGACTCACATAACAGTAGTTTAGTGGCCCTATCAAGGATATTTCTAAAACTTGAAATCTGTTTAAAAGAGCAGAAACATTTTCTAAGGACTTCTGATATATGAGGAATAAAGTTTAAATTTTTATCAAAGGTTAGCCCCAAGTTATTCACCTTGTCAACTTGTTCTATAATGTATATTGTCAATTGATAATTGAAAGTGAGTAAGAACTCTTAATTTATTTGCAGTGCCAAAGATTATGTTTTTACTTTTATTTAGATATAATAGGAGTGAATTCTGAAGAGTCCAATTTTTTATTTCATTTAAATCATGATTAATTTTGGTTTTGAAACGTGCTCTTTTGTAGGTTTTGAAAGTGCAAGTAACAGATTTATTGAATTCTCTATTGGTTAAAATGGTTCAATTCACAAACTTTGAAATGGCAAACATGCAGTTTGTACATGGAATGGCTCATGGTAACGCTCATGCAGCAAGATAAACGTATCAAGAAAGATATCCTCAAAGTCGTGTGCCAAACAAACCAACCTTAATTAATATTCACTCCCGATTTTGTGAAACGGGTAGTTTTAAGACGTCTATTGACCTTGTGAGAAGACTCAGAACAGTAAGGACAGTTCAGATAGAAGAAGCTGTCTGTAATAAAATTGAAGAAAATCCTCAAACTAGCACACGAAACTTTGCGGCTCAATTAAACATTTCCCATATGTTAGTATGGAAAATTTTAAGAGGACTGCAACTTTATACCTATCACATAAAAACTGTACAAGCTCTTTGCTGAGGGATTTTCCCTCAGAGAGTAGCTTTTTGCACTTGGATACAAAATAAATTAGTGATAAATCCAAGATTTTTATCCCAGCTGTTGGTTATTGATGAGGCATATTCTCCCGTAACGCAGTAATAAATTTTCACAATTATCAGATGGGGGCCGAAGATAACCCACATGATATAATTGAAAGCAATTTCCAAAAGCAGTTGTCAGTAAATGTTTAGATTAAAATTGTTGGGGATTTTCTTATTGAGCTTCATTTTCTGCTTTCCAGGCTTAATGGTAATCAATCCTAACAATTTGTAGCCTACACGATCTCTTAAAAGATGTCCCAAGAATGGAAAGACGTGGAATTTGGTTTATGCATGATTATCACCTTTCAGCTTAGTTGCACGTGAGTATTTAGATCAAAATTATGCTGATCGATGGTCAGGTGTGCTGGATCACAACCTTGGCCACCCAGGTCGCCCGATATTAATCTTCTAGATTTCTTTCTTTGGTGGCACCTAAAATCATTAGTCTATAGAACTTCAGTTCAGAACAAAGAAGATCTAAGAAACTGAAATACTAGAGTCAGGCAAATTATAAGAAATACTCCTGGTAAGGTGCATAAACGCATGCATTGAAGTTGGGGGAGGTCATTTCCAACAGTTACTCTAACTGTGGTACCTTTGTTAATTTTTTTTAGATTGCGGTAATTTCAGTTTTAATTAGGACCCTCTAGATTGTTTCAAAAGTTAATAACGTTGTTTCATGGGTACTGTTAAAAGTATTACGTATGTGCTGAATTGAATAAATTATTCTTAAAATAAAGAATAAATTTATTTTTTTACCAAATAACCGTACAAGGTAGTTAAAAACATCAAAGAAGTGACATATATAAGAACAAAATAATAAATTATATTTTTTTCTCAAACTTAGTGTAGTCGTAAAAAAAATTCATGTGGCTTAAAATGGGGATGACCCCAAAAAAATTAGGACCCTGTCGATTATCTCAGAAGTTATAGTGAGCACAAACGATATTGTGACGGGATGTCCGAAGTTAGACGCTACGGAACGCAGAACCGGATTTAACTGTATTGTTCGTTTGTTTACTTTTTCCATGTAGGTTTTTGTGCTCAGTTTAGCAACAATTTAACAATTGTACGAAAAAGTATTAACTAAAATAAAAGCATTGAATTTAACGTGTTGACTATACATACAGCTGTTACAGTATTCAAGTTCGCTTAATATAAATTGTTACTATTCAGCAAGAACCGCGAGGAGGTAGGAGCATTTCTTGCCAGGAAAGGATGGGTATGGAATATTAGTATTGAATAAAGAGATTATTTAAAAAGTAACAAAAAACCTTTAAAAACAAAATAAAAACAAGAAATATAATCTCAAAATAGTAACGCAAACAAACATTTTTCTCAATAAATTAATTAAAAATAAATTCTAATAGTAAAGTTATTTACTATAAAAAAACAGACATATTTTTGTCAAAACGAAAAAAAAAATAATAACATTAATAAATAATAATATTAATAAACAATAATATCCTGAAAAAGAAGGTTTCTCAAGCACTGAACTACGAAAGCACAAAAACGGAATTAAATAATGCAGTTGATATCACAAAATTCACTCCTTCACTTCACATCACTTCACTTTAACTCATCTCACATTGTTTCTTCCTGTGAATACTCGCCGTTTTCACCCTCTTCTTCATTTTCAGATGAAGTACTATCCTCGTTCAAATTTATAATAAATCTATTTCCACTATTTATATGAAATTTGTCAATTTTTAAACAATCATCCTCAATTGTAATTTCTTTCCTAATTCTTTGCTCCCAATCTTCCTTGTTAATTTTCGACACTTCAAATTGAATTAACTCTACGACTGTTTGATCGAATTTCGGAAAAATATTTCCTTTTCTGACGTGTTTCTTCAATTTACACAAAATTATTCAATCGAGTTGAAAATACAGAAATATGGCGGTAAACTCAATATTTTGTGGCCATATCTCTCCGCTACATATACTTGCAATATATCAGCACTGCTAGAAATGATTAGGTAACAAAATTAAATGTGGCTCCAAAGTGTCACAGAATGTAAGTGAAACTCCGCCTCGGTCGCGTGTCAGCAAAAACAACAATCATCGATTTAATGTAAGCGGTGTAAAAGACGAAAGTGTTATACATTTGCCGCCCACAAGTCGCATCTTGCTCCGCACGTCCCGTCACAATGTAGGTTTCGCTGACTATAATAATATTATTTCATAGTTACTGTTAACCTAGACGTTTAGAACATATGTTTATATGAACTATTTGTCTTAATATCATACAAGTAATTATCGCTTAAAGTTTGTCCACGTACTTAATTAGCACCCTGTATGGTTAAAAAAAATAGAAAAAAATGTTTATCTCAGGCTATCTAAAAAACATGAGAAGAAAATATACATAGTTAAAACATGAGAGTTGTCTAAATTGTTAATGAATACATCAAGTAACAAATGATATCTTCTATCATTTGGAGAAAGTTTGTGGCAAAAAATAAAATGTTGAATGTGTACCATATAATACAGAAGGGAACGAGCCATGCGTTAATATGAGTACCACATCGGTAAATATTTTTAAGAAACAATTACGTTAATATAAAATAAACTTTTTTATAGCCGTTTGACGAATTAAAACTAAATTTTCCAAAAAAATTCCAATAAATCTGTCTTAATCTATATTTTAATGTAGCTGATAGATGAAAAAGGAAAAAGAAAGCCCCATTTCTCTCTGTCATGCCGATACTTGATATTCACCGCTAACCAGTTTTTTGCTATACGCAGGAAGTGCCGGTACTCAGGACACAAAGGAACACCGTTTGCTCCAAAAAACAAGTCGGAACGATATGCGTTATTTCATTCATCTCGTCAGATTACCTGATTAATACTAGACAAATAGAAAGTGGGGCACATAAAAGTTCACCCTTTCTATATTAGTTATTTTTGACATTTTAAAAAAATTTCAAATTATTGTGCCATGTATTTCTTCCGAAATTTTCAAATTTTCTACGAGTACACCCTTGTATCTCAGGAATTATAAACTGGATTAATTACAAATTTAGGTGGTAAGTATAGACTCAAAATGTGATTGTTTTGATGTAATCAGTAATAGTTAGAGGTATGAAACTTCTCGCATGGTCTAAATGCTACTATCACCATAGATGTCTGTCGGAAAGTAGCATTTAGACCATACGAGAAGTTTCATACCTCTCACCACTACTCAATTTACCTTAGTTAGTATATGACAAGCAGGTTGGCCACTATCATTTGTCTGTTCCATAACCTATGGCATACTGAAGAGAACAAATAAGTTCGAAACCGGTCTATGTCTGGTTAGGAATAGACAAATGATATTGGCTGTCGATCTATTATGATTTGAAGGTGTAATCCAATGCAAGTCGGGGTATTTGCCCGCTGAGTAGTTGTTTCGTTCAAATCATATTTAATTGACGTAATCAACTTTAATATCGTACGACTTTGGGGAAAATAGGGTCGATTTTTCAAAAAATTTTATTAGCGATTCTTTTATAGAAATTTTGATTTTAGATTAGTTTTCAGTATCATCAAAAACCTCCTCATAACAAATTTCAACATTGAATTTCTGAGAAACGAGCTCTCAAAATATACGAAATAAGCCATGGAAATAAACCCTATGACTGCTAAACGGCAAATAACAATACTTATTAACTGCGACGGAAGCCTACAGTATTAAATAAGTTGTAAGGTTTTGTTAAGTTTTTTGATTGGAAAGATTTTGTTAAAGTTATTTAGTAGGTTTTAATTATTTAATTAATTTAAATCTTTTTTTGTATGAGGGAGTTTTTGATGATGCTGAAAACAAAAATAAAAATTTCTATAAAAAAATCACTGAAACATTTTTTTGAAAAACAGCCCCAATTTCCTCCACAAAGTCATACGCCCACATTTGTCTCCATATGATGCATCATTTGTTTGTAAATGCTTGTCAGGCATCGTCAGGGCGGCAATTTTTTAAGGCATGTGTATACTTTGAACAGATGAATAAAGCTGCAAATCGTTTCTGTGTATCATGGTCGTATAGTACAGATGTACTTACTGTCGCCGGCATTCACCTTGACCGTGAAACTCTTTCTCCAGTCCAGTCTATTTGTAGCTTTTGAGTTGTGTACACGTTAAGTCACTTAGGTGTATTGCATATTGTTTTTGTGTTTTTATTTTATTTGTTGTACTGTATTGTTGATATTAATTTAATAATAAAGCATGGCAGACGTACGCAGGGGTAGACAACGGCCATTTGCTGACAAAGTGAATAAATTCATAGGTGAATTCCCGGATTTATTCTATGATGGTGCTAAAATAATTTCTAAAGTGTGCGAGAAAGATTTGATGTGCTGGGATAAGCGTGATTGTGGACTTCACGTAAATAGTGTACACCATAAAAATAAAAAAAATGGCGTGCCTTCGACAACACAGTTTATGTTTGACTTTGACCCATTTCGAGAGTTCTGGAATAAATACAATGCCCAGGTGAAGTTACCAAGTTTCACAACGTTATGTAACTATCTACCAACTGTACACGTAGACATGGTAAATAAGATGAAATGTGAATTAGAAAATACACGGCTGTGGTTATCTGTTGATGAGACAACAGATTGTAAAAAAATTCTATTTTAAATGTTATAGTACAAGTACTGGACCCTCCTAAGCCGACAGTTCCACTATTACTAGCTAGCAAAAGACTGAGTCAGTGTACTAGCGAAACAATTACCAGGGTAGTGCTGGAGACATTAGAAAAATTTGAACTGTCAAAAAGTCAAGTGTTGAGGTTTGTGACTGATGGCGCTGTGACAATGTGTTCGGTAGGCCGTTCTTTGTAAGAACGTTTATACATGTTACGTGTAAAGTGCATGGTTTACATCTTGTGGCAGAAACTATTCGAAAAGGTTTTCCAGAGATGGATGCATTAATAGCAAGTACAAAAAAAGTGTTTCTTAAATCTCCTAAACGTCTCCGTGCATTTCATAGCAAGTGTCCCGGCATTCCTGAACCACCACAGCTGATTCTTACACGTTGGGGAACATGGTTGCAGGCAGCTTTTATTATGCTGAATATTTCCAACAAATAAAAGTTGTGATACTATAATTCAATCCAGATGAGGCTGCAGCTATTAAGGGAAGCCAGACAGCCTATAAACCATTAGATGAAAGCATAAAAAAATTAGAAAACAGTGCGTTGTCGTTAGCGGAGTCACTGCAAATAGTGGACGAAGTAAATCTACTGCTACGCGCTATAAATGACGCAACAAATGAGCGCGTCAAAGAAAAGTTCGCAAGTGTGTTAAATAAAGACACCGGTTTTACCAAATTAAGACAAATATGTGATGGTGCAGCCCCAGATCCGTTAAGTGCGTTCAAAGACTATTTTACGTATGCGTGTATTACATCAGTAGATGTCGAACGGTCGTTTTTAAAATATAAGAATATATTTTCACCAAAGCGAACATCACTCATGGAGACAACCATAGAAACATACCTGATGCTGCGAAATGGCTACACATCTTCTCCAGTTTGTGATAAGCAAGTTAGTTCAACAAGCTAGTTAAGAGGGTAAGTTTTACATACATTGTTATAAATTGTAACAGTTTATTATTTCTCGTATTAGTTAATTTCGTACGCCACTGTCACACGGAACATTTTTGAAAGCCCTACAGATAAATCATACTTTTCGATGTTTGGTATGTTTAATACAAAAATTTACCATAGATGGACTCCACGGGATATTGGCGGAATTAAAAACAGGGCAGTTAGGCTGTTATTGTCTGGAGTGATATTTTCCAGAATAGTATTCTTGGATCCATTTTTATTGAAGGTACATTAACTGCTCAAAGTTACCTAAATTACTTAAATGGGGAAATTGAGGATAAAACACATACATATATCCCATAAATTAAATAATGAGAATATTATAGCAACAAGAACAGCAAATTCATGACTTTTCAAATGCAACATATTTATTATGAATAGGCAAAAGAGACCTAATTCTATAGCCACCTAGAAACCCTGACCTTAACCCTCTGGACTTCTTTTTATAGAATGCACTAACAAATTCTGTTTATGAAGAACAAATAAGAAATTTAGATCATCTCAAAAAAATAAATTTATTATTTATAACATAATAGTGTTGTTATTATAACAGGTACATACAAAATTTTTGCCTATACTTAATTATTATTTATTTAGCTCTTCAATATCGTTAACTGTTTAAAAAAATGTTTTTGCTTTAAAATTAAAATAATTTAATAGTTAAATAGCAGAATAAAACAATGTTATTAAAGAAATTTTTCAGTTCTAAATATTTAGACTTTTTGAACTTTGACTGTAACTTCGTTATTTTCAACTTTTGAAACCTAGAATTTTGAGATATATACACTGATATCCTCTTTCAAAATGTTTAAAAATATACAGTGTTCCATAAGAGATAACACACTTGTTGTTGACCTCCCCTTCTAATTTGCACAATGAATTGCATAATTTAGAAGCGATAGACAGGTATTAGTGAATTTTATATAAAGAACTCTATTTGTTGAGGAAACCTTGAAAATACTAATTTAAATCTCCTTGCACGTCCACGTGATCTTAAAACACAGTTAAACAGGCAACGCTCCATTTAATTTTTTTTGCAAGCGGCACTTCTCGCTCTGTCTTGTTAGGTAGTAACAGTGACTGTTCAAAATATATCTTGCACCCACCGAGAATTGCCACAAACGGCGCCCTTGATAGTAGAAAAGACATCAATAAATACTCAATCCGACACAGTTCATTCTTCTGTGATCAAGAATATTCCTTCTGTATAAAATGAATTTATTTACACAAATGTAAAAGACAAAAAAATTAGTACAAAAATTTTATTACAATTTCTTACCCTACTACTATCATATTGACCTCAAAACTCAAAAAATGACTGAAACTGCTAAAAAATAAACTGTATATTTGATTGTTAAACACTAATGGCTAGAGGTCGAATATCGGTGAGTCATGACGTAAAAAACAGGGTTAACGCAAGGGAATATTTGTTAATTTATTAATTTATTTACCAATTAAAATAAATATTTTTTAACCATTACTGCAAACTAATATCCATCAGTGGCTTACGTTGTAGTGTATAGGTTCTAAAAACGACTAGTAGAAGTAGTAAAGTGAACGTATATTGGCACTAGTAGTTTACACGAACAATTTTTTTTCGATACATTGCGCACTTATTGCTACGGTATTATCCTTTACAAGCGAAGTACATTTTTAAGAGTTGCTCCATATGTTCTGCTGTTCAAATCCGCCGCTGGTCTGCAAACATCCATTTATATGTTGAAAATGAAAGTTCTATCTCGACAGATGTTATTGGCGCATATTTAAAATTCGTAAAGACGCCATATTTATTTGAGGCACTAAACAATCTACTTCTTTGCCCTGTAGTAGATCTACTATTTATTAAACTGTGACGAAATCAGGATTTCTATGTAAAACACTTTGCAGTTTTTTGTTTACGTGTTTATCGGTGTCTCCAGATAATCAATACATATATTGTGGAAGACCAAACATTACTATCATCGCATCGATTATTGTAAAGTTTTCTGATTTTGATCCACGTTGAAAGTTCCTCTATAGCGAGAGGGATTTGTGAAAAGCTTGAATGTACAAAATCTAAATCTTTAAGGACATTGGGATCGATAATAATTTCTTGAGCATTTACAATAGTAACGACTCTTTTAGCATCCAATTGTAGTACAATTCTTTTTATATCGACAAAGTTTCTGTAGTAATAGGATGCTGCATTCAGCCATGTGCCCCATTTTGTCTGCATAGGCTATGAAGTTAGTGGTGTATTGAGTAGAATTTTGTGATAAAATCATATACATATGTACGCAGCACAGCACCTGCGTCTCTGCCGAATAAAGGATGGAATAATGAGATAAAGAGATACTACGCAACGTGTTGGCTGTGGTAATAAAATTTAATCTACAATCCACCTCTCTTCGATATTTACTGACGAAATTACACAACACTGCCATGCAAAAATCCGTGAGCGCTCCCCACTAGGTTGGCCGTATATCTATCTCATTATTCCATGCTTTATTCGGAGCTGGGCACACAATTTACTTCCAAACTGTATGATTTTTTAGAGTATAATCGAATGTCTATGCAACTACATAATTCGCAAACAGTTTTATATTATTAAACGCAATTTGATTTATATTTGAACTGAGTCTTAAGTGTGTAGTTATATTTAAACCACCGACTCTTGATATCTGTAGAAACCCTCTGACACTTTTTTTTTAATTCCCACGTGTAACTAAGTTATTGACTTTCAAAAAAATATGATGAAACTGTTTTGGAACTGCTGGTTACTGGAAACATTCTATATCTTAGCTAAAATTATGTACTGGACTGAAGCAATGTTGCCGCATTTCTTATGCAATTATATCACCCAGGCCCGATTTTACAATCATGAGTTAACATAAGTTGGAGGTTACCTAGCATTATATTTTCACAAAAATCGATGAGATTCTAATACAAACCACTGCAACCAAAAGTTACTTTAGCATAAAATATTTGTTGCTGTAACCACTTCCAAAACAAATGTAAAATTGAAAAAGTTCGAATTCTAAAAGTGTGAGTTTAGTTAACCCACGATTGAAAAAACCGAGCCCTAGCAGTAAGTTCATTCCCGAATTTATAATAATTTTAGATGAAGTAATTACCTATTTAAACGATTAATTGCTCCATTTGAAATAATTTTTAAACATTTTGAAATATCTTTCAATGTGAGGAATGTACAATTTTGACTTTTCTTGCACCAATCAACATTTCTTTTTAAGTGTTTCATATGGAATGTACAACTAAAACCAAATTTTCCGATGAACAGTAAACTTCTTAGGGAATCTCGAGAGGAATTTAATGTTCCCATCTCATTTTTTCAAAGTTTATAAAAGGATTATTATTTTTAAGAAGTAGATACTTACCCTCTGCTATTACAATAATTTAAAATGTGTAGGAATTCAACATTTTCATGAACAATATCTAAAATGCACTGAATTGAAAATGAGGTAGGTTCCTTTTGAAACATCTTGAAAATAATTATTTTGAAGAAAAACACTGCTTTTAGATGTTTCAAAAATCTATCTCGATACATTCTACATATGTTTCGGCTTGTTAGGCCTTTCTCAAGAGAATTACAGATGAATAGTATTCAGCTGTAATGCTCTTGAGAAAGGCCTAACAAGCCGAAACAAATGTAGTGTATCGAAATACATTTTTGAAATATCTAAAAGCAGTGTTTTTCTTCAAAATAATTAGTATCTAAAATGTTTGAAATCCCGTTTTGAAATTTTAACATTTGCCAGCTGTTAACTGTCATCTTGGAGCAGGTGTCTTTTATCAGCTGATGTTTTTGGTTTGCTGGAAACTATAATATATCACTACATATTTTTATTTTAAATAAATTAAGTTTAACAGCCACTCAGCCACAAAATGGAAAGTTTGAAATGGGTGTAATTTATAAAACAAACTTCACAGTGCGCACGTTTAAATTCAATACAATAGCCGTTCTCATGTAATTGGATTGAGTTGGATCTCGATATGATCCCAGGAAAAGTCGAATCGACCTTGGGATTGAAATCGAAATCAATACCTGTTCTACCTGCTAATAGGTGTGTCCACAAAAAAATTAATAATAGTTAAACTCATATTAGCTATTACCAGTATTTAAAATTTTTTGGAAAAGAATCATAGCGACTGTCCCGTGACTGTTAATTGGGTTGACGTCACACAGTGCGTTGCGCTATTTCTATTGGAAGGAAAAGATTAATTTAGTTACAATCATAGATTTGAGACCTTATTAACAATAGTTGAAATTTATTTGGAAAAAGAATCATAACAGCTCCCGCAGAAATCGTTTCTCCCGTGCTTGCTAATTGGGTTTGACGTCACATGCTCAATAGCTTGGACGATTTCTATTACTAAGGACATAATTTTTTTGTTTTGTTACAGTAAGTTATTTTAAATTTATTATTTTCAATTGAAATTAAAATTTTCTGCAAAACAAAACTTATAGTACTAATAAAATCATTTTATTTTTATTGGAAAACAGTGCAAAAAAATAACAACTATTTTTTTGCGGAGTTAACTCTAACGCTGATAAAAAAGTTGCACTTTTAAAAGACTGGAATATTTCTGGGTTAATATCACCTTTACGAAAACAATGCTAAATAGTAGCATTTAAATGCAATAATAATGGCATACGCGCAAAATATACGATCATTCCATATTTTAACGGGGAGATGTAACCTATGATTTTCACACATCTAACCACGCACCTAATTAGTATTGCCAAACATACCATTTTCATGGTATTTACACCATTATTTTTCCTTGTGTACCTGTACTTTTTTTAAGTAATAAAACTATTATTTAAAAATGTATATCATTTTACACCAATATTAGCAAAAGTTAATAAAAAAAGTCAAACTTAGATCATCAGCCCCGACCTCGGTCTGTTCTTCCATTAAAAAGAGTAAACTGAATTAAATTTTATACCGTGTACGTAGATTTTTATAAATCGGAACCTCGCGTAAACAGCGCTAGTTGTGCAAGTCCAAATAAATAATAGACTTTTGCTGTTTTCTGTTGTTTCTGTTGCGATGGTAAGACCCGTTTTTTCAATGTTCAGTTAGCTAAATTAACCGTCAGTTAGGTCAATAGAAATTTTTTTGAAAAGCATCATGATTTATTTATAATGAAATTTATAACCTATGTGAAAATCTCACACATCTGGCAACACTACACCCCAGTGTTATTGATAGTTCCCGAGTGTTCGCGTACCTGTCTGCATTAGAATTTACAAACATGTGTTTAATATCGTTATTTATAGTATTTTGTGATTAAATTTGTGATTCGAAGTTTTGAGTTACTATGTTGCCGAAATTTATTATTTATAATTGTTCCTTTGGTGGTTCATTTTGTGAAAATTAGTGATTAACCATAGCGAATAATTTTATTATTCTAATGTTGGATATGTTAAAGGCATATTTTCAAATAGATGAAAATGCTAAACAAGCAAAACGGCTATGGAATGCTATCCAAACGTCAAGCCCCTATGATGTGTTCATGTAGTAACTGTTGTATTAGGTAAGTAAACAAATCTGCTTTTCCGTTCTTTTAAAATAAATGCGTCTTTTTTAAAATGATTATTTTCAACTTTGAATCATTTTTTAGAAATGAACCATATTAAACTTAAACCATAAATTATAAACAATAATAATAATTTAAAATACACAGCAAAAGTATTGCGTATTTTTAATTTTTGGTGCTTACGTGACGAGTTCTGTTTATTTATAAAAAAGTGTCAGGATTACCTAATTTTAAAAGGAAAAATAGATAAACAGATACTTTTAACACCTTTTATTTTAAGAGTAAGCTACAAGTGACAAGTGTCGCTTTCCACAGAGGACTAATCAATCGCGCCTTGGCGGCCTTGAAGTTTATTTCTTATTTTCGACCAGTGCGTACAGATATCATGCTTTCTTAAAAAGAGTTCAATGTTTTATAAACTATTACAATTGTTTTGGTGCGGCGTCTACACTGATATTATATAAGTCTAATATCGTCTCACAAAATGTCCGTGACAAAAGGGTAATAATTTTTTTTAAATTCAAAATTTGCAATTCATAAGTTACCACAATTGTGATGACGAACTCTGACAATGGCAACACTGCCTTTAGTTACGTTATTTCTATG
Organism: Rhamnusium bicolor; assembly: GCA_029963845.1. Lineage (NCBI taxonomy): Eukaryota > Metazoa > Arthropoda > Insecta > Coleoptera > Cerambycidae > Rhamnusium > Rhamnusium bicolor. The sequence continues at coordinate 672,906 of JANEYF010001486.1, read as the reverse complement.
AACGGCGTTTACAAAGTTATCCAGTGACTATCAAAATGCCAGTTGCTGGAGGACGAAAAAGTTATCAGAAATTAAAATTTTTTTTATTGAAAAATTTTTTTTGAGAGTGCTAATCAATTGTACACGACGAAATATATTGAGGGTTAAAATATAAATACGCATTAAAACTCACCCTGTATAGATCGTTTTTTAGTACATGATTAATAAATTATATAAAAAAATATTAAACGTAAACCAAGTCACACGACATAAACTTGCATTTCTTATCAAGGATCCTGCAGACGCCACTGGAATGACTTCTCGAACTCTACTAATGTCAGTTATAAATAAAAACAAAAATGTATATCAATAATTAAAAGTAAACATAATTAAATACGAATATACTAGCAAACATGACTGATAATTTTCACAATCTAATTTAAGATTGAGATGAATATTATTTAAACTGTTAAGTCGTAAGCAAAATGAAGATTGCATTAATTAAAGTTATACTACTTTTTGGATTATATATTTTTAGTGAAGTGCATGCAGGGATAATTTTAAACAGCATAAAAAAGGCAATTGATGAAACAAAATGTGGATTACATAAGTTGGGAAACAAACTTCGCCCTCACGAACATGCAGATGATCCCTGTAAGAGCGATCAAGAGACCGATAAGTGGCATGGTGGAAATAATTTAGATAAAAAATGTAAGTAATTAATTAATTGAAAATTATTCCATAAAAATGATACCTTTTTACAGTTTCTCTGAGTATTAAACCACTATCCTACAAATTATTCAAAAAAATTGTTAAATACACATATGTTCCAAAAGGATTTTAAAGAAAATTATAAGTGATAATACCACAAGAAGGAAACTTAAAGAATCCTGTTGTATGAAAAAGGGAACAAATTAAATGTTCGATATTATATTTCCACTGCAGATCACATGTTCCCGTTAATTTATCAAAATGCATGATTAGAAAATAAATATTCGATAAAAATAGTAGACGCTCGCTAAATATAATGAATGCTCAGTATAAAATTCAAATGCTTCCTAAAATAATAAATGTTCGATAAAAAATAATAGACGCTCAATAAAAATAATGAGTGGTTTAGTAAAAAATTCAAATGTTTCCTTAAATAATAAATATTCGATAAAAAATAATAAACGTTCGGTAAATGTAATAAATGCTCGGTACAAAAATGACATACCTCGTAAAATAACAAAAAGTCGATAAAAACTTCACAATGCTCTATAAAAAATAAATCACTTCCAAACATAATAAAATATTTGATAAAAATACCCACTGATTGATAAAAGCGATGAAAGCCTCATATAGGTAATAAATGCTCGATAAGTAATAATATATGCTAGATAAAGAATACCTACCCCTCGATCATCGACTTATCCTTCACTAAAGATAACGATTTTATTCACGTAAACTTTAATGCTCACAAAGAATATTTTTATTAGAAAATTAAAACGTAAATGACATACAAAACAACTATTAAAAAAAAAATCTGACAATACATAAACAAAATATGTCAAATCTAATACCTATCTATTCTGAAACAAAACGTTCAATAAAAAAAACTAATAAAAACCTAAAATAAAACTGTTAATATAGATATCTATTAATAAATCAAAACTTACATCAGATGCGCAAGAAGGTACTTTAAGTACAAAGTACTCAAATAGGAAATACAAAAATGTGACACAGTACAAAGTAATAGTAACATACAACATGCACATAAAAACATATTAATACAATCATACGATGAAGGATAAAACATTGTGAGATTATCAGAAATTTAACCTCTTAAGTGGCCAGGAACTAAGTTAGCAGCGCAATTATATTCGTTATTGTCACCAGCCTAGTATTACGGGCGTATATAATCGACATTATCATTAAAAAAAGACAATATATTCAAAATACGTATATTCATGTGAAAAAAGTGAAGTGTTAGAATTAAAATTGCAAAAAAGAATTAAATAAACAGGAAAATTTTGAACTTAAATAAATTATTCTTTGCTATGGTAAACTCCAAAGCAAGGCGCCGGACATAAACCAGTGTAGCACTCCCGACACCAGTATCGACTTTCTTTCCTTATTTTCTATTCAGCGCAGACCACACACCTTGAAAATACATAATTTTTAACGATATATATATGTAAAACATAAGAGTAAAATTACCTTTTTGTCGGTTTTTCTTTTGTTGTAGGTGGAATCAATGATGGGAAATGTCGTTCAATAAATCTTGGTGGCATTGGAGTTCTTGATCTTCTTTTTCCTTTATGTATTGGTTTACTGTATTGCTCAATAATTTTCTCCCCAAGCTCTAATAAAGAATTCAGTTCTTTTAGCCTTCCTCCATTTTTACTATAAATATGATAGGAGTTCAGTGTTATAATACTCCAAAATGTGCCAAAATATTTTCATGTAATATTTTTTTTACTCTACTTCTTGCTGTTCCGTAGAAATGAAGGTAATTATCCGCTAAATCCACGCCACCCATCTTTTCATTGTATTCCAGTACACAAGTAGGCTTTCGATTTCTCTGTTTCTGGTTATAACTTTTTTTCATACTCTCATCATGAATAGTGCTAATCATCAAAACGTCCTTCTTGTCTCGCCATTTTTGAATCATTATTTTTTCTTCTATATCTTGCAATTGTCTTTCCTTTAGATAGTTTCGTTTTCAAGTCTTTTGGAATACCTTTCCTATTTATTCTCATTGTCCCTACACAATCTGTTCTTCTTTTCACTAACTTGTCAATCAAGTCAATACTGGTATAGTAATTGTCCAAAAATAGTCTATATCCTTTGTCAAGTAAATGATCTATCAAAGATAAGACTATCCTAGAAGTAATTGGTTCCTTACAATACTTTGTTCCATAATCAGTACCGGAGCCGTTGTATATTGTGAAATTGAACATGTATCCCGAACTACTTTCACATAACGCGAACAGTTTTATACCGAATTGCTTTCGTTTCGATGGTATATATTGCTTCCATCCTAATCTTCCTTTCCAACCAATTAGAGACTCATCTATAGCAATAAGTTTTTCTGGCATATAACTTGTTGTAAATTTGTTTCTCAAATGATCCAAAAATGGAAGAACTTTAGCAAGTTTATAGTCGAATTGTCGACAAAGTGCAAAAATTTCAGTAACAAGTGAAATCTTTTTTTCAGTTATAATACGTGGGAAAAATGGGGTTTCTATACTTTGTCGACGAGAAAAATACATTTTATATTCAGGTTTAGGACATACACCCTGTAGTATCAATAATCCTATCAAAGTTCTTATTTCATTACTGTCCGTTTGTTTCCATTTTCTTACTCTAGACTGCTGTTTTATGGTTTCGGAATTCTTTGCAATATATTGAATTGCAAATCTATTTGTTTCTGTGACAATCAGGTCGATTATATTATTGTCGAAAAAATTTTCAAAAATTTGCAATACGCTATTCAAGTTATTTACCTGTACGCCACTGTTTGCTGTAAAAGGAAAGACTGATCGAGGAATTCCATTAGAAGTCCATGGCATTTCAAAGTTTTCTTCTGGGTCATTTTCTGAAGTGTCGTCACTTTTCTCGCTGTACTCGCTATACTCAGATTCACCATCTGATTCATCAGAACCTGTAAAATCGTCCAAGTCAATGATATCATCACAATCCATTTCATTTTCCGAACTAGACATGGTTTATTTACATCTATTTAGCTGACTACTAATAAACGTAAATAAACAAGCTCAAACGTTTCCTTAAAAAGCACCGTAAAAAGACCGAGAAGGACAAAGTTGATAAGACCCGCCCATGAATGCGTTCAGTAGACACTCAATTACAACGTAAATTACCACATCCGAACATATTCGATATAGGCATTGATGGCCCCAAGAAAAACTTAATCGCGATTATATTCGTCTAGACCACCTAAACATATCTATAATTTTTCGAACATATACGTCATAGCCACTTAAGGGGTTAAAAAATAATAAATGATATACCTACGTCAGGAAAAGAACGTTTTTTCCTGTTGAACTAAAAGAGCCCTTTTAGATTTAGCTGGTCATCTACGACGTATTTTCACTCCAATTGGAATTGCTTTTGCTTCAGGAGGTGGTGCAATAAGTTTTAGTCGAATAGGCAATCCTACGATGTGTTTACATATCTGCATTTTAAAATAGGCCGGACAATCACATTCACCATTAATTCGATCATCTTGGTCTAAGCTCATACACTTTTCCAGCTCGTCCTGGCTAACCTCAGTATTCCCTTGTGAAGGAATAATATAAATATGGCACGATGGTGTCGCTTTAGACATTTTGTTTTGTACTTTTACCCATTGATAAGATTATATCCACAAATCCTAGGTTAATAACTGATTTTAAGTACACTTTTTTAAATTTTGATGAATAATTTCGAGACCATGTAGTTACGTTCTCCTTTAGAATTACTGAGAATCGAGATAGAGGAGGCTCTCTTAGAGTATTTTCGTCCTTGATAACTGTTAAAACACTAGAGCGTTGTTAGTACTTTCAAGGTTTTAGGTATATATTCTTCAGGGCGATGAAGTTGATCAGTTGATAAGTTTTTTTTTCATACGGGCCAGGGGGCCAACACATCTTGATTGTAATATTAGGATGAAACATATTTTTGAAAGCATTTTGTATATTGTGGGCCGCATCACATATTAGTATTGATGGATTAATTGTTTCACCAAAAACCATCTCTACACCAGTTCTCAGCGCTTTGATTGCAAACATAAAATCCTCAGTTTGCTCGTTGGCACAAACTACCACTCCAAACATATGGAATGTTCTTGTGCTGTCTATTGTTCCGAACACCAGTAGCGGGAAACCTTGCCATGTAAGCTTATATGTGGCATCTGCATGGATATGGCAGGCATTCAACGATAGCCTTAATAAATTTTTGGTTGACATAAAAAATCGAAAACAGGAGAGATCACCGTAATCCATTAGGTGAGATAATATAAAACCCAAATCTTCATCTTCTGGCACCTGAGAGTGGTGGATGCAAAATTTTCCTAGCTCACCAAGCCTATTGAATTTGAGTTGAATTTTGACGTCTTTAAGGAAACCAAATAGTTATTCAGCTGTTACTTTTTGGGAATTGGTAACTCTTTCTTTGCTAATATTTATAAAATCTTTTTTCAGTTTTATTTTTGGATCGTAATATGACATTTTGGTAATTAGATGTAATTGATAAACCATATGTATTTAAAGCTCCCTTAAATATTGCTATTTTGGTTAAATCTTATCCTTATGGGATTCGTTGGTTTATCATAGCTGGTTGTCATTGTGTATGTAATTATTGGTTATGTTAGTGATATTTACTGAGGTAAAAAAACTATGAAATTTGCATTATGCAACCTCATGAAACTTTTATGCAATCGTATGCAGACAAATTTAACCATTGTAAAAAAAGAAATAAAAAAACAGTTGACCATTTGAAAAAACAAAATTGTTTGCTACAGCAATTAAACTAAGAATTAAAAAAAAATTAAAGGTCACCAAAATATGTAAAAAAAAAATTTAAAAATACTTTTACTTAAACATTTCTCTGCTAAACAAATATTTAAAAATATACAGGAATTATGTCATATACATATGCCGGACCCTGTATGCAAAAATCAAAAATTACCAAAGCCTTTGTCTTATTAGTTAATCAGATTGTTATTCGGAACCTCAACATTTCAAACTTAAAGTATTTTACATTTAATAATTTCATTTAGGTATGACATTTTTCAAAAACCAACCGTTACCTAATCCTTCTGGCGCAGAAGTTTATTTAACAAATTTTTTTGCATAATGTAGAGGAAAGTGAGTTTATACCGTGTGTAAAATCGAAGACTCCTTTACGGACCACGGTGTAAAATGCTAAATTCGGCCAAACGTTAACAAAGCCCAATTAAACAAGCGAGATGAACGTAACTAATGGTGGGGGTCACGATGTGCATGTGTATAGTGGGTGGCTAGTGGGGCACAGACTGCAGCGGTGAGGTCATTATACGTTGCCCGTCCCGCTCTCAATAAATCTACCTCATTTCATCCTATTTCTCAGCAATCGCTCGTATTATTTTTCTAACTGACCAAAGTATTCGGTTATATACGCTATACCACAGAATTGAAGATATAAATGAAGAAGAGTATTGGAAATCTGTACTTTTTGAGGGCGGAAATTATCTCAAAATCCGAAATTCAGTTTGCTCACTGCGAATTTATTAAAGAAAATGTGTGTATATTTCCGCGGACACGCACTCTCTTTACTTATTAGAGACAAATATTATAATACGTAGTCGAAAAGATAAAAATTCTGCCGAGAGTTTTTATGCAGTTGACCCAGACTATAATATACAGTTCCATTTTGAGAGTTTTCAGCTATCTTTCTCTTCTCTCCAGATTCTCGGGAAATCTGAAAATAAAGACATTTTTTAATAACAATCTTTAAAATTGAATTAAAAAATATCAATTAACTTTAAAACATCTACAATTTGTGAGCAAGCTTATGAATGAAATTTCCATTGAAGTTAAAATAAATACTTTTGTATAAGTATCATTTTTAACAAAATGAGGATTTTTTACTGTTCAAATGGAATCGAATGTTGTTGTTTTTGTTTTTGTAAAGCTATCATTACTTTTCGTTATTTCTGAGCGATCATACTTTCGCATTATGCCGGCCCTGATTTGTTTTGTTTATTTACCTGTGGAAAGATAAACAACCCCGTGGCTTTCCTCTTTGATCGCACACGACACACTTATTAGTCATTGATTCTCAATAAATATTTATAAATAAATTTTTTATAACTAAAAATCGAATATTAATCACAGTACCAAATAACAAAACTTTAAAATCACTTAAAAACATAGATTAAAATAACAGACATCGACTTACAGAACACTATTGGTTGTCAAGACGGTGATAAATTGGGCATCGATCGGGTTTCTTCGTGCTGTGCTCATGATTCCGACCAATAGGAATAAAACCAGCGATAATATTTACATATCTCACGTGGGATGTACATAAATCGGACGACTTTGTATGTTTTGTTACTCATCTTCTAGTATTATTAATCTGAAGCTTTTACCCACCAAAATTTTACGATATTTCTACCATTTATAATTATGCGACAGTTTTTTGCAGTTTTCTCAGTTTGTGTTATAGTGGAATTAGACGATTTTGCATTTAGGTGCCTCATTATTTGCTTCAAGTTGACATATTTATTTATAATCTTAATACCTTATTCAATTTATTATACCTTTTATATACTATGAGCCGGATTTTCCTCTTCTCATTAAATCTATTTGAAAGATAAGTTTCACTATTATAAACAATTATTAATATTGATACAAACTGTATTCAAGGGAACTGCTTACAAAATTTAACAGGAGATGGCAAGAAGATGGTAGACAGTTTCCTTGGATACAATTGTATCAATAATTGTTTTCATGGAACTTATTTATCAAATAGATTTAATGAGAGACAAAAAGACCGGCCCTAAGAATGTTTCCAGTGCTAGAGCATACTAACCATTTATTAGGCATGTTTCCTAGCAAAGAAAATGTACAACAGGGTAAATAAATCTATGAAAAATTTCAACAAAGGCGAGCACAAAGATAATCAATCCTTAAACTAAAAAGTTGTACACACAATAGATTACAAAATCATTAAATTTACACACTATCACTAAAAATGTTACTGTTAAACAACTCGACGATAAAAGTTGAAAAAAAATTCACACCTGAACACAAGAACTAAAATAAAATTTAACAAATTTTGTAAATTTGCAAACATCCAATCTCTTTCTCTAAAACAGAGATAGTGATCTGGTCACAAGGGACAAATTTTCGTAAACCTCTTTGTTTATTGGAGCTGTCAAAAATATATGTCATAATGCGCATTCACTCCCCTTGGTTTCCTCAGCCATATTAGGAGTTTCAATTATCTTAGGTGTAATGTTTATCGCTTCTAGTACTTTAATTCAGTGCTTAACACCAAAAGAAGTTGCAAAAAAATATTGTAGAATGCTACAAATAAATAACTATACAGGGTGTTTCAATGATGATACGACAAACTTCGAGGGATGATTCGTAAAAAAAGCAAAAAAAAAGAATAACACATTTTCCTAAAACGATTTCTAACCACTTTACGATGTTTTGAAAGTATGAAATTAAACAGGCTTTTCAAATAAGAAAATAATTACTCAGTGATGGTTGAAAGTACCGACTTCAAACTTGACAGGGAAAATTACTGATCATTAAAAACTACTCAGTGGCGTCCGAGTTACGGTGGGTTAGAGTGATAAAATCTTACATAAAAAGTTGTTCGGTTTAGTTGAGGAATAGATTTTCTAAACAAATATATTTTAAATAAACAAAGAAAATTTGCTTTTAAATGTTTCAAAATTGTATTTTCACTCTACACGTGTTTCGGTTTTTTAGGCCCTTTTCAAGAGTACAGATGAGAGGTACTAAATTATAATTTGTGTTCCTTGCTTATATATTGAATGTTACATCTGGCAACTTATACTAATAAAAATGGTTTGAAAGATGTGGAATTTTTTAGAAAAGTTAAATTACTTTATCTAAAATGTGGTGATCTGCGAATATTTGTTGTTCATTTGTAATCGTTTTTCTATTTTTTGGAAGCTTTCTTAATTTCCAATATTTCTAGTACGTCTAATTTTTTGCTTTTCTTTTCGGAATGAAGTAATTCTACATTATCCATATTTATAAAGTGATTGTTTTCTATACAGTGTGTTGACATGCCGGTGCTATATACGTTGTTTACAATAGACTTTTTATGCTCTTCAAGTCGCTTTTTTATGTTACGTCCAGTCTGGCCAATGTATATAGCGTCGCAGTTACTACATTTTAGTTCATACACTCCTGTCTTTTTAGTTTTTCCGTTTCATCCTTATTGTCTATTAACATTTTTCCTAGGTTATTTTTATTTACAGATATTGTTTTGCAACCTAATTTACTTAATTTATTGTTTACTTTATCACTAATTCCAGGTCTATAATTAATACATTTATGGATGATATTGGCGTCTTGTACAGAACCAGCATAAAACTCCTTATACACATTTTTCTTTTGTTTTGTTTTTATTAAATTATCTATGATACTTTCTTTGTATCCATTATTCCTTGCTATTTGTTTTATTGTGTTGACTTCTTTTTTCAAAATTGCTTGGACTTGAAGGAAAGGTTAGCAGACGGTGAACAAAACTATGAAACGATGACATTTTTATTTGGAAAGACTGGTTAGAACTATTGTGTATTACCGTATCTGTACAGGTAGGTTTACGGTAGATATCGAATTCTAAACAACAATTATGATTTTTTATGTTGATGTCTAAAAAGTTTAAACCGTTTTCATTTTCTTTTTCTAACGTGAACTGAATTTTTCATTAAAGGAGTTAAGTAAATTTAGAAATTGTTTCAACTGTCTTTCCGTACCTTTCCAAATGCAAAATACATCATCTACATAGCGTATCCAAAAGAACACATTTTCTATTAAAATGTTTTAGGTGTTGAATAATTTATTTTCAAAATCTGACATGAAAATTTCGGCTAATAAAGAAGAGATTGGTGAACCCATCGATAATCCGTCTAACAACTTATAAATTTCTCCGTTGCATTTAAAATAATTTTGGTTAGTGCAATTTTTAATAATGATATTTAACTCTTTTTTCTTTTCTGCGCTTATATCTTAATTATTTATAAGTTGGTCTATTATATTAAATAAAGTTTGTAGTGGAATTGACGTAAAAAGACTTTTCACATCAAAAGATACTAATTTCGCATTTCTAGGAATTCTTAGGTTTTTAACTTTTTCTATGAACTGAAAGGAATTTTTGATTGAATATCTCGATTCAAAATTTATGACAGCAGGTAGTAAATTATTTAATTCCTTGCAAAGTTTATAGGATGGGGCATTTATGTAGGATACAACTGTTCTAAGAGGGTTGTCTTCTTTATGGATTTTGGGTAATCCGTAGAACAATGGAGGTGACGGGTTCATTATTTTAAATTTATATGTTTGTTCTGGTGGTATGACTGATGTACACTGCTTTAAGGTTTTTATGATGTCGGCTTGATATTTATTAGTTGTGTCATGGTTTAATTTTATTATTTCATTAGTGTTTAGAATAGAAAATATTTTTGTGTTATATTCACTTTCGGTTAAAATTGTCGTGTTGCCTTTGTCTGCTTTACAAAGAATTAGATTATTTTCTTGAATTATAGTTTTTATATTTTTTATAGTTGCTATTTCGTTTCTGCTATTTTTACAAATTTCTATGTTATTAAATAAATTAGCGATACTAAATCTATCTTCAATATCTGTCTTCGATATCTACCGCAAACCTACCTGTACATATACAGTAATACACAATAGTTCTAACCAATCTTTCCAAATAAAAATGTCATCGTTTCATAGTTTTCTTCACCGTCTGCTAACCTTTCCTTTAAGTCCAAGCAATTTTGAAAAAGAAATCAACACAATAAAACAGATAGCAAGGAATAATGGATACAAAGAGAGTATCATAGATAATTTAATAAAAACAAAACAAAAGAAAAATGTGTATAAGGAGTTTTATGCTGGTTCTGTACAAGACGCCAATATCATCCATAAATGTATTAATTATAGACCTGGAATTAGTGATAAAGTCAGCAATAAATTAAGTAAATTAGGTTGCAAAACAATATCTGTAAATAAAAATAACCTAGGAAAAATGTTAATAAACAATAAGGATAAAACAGAAAAACTACAAAAGACAGAAGCGTATGAACTAAAATGTAGTGACTGCGACGATATATACAGTGGCCAGACTGGACGTAACATAAAAAATCGACTTGAAGAGCATAAAAGTCTATTGTAAACAACGTATATAGCACCGGCATGTCAACACACTGTATAGAAAACAATCACTTTATAAATATGGATAATGTAGAATTACTTCATTCTGAAAAGAAAAGCAAAAAATTAGACTTACTAGAAATATTGGAAATTAAGAAAGCTTCCAAAAATAAAAAAACGATTACAAATGAACAACAAATATTTGCAGGTCACCACATTTTAGATAAAGTAATTTAACTTTTCTAAAAAATTCCACATCTCTCAAACCATTTTTATTAGTATAAGATGTAACATTCAATATATATGCAAGGAACACAAATTATAATTTAGTAACTCTCATCTGTACTCTTGAAAAGGGCCTAAAAAGCTGAAACACGTGTAGAGTGAAAATACAATTTTGAAACATTTAAAAGCAAATTTTCTTTGTTTATTTAAAATATTTAATAATGTTTCACAAGGAGCCAACCGCAGAATCAGTACAATATATAAACGAATATTATCCATTTCTTGAACTCTGGTCCTAATGGAGCCAATGCAATCTACATTTAAAAATACGCTTCTAAACATTCTCTAGATGTATTTTGTCTCACTATTAAAGAATCTAATACTGGATATGCATACCGCATTTTGTCCATATCCGTTTGACTAATTGCATTTTCTTCTCTTTATATGATAAGTCGCGTTTTGCTCGTCAGCCCATATTATTTTGTACAACATTCGTCAAGGAGAAAATTTATTAAAAGTGAAACAACAATTTCTTATTTGCGTTATCTTAATAGTACACAATGAACAGGTGGTTGGGAATGTCAACCGTGGTATCCAAAAAAAATTCCTATATTCTACAAATGTGACAAACAAAACACAATTTCTCCTTTTTTGATTATTTTTGAATGCTTTTATTTGGACATATCTTAAGTGGTACACCTGGTACAACCACCTCAGACCACACATACACAAACCAAATAATGGCAGTGTTTTCCTCAAATCATTACAATGTTATGCTTATTTTGGATTATTTTTAGTGAGCCAGGAAACTACGACTACATATAAACAAACTTCTGAACCAATTTCAACTTCCACAACTGGACCTCTAATTGATATCCGATTGGGAGATATCCAACGAAATAAGAATGCTGCTATTCCTGTAGAAGGACGAAGATTATATGTAGGTGCAAATTGTCCAGAAGGTTTCAGAGCGGATTTGAACGGAGTATGCCGTCTAGAATATTAAAAACAAATACTGGAATAAATTTGCCGCTGAAGTCACCTTTAACCACTTGCATCACCCATTTTGTTATTCGTTCCTAACATGAATAGCTATATATATGTTATTTAAACGAATGAATTTTTCTCTTAGTCAAACATTTTTAATCCAAAATTTAAGTATTCGAAATTGTGAATTAAACTTGTATTACAAAGCGCTGACATAAAGCAATTAATAATAATTGAAGCGTTCAAATATCAAAGGGGATAAGTGTCAACAATTGTTTTTTGAGATATTTAAAAGAAACCATTTAAAACACATTGACATTAACACTTCGCGTTATTTAGAAATTAGTAGAAAAAATACAATGCAAAGCTTGCCACACTTAGACCCTTTACATGTTGTTTTCACTTGAACATAGTATCCTTCTATGAAGCAAACTCAATTTCACTAAAAATGGTACTTAGTCCTTTGATATTACGACGATACAATTCTGAAACATCCAGTCTCATGAAATTAAAAATATCAAAAAAATACAAGCCAACATGACACTATCCTTGAAATATGTAATATATACAGAATGTTCAGAACAAAGTGTAAATATTTAGCAGGTAGTTTCTTGACAATAATTAAGTGATTTGTCAGACAATCTTTTTTAAAATTTTCGAAATTATTTAAACTTGTTGCAACATTTAATATTTACTCACAGAACTACTACATTAGGGAAATTAAATAAATCACTCCTGATTTTTTAAACAAAACATTTTAATGGCTAGAAATTTTTAAAAAGGAGAAACTTCACCCTTTTTTATTGAAAAATTCTTGTAACCTCAAACATGTCGACTATATTTAATAATATTTTTTTAAAAGAGCTCGTACCGGAGATCTCGGTATTTGATCCATTTCTCCTCCTCCTTCAACATGATGTTTTTCTCCGCAGGTACCGAGAACTCGATGACATACATCACTTTCAGTTGATGGTCGAGGAGGACTATGTCAAGCTTGTTGGCTTGGATTAGCCTGACCGTCTGGAACGAGTAGTTCCAGTAAATCCGGCATTTCTCGTTTTCGACAACGGACTCAATATCTTCGGAGAATTAAGGCAGCACGGATGTCTAGTCTTCCCCGTACGAGTGTTGTTTATCGTATGTCTATCGACGTGTTGCCAGACCAGATTTTCCTGTTCGGCAGCTCTAATCCGGGCTTTCAGGCAATTTAGCTGCAGTTCAGTGACTGACTCTATATCAGCATCTCGTTGGCCACGTCGCCTGGTGTCAAATGCGAGACCAAGTTCATCTGCTGTTCTTTTTGCTGCCTTGAATAATCCTGCTCCCACTCCTGGGGGGATCTGAGCCACCGAGGATGTTACAAGCTATACTCAGTACTACTCTCACATGCGTACACTCCAGGCTCAAGAGTTCTCGGCCACCGTTGACGTGGGAGGTACACACGAGGGTCGGACGGTCTAGGATGAATACTTCTGTGAATATTAATTATCTTGCGGGTATCTCTGTCTAATTGGCGCAGTTCATCTACCGTCCACTTTACTACTCCGAAGGAGTAGAGCAGAACCTGAACGGCGAGCATATTAGTTGCAGACACCTTGTTCTTCCCCGAAAGTTCGGAAGAGCAAATCTTGTGGAGACGCTGTCTGTACTTGCCGCGGAGAGAATCCTTTATTTGTGTTACATCCTTCGGAATATCCGATACAGGACAGTCCTCCCGTGGCCTCTGACGCCTCACGGGAGTCGCGCCGGCGCATTAACTACAGACACTCCCCACATCCAGCAGGGTTAGTGACTGTTTAAGCAGACGGAGAGAACCCAGAATGACCGCCTCATGCATTTGGCCTGCCAACCATTCGGCTGACTTTTGGTGGGCCGGTAGGATATTTAGTTCCGAGAGCAGCGTAGGCTTTATCCCTCCGAGTACACCGATTATTAGGACGACCATTTTTACCGAGTAGCCTGGGTACAGTACTTGGAGCTCGTACCGGAGATCGCGGTATTTAGTCCGTTTCTCCTCCTCCTTCAAAGTGATGTTTTTCTTCGCAGATGCCGAGAACTCGATGAAATACATCACCTCGAGTTGATGGTCGAGGAGGACTATGTCAGGCTTGTTGGCTTGAATTAGCCTGACCCTCGGGTCATTGAAAATTTAATGCCATAATGGCTTTATTGTTCTATGAGGGAAATATTTATTTAAATTCCATTAAGTATTAATTTTTTTTATTAAATAAATCCACAAAATATGTAGAGAAGATTGAGACTTTTCAGAGATAGACTATTAATTTATTTCAATATATTATTAATTTTGCATTTTCCATTTTAATATATTATTTTAGTGGTTCCTTTTATTATCAATGTATTTTAAATGCAGAAAAAAACCTATAATTTTAATTAGTGTTTACCTATTTACGAAACGAATTAAGAAATGTGTTAAGAAATATTTTAGTTATTATTAATAACTAATAACTAATAACTTATTAGTATATTATTCAAATTTTTTTTACTGGTAAAATATGTATAAAATCTTTACTTTCAGAATTATTTATAATAAATAATAAAATGTTTAACTTTACTGGAACTGAAAAAATAATATTCGATATTGTTTTTTTGTCTGTATATTATGTACATAAGTATTTTTTTGCAACAATAAAATTCCTTACAAATTTAATACTTTCTCCATGAATCAGTATGAATCTTTCATATTCTTAGAATCAATAAACAATTAAAAAAACTATACTTGGCTGTCGAAACCTGTTTAAAATACACATAGGCGTAGACAGTAGAAATAGCTAACTTTTTATTCAGTTATGACTGACAATTTAAAAATATAATCAATATTACTCTGGTCGTGACTTTATTAGTTTGAATGACATTAGTGGAATTTCGGGTAATGAAAAACACGTCAGAGTTAAAATGCGAGTGATTAATTTTATCTGCTTCCACCAAGAAGTGGAAGGTTAAAACTCATGAGCCAATTCTATTTGGACATGTATAAACAAGTTTTTTATTTTCTATCAACACTGAAAATTTTAGGAACAGAAAATTCAGTTTATTCTCAAAAATGCATATTTAAATAGAAGAGTGAACCATTAACATTTTTTTATAAATCTTTTGAAATCTACCATGATTATTCTACATTGTTCTAAAAATTCTATTTGTTGAAAATTTGTGTAGACTGGAACTGTAAAGGATTGTAAATACTTTGGCCGTTCAGGAGTAAATAATGATATCGAGATTCATGATATTGATGAAAGAGTAAATCCTGAATAAGTAGTTACTTAGATTTGTGACATATACTTTGTTGTTTGGATATTTGCCTAAGTATCAAATTAGTTACAACCTGTACCAGCAGCAATGCATGTATAGGATAGACAAATATAGAAATAATTATATGTTTCTTAACCATGAAATTGAATATAGGTTGAAAATTACTCTTCTGTTTTCTTGAGTTTTATGGTTGTTATAGGTTATTAGAGGAAAAATATTATTTTACGTTTCGGAGAAGATCTTCTCCATCTTCAGAAAATTTATTAAAATACAAAATACACAATATCTGTAAAAATAGTATAATTAAAGGAAAATTTTTATTTTTTTATTACAAAACTTACCCGAAAAGCTTTAATATAATAATTATAATAGTTCCAGCTTTATTTTAAAATAACAATGCATGGTTATCTAGTAGATTATTACTTTTATTTCGTTTTTTCTGATATTGGTACATTTTCTTCCAGTAAAATTAACAATTTCGAAATCTTTACAAAGTTTGAATGCGTTTATAGTAATGGCAGTACTCACCATTTTGATTGTTTTTTATATTTGAATATTATAGTTGTGTGAAATAGACGTTTTATTAAAGTAGTTAATTTTATTGAAAAATAGTAGAGATCTGTAGAGAACTGTTATTAGTTTGGGGTTAGTTATTAATATTGTGTATAGATGGTAATGTTTAATTTGTTGCGAATTTATGTTTATGGTGGGAAGTTTGAAAATTTATTAAGGTGGGTTTATGAAATTGTTAATGTGGATTTACGTTTACGTAACAAAAAACTTTCTTTCAAACTTGAAATGGCTTGAAATTTACAATTTTTTGAAATAGTGCCCGAAAGCATGCGTAACAGGCTAAGTTTTATATAAAACATTTATTTTATTGATGAACTCATTTTTTTTAAGGAATTTGTCAAGCATACAGGACATTAATACTGGTCACGGGGAAATCTGCATAACTTCAGGGAAACTCACATTTAGTTTCTACAGAAAGTGAATGTCGATGTGAAACTTCTCAAGCGTAAAAATTTAAAAAAAAATTAATAACAACAAGTAATAACAACCCCCTGTATCTCAGAAGGTACCTCAAGGTATCTTGTGTGGGACAGGGCTTAGAGATAATGGACACAACCAGTGTCCGAATATGCTAGGATTAATTTCTGATTTAGAAAAAAATCCTAGCTTCACGACAGGGGATCAAACCCGGAACTACAAAATGAGAGGCTATTGTTCTTACCACTCGACTACGAAGCCACCTAGAGCAGTTTTATCTAGTCTTTTGTTTCAGTTTATCCCAAACCATTCGAAAAATAATATAGTATAATTTCATAGACACACTGAATACAACGTGGTGATTTAGTTCGGCACAATGTTCATAATATTGTTATTAAACGGTTTTTTTTTTGGAAAACGCTGAAACACGTCAATTTTATTATTTTTTTTAAAGACGCTGACACGTTTTTTTTTGTCGTATCTTATTTTTGACCTGTGACGTCATCATTTCTTTTTTTATTGCTACCCCTCCCTTTAATAAAAACAGATTCCTTATTGTTTTATGAGTACAATGTTACTCAATTTTAGTGGTGTTCTAAAGCATCGAATTCGTATCGAAATGGAAAATATCATCCTGAAAATTATTGAACGTTTAATAAAAAGTGTTTACACATGTGTCGGCCTGTATCCGGTTGTTATTAGGGGATATTTTGAACAATTGCGTTAAATGTTAATGTTCTTTATTGAATTATGTTATGAATATTGTGCGGAACTAAATTACCACCCTATATATTGTATTTCTTAAGAGCATCACTAATTGGCGCGATGAATTTTACATTATTCAACAGGTCAAAAGATCCAATTACAGAATAGGAACAAAAAAAGAGATAAACTTAATCCATAAAACATTGATATTTGACAAGATAAATATTTAATATAAGTATACACAAAGAAAAATAAAATAATGATTATACTAAAAAGTCTGAGAAAAAAAATATCAGGAAAAGTGTAACATAAAAAAATATATCAGGAAAAGTATAACAGAAAAAATATATCAAGAAAAGTATAATAACACATAGAACCAACCAAAACAAATATTAGTTTTATTTGACCAGAATAAAGCCTTTGATTTAGGGATCTTGATTTACTTCTCAAAAAATCTGACACATTATGAGTTCGTATTTATGCGTTTCTTGAAAAAAGATAAAATAATTATTGGGTATTACAAAAGCATTGCTTCAAACCTATCATGATAATAATAATAAATGCCTATAGATTTTTATATTTTATTTAGATAAGAATGTCAGTAACATTTTTATCTGAATGAGCTAATGTAAAAGTTTTAGGCATAGAATGAATCATAAACAAAACTTCCAATACATTTTATCATAGAAACTATTAAAACAACTACTCACTCTAAGAACAAGAACTGCATTGAATTAAATGACAGTGTTATTAGTATTAGAAGTGAAAAAAATATTGAAAAAATACTAACTCACCAATAAAGATAATTTTCACTCAAGAAATGATTTCCTCCAGTTACAATACAAAAAACGAAAACTCCTAGTACGATATATATCTACTTTTATTCTTCTGAACTCTTCAGGGGGTAAGTCCGCTTATAAATTATTTATAAAAATATTTAAATTAGATAATTCAAAATATGAACATTTGTCAAATTTATTTTGACAATTTAAATTTAATGACAATATCTAGATTAACTATTGTAACTACGATAATCATAATAATACTGATCATTCATTGCAGTTCTTGCTACTAGACTGAGTAGTTGTTTTAATAATTTCTATGATAAAATCTATTGTGTTGTTTTTGATTCATTGTATGCCTCAAACTTTTATACTGGCACATTTAGATAAGAATGTCAATATAAAGTATAAAAATGTATAGGTATTCATTATTATTATCATGGTAGGTTTCAAAGAATGCTTTTGTAATACTTAATAATTATTTTGTTATTTTTTTCTAGAAATGCATAAATACGAAGCAATAATATGTCAGATTCTTGAAATTCATGAAAAGAATGGACTTATTTAGGTTAGGTTAGATGTCATAAATTTTGATTTATTCCTTTCGAAAATAAAATATGTTATGATGACAGACAAACAGAAAATTTCTCATAAAATTGAGGAATTTTATGAGAAATTTTCTGTTTGTCTTTCATCATGAATAATTACTCATATATGATTAACCTACGTTATAAAATATGTTAGTTTTGAAAATGAAGCTTTAAATTAGTTGAGTAGTTATGTAACAGGTAGGACTCAAAAGTTGTAATTATTATTGGTAATGGATAGTCATCCACAAGAGAAGGGTGGTATCCTTGGACCTGTATTATTTTCCTGTTTCAGATTGCACAGCGATATCAGACGTCTACGAGTTTGGATGATGTCAGATATGAGATACATCCAAAGATTTATCCAACCCATAGTAGCTTTTAAAAGAGGCAGTGTTATGGTACCGGAAGAAATATGTGTTAGAGGACGCATCGATCTGTACATCTGCAGGAGGATCATCATTGGATAAAAGTATGCCAACGATATTGTTAGTAACATTGTGACGAGCTGCTATTGGCGAAAATTTTATTTTTATTGATGATAATGCTCGCCCTCATCGTTCTTAGCAGTATTCAACGTCCTTGAAACTCCCGGAATTGATCACGATTCTTGTCGACCGCGATCTCCTAACCTGAATCCCATTGAACATATGTGGGATTTATTGGGTAGTATTCTTCCAATTTCATAGGCCCATATCCCACAAGATGTGATAGATTCCATCATCAGAAACATGCTCAGAGGTTACTTGAAGTAATTAGATCGAGAGAAGAGAATACGACGTCTTTAAGGAAATGGCAAATTTTGGAAGAACACTTGCAAATGCTACGTGTCAGTTCACAGTTAGAATGTTCAGCAACGTTCTAAGAACTTTACTATGTTTAGTGAGGTGGTATCAGTACTAGAGAAAGTTGGAATAAGTTCTCTAAAAAGTTGAATATTTTAACATTATAGTCTCAGATAGCACAAATACGTCCAATGGATATCCAATGGACACCCGCAATAAATTTACTGGATATCCAATGGAGGTCCAACTTTTGTCCAGAGAACTTTCAATGGACGTCCAATCGATGTCTAGATGTCACATAAATCTGCACCCAATGGACATCCATAACTTGTCCATAGATGTATATATACTAGACATCGAATGGATGCCCAATGAACGTCCAAAAGCTGCAAAAATCTGCATCCAATGGACGTCCACAACATGTCCATAGAGAACTCTACTGGACATAATATGGGTCCAGCTATTACAAAGTTGTGCGTCCAGTGGACGTTCAGAACATGTCCATAACCCAGAGAGGAATCTACTGGCCATAACATGGATTATATTTTAACAGTTACGGCTAGTAATGGTAATGGTGGGGGAGGCTGACGCTTGGCAAGTAAACCATAGACGGACACTTTTTACCAACCCCTCAGTTGTCCCCTCAGTTATGTACTTCTCTTGCTCCATCGTTGAATCGTTCCAATCTTCTAATGAAAGTCATGATATCACTCAGTGCGAGGGAGCTCATCTCCGCTCTTAGAATATTACGGCTGGTAAAATTTAGGTTGTCATATTTTACTATAGGAGCGTGAGAGTCAATCGATCCTTTAAGGCCTAACTTGTATCGAGACAATAAAGTTATGAAAAAATTGTAATTGAAATTAGTGAGAAACAGTCATAAAAATAGTATGTCTAGTTAAGGAATTCCTATATTGTGACGGGACGTCCGGGGTAAGATGCTACAACAATTTAATTATTGTACAAAAAAGTATAAACTTGAAATAAAAGTATTGAATTTAACCTATTGACTACACATACAGCAGTAACAGTATTCAAGTTTGCTTAATATAAATTGTTACTGCCCAGCAAGAACCGCGAGGAGGTATGAGAAATTCTTGTCAGGAAAGAATGGATATGGAATATTAGTATAGAATAAAGAGATTATTTAAAAAAGTAACAAGAAACCTTTAAAAATAAAATAAAAATAAAAAATATACGCTCAAAATGGTAACAGAAACAAATATTTTTCTCAATAAAACCTGAAAAAGAATGTTTCTCAAGCGCTAAACTATGAAAGCACAAAAACGGAATTAAATAATGCAGTTGATTCACATCTTCACTTCACATCACTTCACTATACCTCACCTCACATTGCTTCTTCCTCTGAACCCTCGGACTTCTCACCCTCTTCTTTATTTACTATCCTCGTTCAAATTTATAATAAATTTATTTCTACTATTTATATGAAATTTGGCAATTTCTAAATAATCATCCTCAATTGCAATTACTTTCCTAATTCTTTTTTCCCAATCTCTCTTTTTAATTTTCAACACTACATTTTGAACTATCTCTACGACTTTTTTATCGAATTGCGGAAAAACATTTCCTATTCTGACGTGTTTCTTCAATTTACAACAAATTAATTCAATCGGGTTGAAAATACTGAAATATGGAGGTAATCTCAACACTTTGTGACCATATCTCTCCGCCACATTATCTATGATAAACTTCTCATAATTTTTCATTTGTAGGACTTTCAACAGTTGTGCTTTATTATAATTTTCCTCATAATAGAGCTCATATTCCATTAAAAGAATTTGCAACAAGAAATTATTGTAAAAAGATTATTGTAAACATTAAGGCAAATTTGTTTCGTTTGCTCGTTCAAATGTATCGATTTTTCCTTACTGAAAACACTAATGAACTTTGATTTTCTTTATCAATGTCAATAGTATAATATTAATATTACTAAGTAAATTATATCTGATGTAATTATGTAATGTAATTTGTTCCATAGATATAAAAGTACGACTTACCTCAATATACCTTCCTTAAAAAATGTATGTCGTTGCTTTTAAATGTGTCATTATTATGATACATTCAGTTTGTTGCCTAGTTCTGTAATTTAACAAACAGTCTATCTGCACTGTACATTTTTCTATCCTTTGGTTATATAATAAAGCTTTAAAAAATAAAATAAAACATTTGCTTAGATATTATACTAATCTAATCTTATATTTGATCAATGATGAACATAAACTTTGAAAACTCCAATCCACAAAAATTGTTTTTAACCAGTAGCTTCAAAATTATATGGTATAATGTTCCTTTACACATCTAGGTATTAACAGACCTGTAGTATTAATTCTAAAAAAGTTTAATGAATTAGGACGGGAAGGTATGTATGAAATGCCATCCATATGTAATTAATGAGTTATCATAGGCATAATTATTTATGAACACTATTTTTAAACTAAAATAAACCAAATTCTTACTTACTTTAGTTCAAAGTTTATGTGCTACACAAACAATACGAGTGAATTTGTTTGAAATCGATAACAATCAACGAAGATTTTTAATGGCAAAGTAACAAACGCTGTCTCAGCTTTGCCAGATTGGAAATTTGATTTTCCCCCATACAACCTGACAAAATACCATAAATTCCCCCCAACACAAAAATGTGGGAATTTTAGAATAAAACTACTTTTTTTACTCATAAAAACAAATTTTAGTTAAAATTTACAATGTCAATAATGTGTAATACAAACAATAAGTGCATACAAAATATTAAATGATACAATAATTACTACATTTAACATATTTACATTTGTCTTTTTCTTTCAACTAAAAGATGTTTCAATAAGGGCGCATGATTTGAATTGCGCGCCAGTTTGGCTGCCATAACGTCACAAGATTACGTCATGCCAGGTCGATAGGACACAAATGGGAGTTAGTAAATATGGAGCATTACACGATAGAACAACGCGTCTTGATTGTTAAATATTATTATCAAAATGGTGAAAGTTTGATTGCTTCGATTCGTAAATTGCGTCCAATTTTCGGTCGAAATAATGTTCCTCATTCATCAACTGTGAAAAGAGTAATCGAAAAATTCGAAAGTACTGGTTCGGTTAGTGATGTGAAACACTCGACATGAGTTCGTAGAGGTCGTTCAGAACGAAACATTACGGCAGTTCGCGAGAGCGTGGCCGAGAGTCCAGGAACGTCGATTCGTCATTGTGCACAAGAATTGCACGTTACAACAGCCACTCTTTAGCGTATTCCAACTAAAGATATGCATCTTCAGGACTACAAAGTCCAAGTAACTCAACAACTGAACAACGAGAAGTGAACGCCGATTTTGCGGATAAAATCATTTTCAGTGATGAGGCCCCTTTTTCACTTCGATGATTTCGTTAATAGGCAAAACTGCCGCATTTGGGGCTCAGAAAGTCCACGAATGATTCATGAGAAAGTAATGCATGAAAACGTGTCACTGTTTGGTGTGCATTGTGGTCTAGAGGAAGCATTGGGCCGTTTTTCTTCGAAGACGAGGCAAGTAATGCAGTAATGGTGGATGGCGAACGTTTTCGTGCTATGACAACCCAGTTTTTTGTGTCTCAATTGGAAGATATTGCTCTCGACGACATGTGGTTTCAGCATACCGCCCGTGAAACATTGATAGTCTTGCACGAGTCTTTTCCTGGTCGTGTCATCTCTCGGCTTGGTGACCAGAATTGGTCGCCACGCTCTTGCGATTTAACACCTTTGGACTTTTGGCTGTGGGATTATCTGAAGTCACAGGTTTACGTCAACAAGTCCGCGACCACTGAAGCATTGGAGACCGAAATTAGACGCTATATTGTCAAGAGAGAAAATATTCATTATTTAATTATATATTTAAATATTCCAAGTCAGAAAATATTCCAAAATAATTCATAAAAGTTTTTGGGTGTGTATAATTGAATAATTTCTAAACAATTTATATTATTATTTATTTATATAATAATAAAAACAAAAGTTGATGCATTGGCTTAAAATCTAGAACAATAAAAACTATGACATATCTAGAGACCTACATACGGTTGGCTAATTAAGGTCAGGTAATTAAGTAGGATTGCAAAGTCTGCACTATTTTGGTGGGTACGGTGGAAGATAGGTGGATGGGTTAGTACATGTTTGAGGTTGGAAGACAGTGGGTGTATGTGTAGAAAGTACTAAGAAAGAAGGGATATATCTCCTCAGCCATGGGTTTATTATTAGAAATAATGTAAGTATCAATTTTTGTAATTAGAATAAGTTTAGTTAGGGACTCTCTCTTTACATTGTTAAACTTTTATTTAAATAAATGTTATATTTTCGTAATTTCTGCTCTTTCAGTATCATCTGCTACACCCCTAGTGCGTATCTGGCTTTAGGACAAGTCGTATACGTAACAATATCAACGAAATACCGCCACATGTATGCAACACCGTTATTCAAAATTTCGCCAAAAGAGTACGCATGTGCCAGCAAAGCCGTGGCGGTCATTTACCAGATGTGTTATTCCGTACATAACTCCCAAATATCTACATTATATCTCAATAAATATTGCAATACTTTGCTACAGAAAACCATGTTTTATTCAAACTTGAAATATTGCGCTCTTATTGAAATACCCTTTATAAGTTGGAACTTATTAATTAACCATTAACCTGATGTCATATCTACTGGATATCTGTTTGACATGGATCCAGTGGATGTCGCAATATGGACATCCACTGAATATCCACAGAACTCTGAACACATTATGGACATAAAATAGACGTCCAGTGGATAACCTTATTCCGTACATCCACTGGAAGTCGTGATATCCCAGATAGCACAAGAAATTGTAGTTTGGACATCAAAATGTTACAGTTGCTAGAAAGATTGGTTGTTTGGTTATAGTAGCTATTATAAAAACCGCATTATTACGATTTAAAGATGTAATGGTGGTCAAAATGGGGAATAATATTCTGGCCATCGAAACGTAACTGGAGCCAAATGATCACTAGCCTACATTGACTTTCTTTTTGATTATTATGGTTGTTTTAATGCTAGCTACGAAACGATGATTATGGCGAAGGTATAACCTGCAGTTTAGCTTTTTATGGAAATTGTTTAACTATAGAATCGTCTCAAATATTACTTATTCAAGTGTACTTAGTTATAACTATAACTAAAATATACCTTTATAGGCATAAAATCAAACGAGATGTGGTTATGTTTTCGTTTTAAAGGGTGTTGTCAAATATGGACATCCATCATACTTATAATACAATATACTTACAGTTCTTGGTCAATGAACAATGAAAAAGAGGGTCAAATCTATTACCGTAGGCATTATTCCTGTAAACTTACATAAAATACTCATAGAAACAAAGAGAGCCACTGTCCATACAGCAAAAGGAGGTCCAGTGGAAATCCACTGGATGTACCTCATGGACCTGATGGACGTACGACGGATATCTATCTAGATACCAGAAGTAGTCCACTGGACAACCGTTTGCCACAAAATTGTACATCCTGTGGATGTCCATTCACGGACGTCTAGAGTCCTAAAAATGGATTATTGTTTTTACCTACATTAACTGCATACACATAGGGACATGAAAGCTTCTGGTGGTCGGGTCACGCCATCTATCGGTTTAGTTTTAAGCTATAGAGACTAGTATTATTGCATTGTATTATATTAAAAAACTCACCTTGTCTGCGCGGGGACCTCTGCATTTGTAGCCTGATGCTTAATCACTGAGCCATTGAGATCTTTACCAGAAGAGCGTACAATAAATGGTTACATAGGCAAGGCAATACATTCATATACAAAATTGCAGTATTAAAAAAATTCTAATATAGATAATTCATTAACCGATTAATGCATTATTTGATTACAAGTAATTTTTTTGATATCTAAGATATTTTTTCCAAAAATTGCGAAATTAAACGGCAAAAAATTTGGTTTAGCAAATTCCTGATTTCACCAGCAAAAATTATAATTTATAATTTTCTGTTCAATTTTGCCGATTAGAAAATTATTTTGTATATCAAATAATTAATTCCTGATAATTATTCACATTATATAGAAATTTGTATATTAAATTTAATTATAAATTGTTAATAATGAATAATATTACAAGAAATAAATAAATTAATAAAAATTTAAAAAAAACATTCCTGGAGTTGAATAAAAACCCCGATCGGTCGCGTGTGAAGCACGAGTTATACAGTGGCGAATTCAGGTTTTGTCCAACGAGGGACGCAATAGTGGTGTATTTAGGGGTGATATTAGAGGTAACTGAAGCAGCAATTTTACGACTTGCAACACATTTGCACAGAAATTAACGTAGTATTAGGTGTAGAGTGTAAATTGTCATCATGTCATCCACTATCTCTGGCGCGACTTCGCTTATTAGTTGTTGTGACCAAAGTAACATATTAACAGCCGACTAAAATATATTGAGTGTGAATGTTGGTATCTTAGGTTTATTATTGACGTTGTTGACGTTGTCTTAAAAACTGAATTTTCAACGTATAGATTAGAGTCATTCTTTAACATTTTATGGATGACGCCGACGCATCGTTGTGCGACGCGTACATGATAAAGACCTAAGAGGAAGAGCTAAAATAAACAATATATCCAGTGGATATCCATCACATGTCCACGGACATGTGGACCAGAAATGGATCAAAAATGGACACCGTATTGATATCCTATGCTATATGGGTGAAATATCTTATTTTAAGTATAATTCAATTAATTCCGAATATATTAGTGCTATACATTTGATAATATCAAACAGCACAATCGATGGCACGGTTATCAAAACTGATTAAAATATCGAATTAGTAAATTAAAACGTTATTTTAGAGGTAAATTAAACAAAATATTGAAAATTCAACGTAATGGCTGCCGTTCGGGTTGTTCTTGTTTGATTGAAAATATGGCGGCAAGTTGGTAGAATTTGGCATATGTTTTTGGTAATGATGCTTGAAATAAGCCAGAATAGGGATAAAATGGTACTAGCAAACTCTTTTAGCCGAATGGCAAATTTAACTAGTAATGTTGGCCAAAGTATAACTAGAAATCTGACAAGAAATTTGTTTAAAATAGTTAGCAAGTTTCCTCGCCAAAAAATGGCTAAACTATTATCTGTAAAAAAAACATAAACGCTCGTTTGTTTATGATACAGAAGGCACAGGCTCAGTGTATGACATAACAATATACATTTCATTCCTGAGATAACACCTGTCTACTTATTTGAGTTTCGCATTTATTTTATAATGGTTACTATTAAGAGAGAAGAGAAGAGAAAATTGCTATTACTTTATCTCTGAGTTCACAACCATTACAAATTATATTGTCTGTGCATTTTGATTTCACCTTTATTTAATTTACTACTTCAAATATTTACATAATAACTCCATTTTTTGAGGGATTCAGACATAAGATGATTAAATTTGATGTTCCACTCAGTGGAATGGTTTTGAGGATAAGTTTCACTATCTGTCATATATTTAGGCTAAACTATTGTCTGTAAAGAAACCATAACCTCTCGTTTGTTTATGACACAGGAGGCACAGGCACACTGTATGACATAACAATATACATTTCATACCTGAGATAACACCTATCTACGTATTTGAGTTTCTGCATTTATTTTATAATGGTTACTATTAACTGATAAATGCAGAAGAGAAAATTGCTACTACTTTACCTCAGAGGTCACTACCAGTACATATTATATTGTCTGTGCATTTTGATTTTATCTTTATTTAATTTACTACTTCAAATATTTACATAATAATCCCATTTCTTGAGGGATTCAGACATAAGACGATTAAATTTATTGTTCCACTCAGTGGAATGGTTTTGAGGATTAGTTTCACTATCTGCCATATATTTAGATATGAAGTATGTAAGCACTCCAAACAACACTTTGTTTTAAGGTTATATAACTACCCTGTTGTTTAGACCCAAAATAGGCTTTTATGTCGACAAAATTACTTTAAAAAAGGGCTTTTAGTAACAGCTTCTTTATTATTTTGTCGCAATGCGGAATTAACAGGTAAGAAAATCGCCAAATAAAGTAGTCATGTTTTGGCTAATTTCTTGGCAATAGTTTGGATATCAAGACTGGATTAATAACTAAAATCATGCAAACATATTCTAATCATTTTTATACTTATAATGGCAATATTAGTTGTTGCCATTTAATTACTTGCTCATACATGACTTTATAACCAAACTTGCATTGCCATATTATGGCTACTATAAATGACAAGTATATAGTTAAAAAAAGGCCATCATTACATTTTTGTGTTTAAATTTTATGTTGAACCACGACTAAAATAATATGGCCAAAATGCAACTTGACGAAAGCCATTAAAGCGTTTTTATAGCCGAATCTTGGTTATTTTAGCTAAATAGCATGTTTGTTCTTCTTGGGATCAATAGATATTCAATACATGTTCATGGACATAAAATGGACGTCCACTGGATGTTGTATGCTGTCTGGGGTTTATATTTTTTTATAATAGTTAGAGCATGTCTAATTACATAATTATAAGAAATTACAACCTATTAGATATTCCTCCCTCGAATAACAGCGATTAGATAGTCTCAAATACTATAAAAATATTTATAAATTCTCTTCCACAATTTTAAACTTATTATGTAATGTAAATTTTTTTAACAAATAACAATTTTTTATTTCTTTTCAACTTCTTTTTTATTTAAAGTTTATTTCAAATTTACTTGCAACATATAAAAACGGCTGCTTCTTTGATTTCTTTGTCACCGTCAAAGAAGCCAATGTTTTTTACGTTGCAAATAAATATGATATAAACTTTACATTAAAGAAGCTGGTAAAGTACGATTTGTCACATATTTATTATTTATATGGAAAATCCTTTGGATACACCACTGCTAAAACGTTAAATTGCCTGAAGGTATACAATTTAAAGTCTACCTACTTTATTAAGAATTTGAAAACATATTGATTTAAACATCATGCCGCAAAGGTCCTGTTATAATTTTAGCTGTGAACAAAGAGTTGGCGTATATTAGTTCAACAAAATAATCTTAATGAATTTGTTAAGATACATTGTTATTTCTTCAGTAGTTAGTGGATTAGTTTTATGTCAAGGTGGCGATAAAATATGGACTCCTGACGAATTTGCGGAATTAATGAATAAAGAAAGTAAGTTGTAATCATGATTTAATTAAAAACATTACCCCTAGATGGTATTTTTTTGTAATAAATAGATTTTTCTCATATTAAAATAAGAATTTAAAATTGTTAAGTAGTTAAAAATTTTGTTAACGTTAGTACCTATTGCTTTTTTTTAAATTTCAAAACAGTAAAACGACATAAAATAAAATTATTAGGTGCTTATCATTCATCGATATCAGGATAATAAAACTCGAACTTTTACATTAAGTCGATGTTTTGGTTTATTTTTAAATCATCCCCAGGGCTAAAAAATTAATAATATGTCAGGTCACTCATGTAACGTTACTTACTTCAATCGCATTTAATTTAGTGCAAATTTAATTTTAGTACGTTCTCTCATTAATATAACGAAAAATATGCAAGTTACTTTGAACACAATCGTTATCTAAAGCATTTTTTG
The DNA here is from genome assembly GCA_029963845.1 of Rhamnusium bicolor. Classification (NCBI taxonomy): domain Eukaryota; kingdom Metazoa; phylum Arthropoda; class Insecta; order Coleoptera; family Cerambycidae; genus Rhamnusium; species Rhamnusium bicolor. The sequence continues at coordinate 644,074 of JANEYF010001486.1, read as the reverse complement.
ATTTGACGCAATTTTTTTGGGCTCTCCTGAGACTTGCCTTCCTTATGCACTATTTTCACTAATATTCAACAGGGTTCTTCCCTGGACACCCAAGTTATTGTAAAGTTTCATATTTCCACGTTAAGCACAACAATCACCAGCAACACACAAACACGCAGACTAATAGACACAGATACTCACATATGCGGATAATTTTTCTATTTCCGGGTCTCAAAACGTCCATTTTCATCTTAATCTGGAACTCGATTTATTTCAGGACGCAAATACCACAATAAATTTGCTCTGTATATACATATATAGTATCTCACTTAACACCCTATAACTTTTTTAATTTTTATCCGATTTAAACTAAATTTATATGAAAAGATAGATATCATTAAATATGACCACAAAGTACCCTCTTCAAATGCAGAGTCATCTACGATGCAATATTGAATGAAATAAATGCTAAAATATATTAGGCACTTTTTTTACAAAAAAAAAAAGAATTAAAAAAAGTTGTTTGGAATCATCTCGAAAGGTCAAATCTAGAATTTGATTAAGAATAAAAAATAAAAAAACATCGCCAAAACAGTTGAAAATTAAGTTTTTTTTAGATAAAATCGAAAAATTTGATTAAAATGTTGAGAATCTTCCCTGGTGATTTTTTTTATTTTTTCACCTGTTGACGAAATTTTTTATTTTTTTGTTTTTAACCAAATTTTAGATTTGGTCCTTCGAGATGATTCTGAACAACATTTTTTAATACATTATTTTTATAAAAAGATGCCTAATATGTTTTGCATTTTTTTCATTGAATCTTATATCGTAAGTGGATTTGCATTTGAAGAAAGTAAATGATTTTTTATATGATACGTAGATCTTAATGACCTCTATCTTTTGAGATCAATTTGGTTTAAATCGGATAATATTTAAAAATGTTATGGGCGGTGTTACAGTCTTATGTGAGACACTCTAGATGAGGAAGTAAAATTAATTTCATAAAACTGAAGAGACGAAACAAATAAAATAACGAAGCCAGAGGTACCAACTCGCATCCCGTGGACGCCCATGCTCCAAAAGAACAAAATCTAGGTAGAGGTCTTGCATTTTTAAGCAGAAACCGATAAAATCCCGGATTCACGCAAGAATCGAAAAAGTTTAAAAACGGTTCAAGTAATATTTTTTTAAAATTTTACCAACATCGTGATAGAATTTCGAAAATAATTACGGGATTTGGCGGTAGAAGTTTTTGACGATTTTCCACAAATCCCTAAAATTGATTGTATCAGGTTTTGCATATTCCTCGTTTGTGAATCTTCTCCGCGCAATTACAATTAACTATAATAGAAGAACATTAACCAGTGGCGGAACTAGCTCAAATTTAAAGGTGGGTCCTGGGTGGGTCGCAAATATTTCTGTTGGGCCCTTAAAGTACAATTGAATTTAATGCAGTGCTTTAATGAACGTATAAAAAATAGGCGAGGCAGACTGCATCCTCAGAAACAGTGATACGTTGCTATGTAAAGTGTGCGAGTTAGACTGTCACAGGCCATAGACGTAAAGCAGCTGCCGCTATGACGAAACATGTGTCGTCGAAAAAATACCAAACGTTGATTGACGAAGACAAACAAAGGCGGTGGAACAGGAATAAGTTGTTATTTAAAGAAGTTTACAACGTAAATACTGTTTAACTGAACTGTGTGCCCCTATTTTGCAGTCTGAATGTTATTTACGTCACGATATCCAATTTCTCTAAGTTTATATACAACGTTTCAACGATAAACAGCAAATTTGCTATGTATCGTCAAAAACCTTTCTTGGCCTATGGGTGGCAAAACTGTAATGACATTTTTCTTGACTAGCAGGTGGGCAACAGGGTCGGCCATAAATTTTTTTGGTCGGCTCTGGCTCATCCGGGCCCAACCTTAGTTCCGCCACTGACACTAACAGAACCAATAAAAATTGTTAACAATGAGAACAAACATCACAATAAGATCTTGGCTCAGAGTTAGAAGTTGTTTTTTATCTTCTCTCCTTTTTTTATTCGATAAGCGAGATTGTCTGTTGAGGCAAACGGTAGTAAATTTGAAAACACCTTCTAATGGTTTTAACATAAGGTAAATCCTTGTTTTAGCTTAACAAGCAATAATTTCCGAAATATAGGGAGTTGAAGTTCTCAAAAATTACCACTTTCAATAAAATATCTCAGAACGCATTTGGCGTAGATCAGTCAAATTTGGGTCAATAATTTACGCAGAGTTGCTGATAATTCACTAAATTGGTGTGAAAATAACATAAGCAGAGGCGGAGATAATATGGGGCAAAACCCCTAAAAAATTTAGAATTTATGCGCCAATGGGTCTTTCGGACTTTCGATCAATGCATTGAATTTACAATAAATGAAAATAAGTTCTCACATTTTTTTTGCAAAATGAATAATTTTAGAATTATTTTGGATTTACTGAACTATGGCATAGAAATTCTGAAATTTTTATTTGAGTAAATGTGATTCTTTAGAAAACTCAAACCTCTGTATATTGGAAACCAGTGCCTTTAGACACTAAGTTTATTAAGGTTTTGCAGCCTAAAATAATCCAATGAATAACCGTCTGAAGTTATGACATGGACTTAAAGCACACCATGTATAATGAAGTTTTTTTTTAGGAGATAAAGACAATTATAGAAATTCAGATAAATCATATGTGGAAACGACAACCAAATTACTTATCCATAGCAGAAATATTGTAAGAGGGAAATGTTTGGATGGATATGCATTTATACGTGGAAAATGTAGAGAAATAATAACCTGACATAAAATGTTAAAGAATAGTTTTTATTTATTTTTATAACTAGTTCTTAAAGTTTGTAAAATAAAAACTTGTTGGTATTTTTATGTAAGAAATAAAATATTTTTATAATAAATATCCTAAAATAGTTGTCATTTTATGACTTATAACCCTGAGATTTGTTGATTATATATATTTGGTTTTTTAAAATAAGACTAGTATTTAATATAGAATTTAGAATGAGTAATACTTACTTGTGCATCCGTAATATCATGTATATTCGACAAGATCGTTCCAAACTTAGTAAAAAATCTTTCGAGGTGTTAAATATATTTTTCTGTGTTTTCATATATTTCAGGATTAACTGGACAAACTTAAAATTCGACTTCGGGATCTCAAAATAAGAAAAAAGTTTCCTAATGGAGGTATGTCCAGAAACGCTTCGTTAAAGATTACTCCCTTCCAAAGATGGAGGCTCAAATTAGGTTTGCAACTTTTTTTCTCAAATCTGGAAAAAAGATAAAAAAAATAATTTTGGTACAGACATTTTACTAATAGGAACCCCTCTAGAGAATATTTTTTTCAATCATCCTTTATCGTTAAATTGGGTGAAATCAGCAGCTTCAATTTTATTTTTTGTATTCGAAATTTTTAACGGACCTGATTATATCATATAAAAATGTGCCTTGGAAAGCATGATTCATTTAAAACTCTTTTGTCTCTTTTATTTCTTTCACTGAAAAAATACCCTTTAGAACCGTTCCTATTAGCAGAAAATTTCTACCAAAATTTTCTTTTCCTAAATTTGAGAACAAAATTAAAAACTTAATTTTAGCCTCCATCTTTGGAGCAGCTTAACTTTTTAAGGAAGCGCTTTCGGACATACCTTAATAGAAAACTTATTCCTTATTTTGAGGCATTGAATTCAGATTTCATGTTTGTCAGTTAATTCTAAAACACTCTGTGTAAAAGGAAAGTTTTCAAAAACTTTTGTAAAAGTTATGACTTCATTTTAAATAACTCTCGTTAGTGATAGTTCTGTTTGAAACAATATATATTTTAACACTCGTAGTCTCAAAAGTAGTAGTATATAACATAACATTTTATTTGAGAAAAAATATTTTCAAACGTTAATGAAAATATATGCATAAATTCAATAGTTTGTGCCGGTTCGATAGAGGAGTTGGCTAGAGCGCACGATGGAAATTGTGACTAGACAATCTCTCCATCATTCTGCGGGTACAAATTCCGCCACCGGCACTGGCAGTGTTCGTGGGAATGTTTGTGGGTAGGTGTTTTTTTATAAATGTAACCCTCGCCCATGCAGCTTTGGCTTTGGATTCCACAGTTGTTTAATTTATGTGGTGTTTTTATATTTTATTATATTATTTTATAAAAAAAATATATAAAAATCACTCTTACAGATCAAATTACAAATTTAAATTCAATTTCTGTTGGTCACCTTAAAAAAAAGAAAAGTTTTAATGGAAAGTAATATAAATTAAGTTAAATGTTCAACACGTGTTAAGTTTACATTATGACAATTTTATAATCGACTAGCAAACTTGCTTTGAACACTAGCAATTACATTAGGTTTTATCTGATGAACTTTCTGCCGAATATCTCTTTTAAGTATTCTAAATTTGCAGATATATTTATAAAAAACTTTGCTTTTTAAGTAGCCCCATAGGAAATACTCCAGCCGGATTAGATACAGCGATCTGGCTGGCCATTCAATATTCTGTTTCCTTCCTGTTAAGGAAACTCTCATTTAACCAATTTCAAACACGCTTCGCATACTGTGGAAGAGCACCATTTTGTTCAAAAATAATATCAGGAATGAGGATTGCAATGGCAGAAATTAACTTCTCCTGAAGAAACTGTGAGTAAATTTCACCAGTTAGAAAATTTTCAAAAAGTAAGAACCCACAACTCTCACCTACAATACTGTATCATGCAATCATTTCTGGAACCTTGTGTTGCACTTCCATCATCCAATACTTATTGTATTGTAGCTAGTAGGTACTTTTAATTTTGTCTGTCGATAATACCTTTAAACAAAGACGATTTGTCGGAAAAAAATTATGTTTTTAACAGTACCTCGATTTCTGTTATACTTTTCGAATAGTTTCTCGAAAAACTAAATCCAGCCATCAAATTCATCCCATTTAACTCATGCACTGGGCTGAACTTTGAACGGATGATATTTTTTCTTACGAATTATGATTGGGATAGTCGATTTTGTGACAAAAATTTCTCGATAATTCTCTGAATATGGAAGCTTTTCCTTAAACTGACAACAGCAAATTGACCTCAATATCTTCACTTACTGATGGTCATCTGTGGCCATATTCGCTAAATTTAGATTCAATTCAAACAACAAAAACAACATTATACCTTAATTTATTAATGGTGTGATTGAATGAATTTATACTAGGATATGAGTATACAGCAGTTACATGTTAAAGGTGCGTTGGTACACCTTTGGCCAATACTAGTATACAGATCCAAATATTCTCTCTTTTATGTAAAGTTTAAAAATATTTGGAGGTATATACTGTATTTAGGCGTGACATTATAAACTTGTTTTTTTAATGGAAAAAAAGTATATTATTACACATTTGAATTCTCCTTTGAAAAATGACTCAAACGATATAATATTTGATGGGTTATGTGTGGGTCGGTATCATGATATAGGTGACTTTGTACCAAAAACATGTCATATTTGTTGGCTCACTCCAGCCGTCCCTTCAGCCGTGTACTTCCCTTGCTCCCTCGTCAAATCTCCGATCTTCTAATGATGGTCAGGATCTCATGTGATACAATAGATGTCTCCTAAGTCTGCAATGGCCTGTCAGAACTCCGATTAAAATAATCAAAGTTTTTCGACTCCTGCCCAGTAACCAGGCCGATTTTGACTTGTTCGGCCTCGTCACAAGATCTCGAGTTTGCTTAGAGATCATGGTCCTCTAATGCTTCCTCACTGTCTCGTGAGTTCAGTCATTGAGTGTTACCTGTCTTTTTATGTTGCCCAATATAAGCTCAGGTTCAAGGCAGAGTTTCTCGGTTCAAGTCTAGCCAATTCATGAGCCTTCCCGTCATCTAAATCCCAGGTATGTCTTACTTGTTTATGTCTGGCAAGCTCTTCATTCCCGTAATTCTGATTGAGAGCTGCTCTCGTTCTGTACATATACACCTCTTTTAAAGCAGCCAGGGTGTCGGAGAAGATGTATACTATCTGTTATGCACCGTTCCTTACCTCATCCTTACCTGCGATGGATAGGATGGCGTAAACCTTTGCCTGGAATACGGTGGTGTACGATGCTACAGCAACCTTTGGTTTTTATTGAAACTAAATGTAAAATTTTAAAATAAGAGGAAATAATCCCTGAAAATTGCCAAATAATCATTTATTTATACAAACAAAATATGAAAAATGGTGGTTTCTGATTGGTAAGTTTTTTACGAGGAGAGTAATCATATGAAATGCTTATGGTACAGGGCCATCAAATTTTGATTTTCTGGATATGTTTAAATGGGCGTACTCATGTACCACTTTTTGTTTGGCTTTTTTTTTGTTTACGTGATTTGAATATGATATTTAGTGATAGAAAGTATCTGATTATGCTCATTCACAATAATAAAAAAAACTGATGTGGCCAGCACATAACTTTCTTATACCAGTATATATCATCCTGATCTAAAAAATCATTCTGTTTAATTCTTCACTTAACTAATTAAATTTTAATAGCGTACCTTGAAATGTTTCATTAAAATTTTTAAATAATTAATTATCGGTGTCATTCGATACTGTCAATAATAATTCATGTCATATATTTTAAAAATTTTTTGTTGCTGACATTGACACTTTTATAACTAAATTAGACCTTTCAAACATCAAACTGTTAAATTTATCCTAACCCCATTGTATGAAGCCAAATGTGGAGGGATTCATTATAGCCTGCCAAGATGGTGTTATCAACACCTTGGTCTACCGTAGCCGCGGAGATATTGAGTCCGTTGTCGAGAACGAGAAATGCCGGATTTACTGGAACTACTCGTTCCCGACTGTCAGGCTAATCCAAGCCAACAAGCCTGACATAGTCCTCCTCGACCATCAACTCAAGGTGATGTATGTCATCGAGTTCTCGGTACCTGCGGAGAAAAGCATCACCCTGAAGGAGGAGGAGAAACGGACCAAATATCGCGATCTCCGGTACGAGCTCCAAGTGCTGTACCCAGGCTACTCGGTAAAAATGGTCGTCCTTATAATCGGTGTACTCGGAGGGATAAAGCCTACGCTGCTCTCGGAACTGAAGATCATACAGGCCTGCCAAAAATCAGCTGAGTGACTGGCAGGCCAAATGCTGAAGGCGGTCATTCTGGGTTCTCTCCGTCTGCTTAGGGCACACGATTCTGGTATCTACAGTCACTAACCCTGCGGGATGTGGGGAGTGGCTGTAGTTGATGCGCCGGCGCGACTTCCGTGAGGCGTCGGAGGCCACGGGAGGACTGACCGGCATCGGATATTCCGGAAAGAATAATAATAATAATAATAATAATAATAATTTTACTTACCCAAATAAAGTTTAAAGTTTAGTTTAAATCTTGTAAATCTTAAATATAATGGCAAACAAAGAGAGATCCTACGGAAGAAACCTTGTGCGTGGGTGGGAATATGTTCATACAAATAATTTTACTGTGTAGTTGTACAAGAATAAATACATATTATAGAGGCAATGTAGAGTAAAAAATAAATGTAATGATTTTGATTAAAGAAAAAAAAATAAACAAAACAAAATAAACAAATAAACAAACAATCAATAAATAAAATAAAAGTAAGTCTTACTAAAAACAACTTTTTTTAAGTAACAATAATAGTGATCGATCATGTTCATATTGTAATGAAACACTGAAAGATTAGGTAATATGGTACGTGTGATAGAAATTTTTTTGATCAATTAATTTATGAATGTAGTTTTTTAAAGTATTTAAAGATAGGTAAAAGATATCTCAAATTGTTTGTATTATTATTTGTTTATATGTCCCATCTCAAATGTCGATCAACAGTGACTACCAAGTACCTAATATTTTCTCCTGGTATAATATCGAAATTTTCTTGATCACATTGAATTAAAATTGTATTAAATATAGGCAAGTTTTGTGGATAACTTGTAAATGGCATAAAAAAAGTTTTTTGTGCATTTATGGTATTTTACTTCTAAAAAAAATTGCTGTATTATTTGCAAAATTGACAATGTCTTCTAAACTGAGAAAGTAAAACAAATCATTGGCTTGTAATGTGAACAATATAGGTCCGAGCACAGTACCTTGCGGTACCCCGTAGTGTACATGTTTTCCTTCGCTAATACTGTCATCTATTTTTACACGCAGAGTTCTTCCAGTTAAATAACTTTTTAAGAGGTCATAAGCAGGTCCACGGAAGCTGACATTCTCGAGCGTATTCATTAAATTTTTATCACAGACCGTATCAAATGCTTTCGCCAGGTCAACAAAGATGCATAGCGCGGGTGTACTTTCATCCATTGCTGCATATATTTTTGATGTTAAATATGCTGTAGCATCTTGCGTTGACCTAGCTTCCCTGAAACCGAATTTTTGTTCGGAAATTGTCTCGTATTTCTTAGTATAATTATATATTCGTTCTTTGAAAATTTTTTCAAACACTTTTGCTACATTTGATATAAGTGAAATAGGGCGGTAGTTTTTTATTAGTAATTTATTTCCAGTTTTATATAGTGGTTTTATAACAGCAACCTTAAATATACTAGGAAAGATACCACTTGTTAGGGACAAATTTAATAATTTGCGTTTTTTTGTATGATTCTTTTCCTTCAGAGTGTTTGATATTATGAGCCAATTTTTGACTTCCTTCAGAAGAGTATTCGTTAAATTTATTCACGATTTCACTTTTACTTACTTTTATACTCTTTATGTGCGTGTTAGTATGTTGTTTATTTACTTATTTTACACACTGCCACAAGTTTTTGGAATCCCTTTTGTTACTGTTAATTAACGTTTTATAGTAGTTAGATTTTGACGTTTTAATTAGTTCAGTTAATTTATTTTTATATTATTTATAATTATTTAGCATATTTAGGTAGCACGGGTTTCTTTGAGTAGTGATATATAGATTATTTTTAATGTTGATAGATTTTATCAAACCATCAGTTATCCATTTACTTCTTTTTATTTCATATCTTTTAATTTTAGTGCATTTATTTATACTTTCCTTTAATTTGTTAATAAAAATATCTGTAGATCTATTCACATCCTCCACTGCATAAACATCATTACAATTTTCTTGTTTTAAGAGATTATTTAGTTTGTTGTAGTTTATGTAAGTTTTAAGTTTATATTGGTCGTTTAATTTTTCTTTTTTTATTTTCAGATGAAAAGTTGTATTGAAGTACTATGGAATAATGATTGGTTATATGTGTATGCAATATTAGTGGTGTGAAATACGATATACTTTCTCCCTGAATTCTGGTATGGCTATTTATCGTGGGTTAATATTCATGTTCATATAAAATATTTAGGTAGTCTTGGGAGTACTCACTGTCTGTAAGAATGACAATATTAAAATCGCCTATCATTAAATTAACATAATGTATTTTACAGGTATCAAATAGGACATTAATGCCACATTGTTTAATAGCCTTTGTTTACTTCTGGCGATCCTAAGAAGTTGCAACTGTTTTCTAGAAAGTCTACGAGTTTCTGGAAGGTAGGAAACTCCTATTTTGGTTTAAATAATTCTCTATCGTGTCGGGTTGCATTACTAAATTTTGGGGAATTAATGTAAATTAGTAAAATATCTAATGTTGGTTGCTCAAAATTGTCTAGGGCCTGCATAATTTTTAACACATCTAATAAATCTGGCAATACCTGGGTGTGAATCCTTCTTTATGAAGTAGAATTTAAAAAGAGCTTTAATGTTATTTTGAACGATCAATTTTTTGTTCTCAAAACGTTGTTTCAACAAATTCCAAGCGATTGTGTAATTAGGAGAGGATATTTTTAATGATTTAAGTGACTGCGCAGCATCCCCTTTAACACGTGACAATAAATAATAGAATTTTTTAGATATTTGTTAATATAGAATCATCATTTATAAGTGTGTTAAATGCGTCATGGAATTCTAACCAATTCTCAAATTCCCCGTTAAATGTTGGTAAATGTATGCTAGACGAACGAAGTAAAGTAGATCCTATGTCTGTATGTATGTTAGATTGTGCTGAATTATAATTGTTATTTGAAAATTTACGTAAAAAAGTTTTCAATTTGTGCGGTAGTTTCATAAAAAGTTTTTTCAAATGCTGTTATATCAGCATCAAGTAAGATAATGGAATCGAGCCATTATTCGTGCGGCGTAAAGTAACGAACATTACATACTTGTACAAAATTATCCATGGTCAAATTTATAACCCTCAATTCTTAGATCAGGTGCATATTAATATACTTAGATTTGGTACTAGACATCCTTCAATCTTTATTTATGATACACCCCATATCAATCAGCACATGAATTCACCATTACTTTCTATGTCTAGACAATACAATGAATTGCAAAATTTTGTTGATATATTTTGTGATAATTTTATGCATTTTTCTCGTTCGCTCAAAGAAGCTGTTTTAACTAATTCTGCATTTTGACCTTGACTATTGTTGATTACGCCGTTCATGTATGTTATTTAATATTATTCGTATCTCCATCATTTAATGTTTTTTTTACTTAAACTTTTGTTAAATATTAGCTTTTATTTTTTGTGTAATGTTATGGACTTAACTAAGTCGTTTGAGCATATCCTGTATTTGGACAGCTGTGTCTGTCACACTTCTGTTTTATATTTTTTATCTTTTTTAATGCTTAGCTATAGATTTTTGCTGCGCTAAATTATATTTGTAATGAAATACTATAATTTGCTATGTTTTTGTATCCTATTTATGGACAGTTTTGTCTGTTGGATTTTAATAAACCTTATTATTATTATTATTATTATTATCAGCAATGGTTCTGATTTTGTTATGAATTTTTTCACAATTGCTCAAAGACGACTTATTGTCTGATAAATAATTTTGAAGTTCTGCTATATCATTTTCGTTACCTCTTTCTTTATTCGCAATGGTATGAAAAAAGTTCTTAAATCGTGTAAAGTGCGATTTGATTTGTGTTCTGTCTGAAATTAATACTTTCAAATCATTCATTATACACATAAAAGAAGCAATATGCCACAATTTTCTGTCAAATATCATTGTTGATGTTAACAACAACGATTTTAGATATGTACATTTTATTAATGAATAATAAAATTGATTTTCTTCTTAGTGATTTCAAAGTTACATTCTTTACCTGGCTGTAACTCATACATGAACCATTTGTGAAATTTTCTACTAGTTAAGACCTACGTAAATATTTATATTTTAAAACTGTTTTCTTCATTACCTACAATTAATATTTGTCTACCATCATAATCACGGTCAAGGTAAACGACAGTTAATATTTGTTGGGCCTTACTACTACATAAATAAAGTTATAAACCATTAGCTCCTAAAAAGACATTCAGAAGTGATTACGCTTGTGTCTAAATTTACAGTAATTAACTTTGTACTGTTTTATGAGATAGTACATTGTTTATATGCCAAGTTGTTTGTTATTTACCCAGTTTAAAATATGAAGTTTAAATGAACACATCATTATGAATATTATAATTAAAACGGTTATATATTTTTTACTAATTTATTACATTTCTGACCTCAGTGCACAACAGATGTTGAATCCGGATGAATTTGATTCATTCAATGTATCACAATCAGGTGAGTTATTTTGCTTATATTATTATTTCCCAGTTTTTGTTAGTTTAACAAGGTTACATTATTAGTCATATTAGACTAGACTGGTATCACTCCAAACCTCAATATTTACACGCAAATATTATTAAAAAACTACCATCCGATACTATCAAACATACTGAAGATGTCTGCAGTAATAATTGAAACATTATTATATAGTTAGGTAAACTAAGCAATGTTGACCAGGTTTTAATAAATAAATATAATTTGTTCATTTAAGAACTAGTTATCATCAAAGATAAACAGTTTTAATATATAATTAATTATCTTACAAGTGCAAATGTTAACATAGATTATTATTCATCATTTCTGGAATGCCGTCATATCTAAAAATAAATAGAAGACAGAAAAAGGCCAAAATATATGATAATTTGCAAAATGTAATAATCTGACAATTTTCCACGGAAAACCATTGCATATAACTTTTGTTTGAAACCAAAATTAGTTTTTAAATTTATTAGCGGTTTTCGGGTATTTAGCTAATTCCAACAATATGACGTTTAAAAAATATGTATAAAAAGCATTCAATATATTAAAAACACAATAAAAGAAGTATTTACATTCAAATTAATAATAAATACGTTTCAATCAATTCGATGTTGTTTGACGAGAAATAGCTTCGTATTTTTAGAACAGAAATATACAATGGAAATATTAAAATAAGTTAGTATCTGGTGCACTATTGACTAGGCAAACTTGTATTGTTTTGTGTGTTTCATGGGGGCATTATCTTATTTAAAAAAAATCTAGAATCAGGACTTTAAGCACTACAAACTTCTTGTTATAGGTTATGCGTATAAAGTGTGTTATTGTATATATTTAATAAAAAAAATGTTTACCTTGAACTCTTGAACTCTTAACTGCAAATAATCAGTGGTGTATTGTGGGAGAGGTTAGGGAAATAGATCTTCCTCCCAAGGAGATAGGGAAAAAAATTATACAATAATGCTTGTTTTAATACTATATGCGAGAAAGTTTGTAACTTGTACTTTTGGAGTAATTATCTCGATTTCTTCAGAAATTACATTTTGCAATTCTTCGAGAGTATATTGTTTCGTTAAGCTCCGTTTTTCAAGTGAAGAAACTGGGAAAAATCGGAAAAAACGCTGTTGGGAGAATAGGATGGCCATAATATATTTTGGTCCAGTAGTCTATCGTAAAATTCTTGTAAAAAATTGCTTGTGGTACGTGCGGTGTATGCTATAGTTTTTTCCTGTTGTAAATACTCTCAAGTAAACTCTTCATCGTGTAACTAACTACTGATTGAAACAAATTAAAGTCTGTTCACTTAAATTTTGCAGTGGTGGGTTGGACTTAGTGAGCCCCATTTACAATGGGCAATGTAGCGAGTGTATTTTAAATTGCTTATTTCCAGGCGTAATAAATATAGCATTGTGGGTTACTTAGCCTTAAGAATTAAGATAAATGCCTTTTAGGTTTATTGAATCAGTGGAAAAATATTTCAACAGAGTGTACATATGTAAATTTATTTACAATAATAAGAAATGCCTTTTATTGGTTAGCAGTGGAAAGAAACAAAATGACAAAAATAATATTGACATATTTTCTTTAAAGTTTTGAATAAGAAACTAAAATGACTGGTTAGCTATAAGAAAGCAAAACGTCTTAAAAATTTCCGTTACTTTTTATTTTGTGTACCCATAAGAAATAATGTCAGAAAATAAAACAATTTTAAATTCTACCTGCTTTAGAGCGGACCAAATTTTTTGCTGCACAATTTTCATACTTCTGCTTTAAACAATGTTATGTTTCTCTCTATCTTAATATAAAGCAATATGCTGCATTTTGAACTGACCTGTGTAAAAAAGTGGTTAAAATATACACCATACATATTATACTGCGTTTATTCATATGAGCATATAGGAAACTGTTTACCTGGGCTCGCAGAGCGACCCTTTGTCGACCGTCTTAAATATAACACATATTATTTTCAGGTAAGGTTATGGGAATATATTAGTCATTGACAATTAGGTTTAATACTTCCATATTAATATTAGTGGTCGAAAACATACTTCAATTTATATTAAAACACAATCTACAAACGTCCAACTACTACCGATGCATATGAAATAAAATAAACAATGAAAATTGATTTAATCGCTATCAGAACTTTGCACTTGTGTATATCTGTCTGCCGTCTGCACCAATCATCTGCGCGCATTTTGTTTCCTATCCTGGCTAACGCTGCAAAGCTTATATGAACAGACTTTAGGCACAACCTGTTCGTGAATATTGCAACAATACACTTACAGTAGCAACAAATACATTGATAATATGTAAAAATTAAACATTATCGAGTACGCACCATTGCTCAAAGGTGGAGTTGACCTTATTTATTCTTGATTATTTGATTCATGCCGCTACTAACTGAGATGCGCAAAGATCGAAACAAAAACTTATAGTGTCTATACTTTGTCTTCCGCCCCACAATTCATGAATGAGAGTGCGACGTATTACATACACAGCATGATTATGTTATAAAGAATAAAGATAGATAATACATACCTAATTCTGTAGTAAGATAACGGATCAAAATGATTAATAATTTAGAAACTTATTTATTTAACAGTAAGTAGCAAACAAAATCTACTAAACCTCCTTAGTTAAATTATATGATATACATTTTAATGTAGAGCTGATGTCATATAGATAATAATTGTTTATTTTTCTTGAAAATAATGCACTCCACCACTACCCATAAAAATTACTATAATAAATTGGAAGACTACCAGCCTATACGTAATCTCCACGGTAACAATGATTTTGTTGAATTATTTTGTGTTTTTTTTTTTTGTTAATTTAAACAAATTACCGTTCATTCAAAATATCATTTGAATGCTCTAGGTACCTATGAAAAATGACTATAATATAGTAAATTGGATGATTACCAGCTTAAAAGATGCACGACACTATAAATTCACTGTATTATTTTGTTAATTTAATCAAATTACCGTTCATTCAAAATATTACTAGTACATTGAGAGAAAATATTGTTTATTTTGAAAAAATACATATTTCACTCAAATAAATAAAAGTGTCATGTATCCAATTGTGTGTATTCGGTTTATAACTTCTATGCTAACTGAAATAAAATAACGATTTCTGATACACAAGTAGATACGCATATGAGAAGCAAATTTTCAAAAGTACCTACTAACTATTCCAGTTTGCAAAATTTGCGAAAAACACTGACATAGTTTTCTACGCAACACCAAAACACTATATACTGCACTTGACGCGCGTTTCGCCAACCAAGTTGGCATCATCTGGAGATGATTAAAACTAACCTTATGCTAATAAAGTATCCTATTTACACCAAAACTTTTGTCATGGTTCACTGAACCCCCACCAACCAATAAAGCGGGCTATTTGGGACTAACCCTCTGTTGCTTTCATACTGTTTTTACACTTTGTGATTTCCAAGCTTTCAAATGCATCCAGCTGTCTAGTATTTGTTACATTCCTAATTAATCTAATATTGCTAATATCTATTTCATGGTTATTCTCAAACGTATGTTGGGAAACACTGGACTTATCTGTTCTACCATATTTGAGAAGGGCCATATGCTTTTTGAATCTAGTTTGAATTTACCGTCAAGTTTGTCCAACATACTTTTAATTATAGTCCTTACAGCTAATTTCGTAAATCTCCGGCTTTTCGTTTGTTTCAATTTTGACTTTTGGATTGCCTAAAAGTTGTTGTAGTTTATTTCCCGATGAATGAACCACTGTCATACCTACATCTTTAAATATCTTACCAATACCATGGGTGAATCGTATATCAAATCGAATCAATACAAATTTTGGATTTTCTCTTTCATTTAGGAAGGTCGAGGAATTTCAAAGTGACTTTAATTTTCCTTTCCTAACTATTTTATCAATTAAACTTACAGAATATTAATTACTCGCAGCTATATCCTTAATCAATGCCTTTTCTTTTTCAAACCTGTCCTTACCGAGGGGGGGGAATCTTAATAGTCGATGGACTAGAAAACTAAAACTCGCCATTTTGTGTTGAGCACAATGGTTAGAGTCGTTAGGGATATATCTTAAAGTACTGGTATTTTATCGAGTGGAATGAAAAATAATATTAACTGAAAATTTTTGCTAATTATTATTTACTAACTTTTACAAATCTTATCACAGATAAGTATAACACATATCTTTTTAAACAATTATTTTCCCAGCTATTTGCCAAAACGCTGAAACTTGGATTACAAAAAAGATCTGTGATAAGATTTGTAAAAGTTAGTAAATAATAATTAGCAAAAAATTTTCAGTTAATATTATTTTTCATTCCACTCTATATTTTAACTTTTACCAAGAAGAGGAACTTAGTTTGTTTTTAAATTATTTTATTCGACCCCAAGGGGAATTTCCACTATATAATTTCAATTATTCTGTTCTCTGAAGCCATTAACGTTTGTTACATTAAGGTTTACAAGTTTAGTTACTTTGGATTCTTTAAATGTGCTGGCTACCTTGACGAAGCGATGCAAGCAGAAACACGTGTCGGTAAATAATTTAAAGTTTTTTAAAGTGAGTGTCAACTGGTGAGTACCTTAAGTTTTATTTATTTTTGGTTTTGCTAGACAGAATAGTTGAAATTAAAAATAACATTATTAAGTCACTTGTGCTGAACATAATGTGCATATTATCTTTTTTGTAATCCAAGTTTCAGCGTTTTGGCAAATAGCCGGGAAAATAATTGTTTAAAAAGATATATGTTATACTTATCTGTGATAAGATTTGTAAAAGTTAGTAAATAATAATTAGCAAAAACTTTCAGTTAATATTATTTTTCATTCCACCCTATATTTTAACTTTTACCAAGAAGAGGAACTTAATTTGTTTTTAAATTATGGTATTTTATCTGTATATGTCAAATTCTAACTTATTTTAATTATTTCTAATGTAATGGTAGTTGTCCAGAGTTTTCAATTTCATATGTGAATTTAACTGACGCGAAACGACTGTTTAATTTAGAAACAAAGTTGTCGGTATCAGCGACTTTTTTATCAAATACGGCAAAAATATCATCCACATACCTAAGCCAAATCCTGTATAGCGAAATACTCGAATTCTTCTTTTGATTCTGTCTCGAATTTGTTCATGAAGAGACTGGCAATGAATGGTGACAAAGAGTTACCTATTGCTATTACTTCATGTTGTTCGAAGAAATTATCGTTGAATCGAAAGCAATTTTATTTTATGCAAAGTTTAGTGAGTTGAAGATATTCTTTTACTACATCTTAACTGAGATGGTTTAATTCGAGTAGATCCTTAAGGTAATCCAAGGTCTGTGGTATCGTAATACTTGGAAACAATGAACAAATGTCAAAGGAGATCAATATTTCACCTTCTTTCAACTGAATATTTTCCATCCTATTAATGAAATCATTGGAATTAATCACAGAGGAACTAGGTGGTGCAATACGTAAATTTTCTAAATCCTCTGTTAACCATTTAGATATGTGGTAAGTCGGCAATCCGCTTGCTGAAACAATAAGGCATAGGTACCGACTTTCTTTATCTTTCTTTTCGGTTATCCATCTTAGGCAAGCAGTATAATCTAGGTACACTTGAGTTAGACACATGCAAACTCCTATTTAAAGCTGTAGTAATATGGTTATTGCAGAATGTAAGTACAGGATTATTCATTATAAATTACCCACCCCCTTATCATCGTTATTATTGAGTATAGAAAAAAAAGTTTTAAATAAAAAGTTGTGTGGTTATGACTGAATTTTTCTAAAATGCTATCAAAAGTACAGTAGCGTGTAGATTTCAGGGGATTCAAAAAAATAATATTTTTTAAATGGGATTCTCTGTATATTGTTAAATTTTTGAAATGATACTTTGTTCATGATTTTAAAAATATACCATATGTTACCCCTACGATATACCGTTTTTGAGTTATTAAACGTCGAATGTCTTACTTAAACTAGTTACTGTAAATATGGAAAAGTTAACATTATTAAAGTGAGCTATGAAAATGACAACTATTATATTTGATAAGTGACATTTCTTTAATGAAATAATCAAAATGGTTTACAGTGAGGAAGAAAAAGTCCAAATAGTTACTTGTTATACAAAATAACAAAAATAAACGTGCAGCGAAAAGAGCATAAAGGGTGTTGTATCCAAATCATCCAGCGCTATCAGAGAATACGTTAAAAAATATTTACCAAAAGGTGAATAATACCTCCAGTTTAAGTAGAAAAAAGCGTGTGGTTTAAACAAACCAGGAAGAACAGCTAGATATATTGCTTCATTTCGAAGGTAAGCCCACCCATATTTATTCGCGAATAGACTTTTTTTGAAACATTGTATTATTTTTTAGAAAATTCTGAATGTAGTATAAATAATGCCGTCGATAAATTAGCTAAAAGTTATTCCAAAATTCAACGTACGTTAAAAAATAACAGCTACAGACCATATAAAATTTTACCCGAGGAAATAATAACTGATAACAGTTGTTATAACTTCCTCACCCCTCAAAGTGAGAAAGTTATGTATTCGTGAAAAAAATTTTGAAAATTTTTATTGTATTTCTGGATGAATGTCGACGAATTATGACGTAACACAAAATGTTTGACAGATCGTGTGGTCACCTATCGAATTCTCGTTGACCGTCTCTGCCAGTGCGTGGTAGGACATATAACTGCATCTGTTTTGGCCGTGGTGCAATGGCAACAATGCTAATATTTTCAGTGAATGATGATTTGTTTAAATTAACAAAATAATATTACTTAAATTAACAAATTCATTTTTACCATGCATTCGTTAATTTTTGTTTTTTTTTGTTCCCCTTTTAGTTAGGTAATAATCCTATTTATTATAGTCATTTTTTAATTGTTTAATAGGTAGTACATTAGATATTGAGATGACTATTTGCAGGAGAGATAAATAATTATTTATACATGACATCAGCGCTACATTAAACTGTATATCACTTAAATTATTAAGTCGCTTTTGAGACGTTATATTAATAAGTACATAAATAGTTATGATTGTTATGAATGATCTATCTCTATCCATTATAGTACATCAAAGAGTAAAAAGCACATTCTTCGTCATACTCCAAAGTGGTATGTATGTAAAATTTATTTCAAACTTAATTGCAACATAAAAACGTCGGCTCCTTTAGCGGCGATAAAGGGTTCAAAGAAGCCAACGGTTTTGTGTTATAAATAAGTTTGAAATAAACTACGACGTCGCACTCTGGCGTATGAATTGTGAGGTGGAAGAAAAAGTATAGGACCTGTCTATAGAAGCTAGTCAGAATGAACGGACTCAACATGTCTTGGATATAAAACTTTACATTCACGTTTTGATGGAAGATAGCGAAGTAAAATCTTCTGCGCGAAATTGGTAACCCAGAGTCCCACAATGTATTCACGAGGGTTTTATGTTCTAAACTCTTGTATTTTGAGTATCAGTTGAAACCATGCCTCATAGTTGTAAAAGATGATGCCAAGAATATCATTATTGTTTAAATTGTTCATTTGTGGAAGAAGGTCCCTTGGCAATATGCAATATTTGATGTTATAAATGAGTTTTGTATGGTGACAAATGCAGATCTTTGTTTGACAGGTGCCATAAAACAAATTCGTTTGTTGGTACAACCGCCTCAAGCATCATTTTCATACCACTAACATTGTCGACACTTCCTCTGTTCTTTTTCTTGGTCCTCGAAAAACACTCATCGTTTACATTTTTGGACCTATTTCTAATTTAAGATTCCAGTAAATATGTTTTTTGTTCCAAGAAAGCAATTTTTTAAAGCATCATTTTAGCTAATTACAGCTCTCATTAAAATTATCGTTAATTTATCAATGTTGATATAATACTTTTACAATGAGAAATTAAACCTAACTACTTATAATGAATTATTTGATAAACACGAAACTAAAAAGTAATGCGTGCCAAATATATAATATAGTTATCAAAAAATTAAATTATGTTTATACATGGTTTTTTGAATACATGTTAAATATTCCGTACAATTTTCATGTTAAATATCATATATTTACAGTTCTGTTTCTTGATTCACAGAAATTAGATTACGTATTTATGCCGAGAAATAATTTTATAATTATTTTATTACCGTATTTTTTATAGAATGAAAAGAGTTCAAATATTTCAAAAATTTACATTTTAATTTAACACTATTTAATGATTATTTGTTCTATTTATCAATGAACAATAACTACCTAGTAAGGAAATGTCAAGGATGTCTTACTCATTCCAATATAAGAAAATAGAATGATTTAAAATAATGATAATGAAAATGACTGGAAATTTTAAATTATAAAAATGTGATTTGATCGTTTAAAAATCTCATGATAGCTATTGTAAAAATATTTTTGGAAGATATGGTAATTAATAAAGACTTAAAAATGTTGTAAAAAGTGAATATCTTTGAACTCTCTTCCACCTCTTAATTTTGTAATTATTAGTAGCCGTTTGTGCTTTTGAGTTGAAATTGTCATTATTTCGATGTTAATTTTGTTTACACTTTATTAAATGTTGTATATCTAATACGAGTCAATTTAGAACAATTTGTTCGACGAAAAGAAACCAATTAGCTACAGGTTGAAATTCTCACGAACCGGTAGTGTTTTTTTTCTTCCCTAGGGCTCGTCTGAGTTGACTCCGAGGGCACTGCAGCCTCCTGGGCTTATTGTGCACTCCCTATTTTGCTTTACTCTACCCATTCTAGTACCTCTGTGCCACTGATCAAATGGTACAGGTATATGACTGGATGAGTTCTGATGGTTTCCGGGTCAGTTTGTGTTTGCCCGTATGTATTGTACCTCCTACGAGCTAATGCTTCGCATTCGAATATGATATGGTCCACGGTTTCTGGGTCTTTCCCACATAGTCTGCAATCTAAGTCACTATCATATATTCCCATTGTTTGCAGATGCTTTTTAACAGTCACATGTCCTGTTAGAAGCGCTGTTACTGCTTTCAACTAAAACTAAGTCATTCTTAACTGTTCTTCAGTTTGTTTGGAGCATGGGTCTTTGATTAGTGTTTTCCCATGTCGGTTGTCTGGAATGTTCCTTCAGTAATTGTTATGTTGCTTTTTGATCCAGTCTTTGATGATTCCCCTTGCTGAGCATTTGGGAATACCCAGTACGGGTTCTGGGCCGAGAAATGGGTCAGCGGATCCTTGTCTAGCAAGGCCGCCTACTTTTTCGTTGCCTGATATCCCAGAATGTCCTGGCACCCAGAGTAATTTAACTCTGTTCCGTTTTCCCAGAGTTCTGAGCTCTTTATGACATTGCCATACCAGTCTTGATGACACTTTATATGAGGCTAGTGCCTCCAGTGCTGCCTGGCTGTTCGATAAGATAAATGTTTGTTGATTCTCGTACGCTCTGCTTATGTTTTCATGTGTACATTGTAGTATCGCGCAGATTTCTGTCTGGAATACAGAGGAGTAGTGTCCCAGTGAGAGGCTTATACTCTCCCTTGGTATTTCTCCGTATATTCCTGCCTCAGCTCCTGTTTCTGTCCTAGACCCGTCTGTGTATCAGGTCAGTCCCTTGCGTAGAATGTCAGGAGCTCCTGTATGCCATTTCCCCCTCTCTCCAATAATGATGTCGAAAGGTTTGTGGAACGTATAACCAGTAGTGTTGATGAACTTCAATTGCAGACAAATGCTCTATCGATATCTGGTGTCAATTATAAAAAAAAATTAAAAGAACAATTACAAATTTGGTTAAAAATTGATTGGTAGAAGTCATTACTTTGTAATAATCAATCATAATGATAGAATAAAACACTTTACTTTGTTTTTTATCACTGTTTTTTATTGTAAATAAACGTTACTGCAGTTTCGACACTTAACGTGCCATTTTCAAACGATTCATAACTGAATTAAGGATATAATAGAATTTTTTGCAGTTTCATATCTATAAAGTTTAAATTTTACAAATTCAATTAGGATTAATCAAGTTTTATACCCTAAGGTAACCGGATATCTAAGAATTTAACAATAATACTAGGTACATAAACATTATTAACAAAAAATTTTTTAGATAACGGAAATTTTACTGCTTAAATACATCAAAGAAAGGTGTATGATATCGATCCAATTGGTCGATAAGACGTTTATTAGGTTCGCTGTGATTATATTGAATATTTGAATAATGGCTTTCAAGGAAAAGCAATAGAAAATTTAAGTAATAGAAAACAATTAAAACTAGCATGCCACAGTATTTATCCATATGTCAAAGATAAAAGAAGCACAAAATATGTCTCGTTAACATATTATGGAAATATTTCAAAAAAAAGCCAATATCTTGTCATAACATAATATTAAAGTTAATTTTAAATCACAGTCAAAACTTTCACACCTTTCGTTTAATGCAAAAGATAAAACTGATAATCTGGAGAAATTTGAAGTTAATAAATTAACAAACCCGGATTGTAATGCAACTTATATAGGTCACACTGGTCGTATATTTAGAATTCGATATAATGAACACTTACGTTCGTTTAGACTTAATAAAACTGATTAAACTTTTTCAAATCATTTTTTAGAATCTAGTCACGCTTTTCCAAAATTAAAGAACCTAAATATTTTACATACACAAGAAAAGAGCTTTAAATTAAATTTATTAGAGTCTTTAGTTCAGTTATAATCACAGTGAACCCAATAAACTTCTTAACGACCAGTGGGATTTATACCATACATATTTAAGCTGTACAATTTTCTAAAAACTTTTTTGTTAATAATGTTTAAGTACCTAGTTATTATTGTTAAATTCTTAGATATCCAGTCACCCTAGGGTATAAAACATGATTAATCCGAATTGAATTTTTAAAATTTCCGTAATCTCATTTGTATTTTAAATACCTAGATAATCCGGTCAATTTTATAGGTATAAAACTGCAAAAATTCTATTATGTCCTTCATTCACTTGTTATGAATCGTTTGAAACTGACACGTTAAGTGTCGTAACTGCAGTAACGTTTAGTTACAATAAAAACAGTGTTTATCTGCCAACAATCCCAGTCTCTCTCTGGTTTTTATAGCACGTAATTCTTCCCCTTCATTTTGTGTGTTATTCCACAGTGGGTCATTGGTCGTTCTTTTGCCTATAAATTTCTAGTTATTCTTTTTGGCTCTCGATCCGCACTTAACATTCTCAACGAGCCCATCATAACGGTTGTATCTTAAAAAAAGGCGACTCTTTTAATGTCATTATAGAGTTGTTTCAACTCAAGGTTGTGTCTCATTTTTTTTCTTAAATTTCTTGTTTTGTTATCTATCATATACGGGAGACAGTTGTCTCCCGTATGTGATAGATAACAAAACAAGAAACTTATGTACAAAACACTCATAAGACCAGTTAGTCTTATGAGTGTTTTGTACATAACAACTTTAATGCCTCATTGTATCAATATAGATTTAATACTTTTGTGAAATGATAGACTTTAAGCCTTGTTGCTCTTCATAATCCTATTTCTCCTTATCGTGTTAAAATAGTGGTCTCTTTTACCTTGTGATGATCAGTTCTATATCATCATCTCCGATAATCAAGTCTTGTTCTAATTTTCTGTCTGTTCTTGGTCGTATGTCCTTTGTTCTTTCCACGTTTATCTCCAGTCCAACATCTTGTGCCTTTTCTTTCAGTTCTTCACATTTTCCTTCTTTTCGTTCGCTTTGATCTAAATTCATCTCGAAAATTTCATTCAAGTTCAATTTCTTGTATTTTCCAAAATACGAGCTAGATCCTTATGATTTTCGCATTGCATGAAACCTCGGTCTTTTCGTTACAACATATCTGAGAGATAAAGCAGATTGTTCGTTCTACGGACTTTATTGGGTGATTAGTAAACCCCTTATAAAATTAGAAAAATTAATGTCCTGCAAAAAGGAGCAGAAGTCATGACAGAACTTTTTTGGCTATGGGGAATTGATCATGGTGCTTCTATCTTGGGACGTTATTGAAAATTTTCGGTTGAGACTTTTTCGAGCAGAATAAAGATTTTTTCAAAATTTGGTGGATTAGCTTTAGAAAAGACAACAGAAACATTTATTGCTGAATTTCTTGATGGACGGTGTTGCCACAGGAGTTTTTTGAGTTTTCATCTCCACGAAAAGATAGTTACCGCTTTGCCAAAGGCTGGAACAACTTAATGCAAATCATATACCGACTCAGTGAAGTAGTTGGCTAGAGTGCGCAATGTCGGTGGAAATGGTTGTGTCCGCGTTTTTTTATAAATGTAACACTTGTCCGTGCAGCTTCGACTTTGGATTAGGGGGTTGTCTAATTTCCGTGGTGTTTATTATTATTTATTTAATATCCGCAAATCGGTTAATTTCAAATAGAAGAAATGAAGATGTACAAGTATTTTTATCGATTATGATTAATGGATTCATGTTATAAAGAGATCTATTGCAATAAAATATTTAGAGGTGAAGTCATCTTCTACCACAAATTTCCCTAGAAAGAACTTCCATTATGGCTCTAAAACTTTATAAACATGTTCTCATCATACTATCATAGTACTTACCCATTCCGTTATGCAACCTCAGTAACATTTAATATACATTAGTATGTTATTATTATTTGCTTTTCTATTACTTATGGCATACTAACGAAACAATAACAACTTCGAAACCGGTTTATGGCTAGTGAGGAATTGACAAATGATCTTAGCTACCAAACAAGACTAGCAGGTTTAATTCAACGTAGATCGGGTCTTTTGTTCGCTGAGTAGTTGTTTCATATAAATTTTATTCACTATATAGTTATGCCCACCAGGGTTTGAGGTCGCAGGTCTTAGTATCTGCTTTGCAGGTGGCTATCAGTCACTCATTAGTGATAGCTGACGGGTAATAGCACTGACCAACAGAGGGATACACTTATCACTCACTATGTCTGTCTTGCTTAGTCTGCTTTAGGCTAGCTTGATTTGCTATTATTATTTCTCTTATCTATTAGTAATGGCATACTGACGAGAACATAACAAGTTTCAAACCGGTCTATGGCTAGTGAGCAATTGACAAATAGTCTTAGCTACTAGAGATGGCGCAAACGGCGATTTTTTAATCACAGTGATCACTACGGCGATTGTTCAGCAATCACTGTTCTTTTTAGCAGTGATTATATCACTCTTTAGGCCATTCAGCGACTAATGAACAAGTGGGAGCGTGGAGAGCGGTCGTTTGTTCAAAGTTTAAAACGATTTAGAATTTGGTGCCTTCACGATTGTCGTGTCGCAGTCACACGTAACCACACCACACACGGTTTGTCTCTCTCCATTCGTCCGTTCTCAATTAATTGTTTCTCTTAGGTCAGTTTTCGTTTTCACTCACAGTTGATAGTCACACATGCATTATATATTATTTAGTGTAATACGTAATACGTACGTGAATTGCGAACGCAAGGGAATGCGTCTAGTGTCTAATTTAAGCTTTGACATTTATGTAAAGATATCAGAATATATTTATAGATTGGGTTATTATAAAACAAATTAAAAAATCTACGTTTGGGCAACAGAAAAACAATATACTATTCAAAATAAAAACAAAACCAGGTATAAAACACATTTTAAAACAAAAATAAAATTCCTCAAAAAACACATTTTAAAACAAAAATAAAATTCCTCAAAAACAGCAAATCAAATTAACCGCCTAGAAAATGACATCACGACTATTATGATCCGTTCTAGTAATCTATTCATGCGGTAGCTATTTGGCGATAACGTAGAGAGCAGACGGTACGACGCGACGGTAGCAGAATTGCCGAGTACGGCCGAACTGGCGAAAAAGAAAGGAGTGATTTAATCACCGGTTCTTTTTTTCGTCAATCACTGTTAGTGATTGCTCAGTTAAAAGAACCGGTGATAAGTAGCAGCGATGGTGATCGCCGTCACATCTCTATTAGCTACCAAATAAGACTTGCAGGTCGGGGCCTTTGTTTGCTGAGTAGTTGTTTTCAGTAATTATTATTCACTTAAATTATGTGAATTAATTTTTCAGATATCGAGTATGGCCTCAGTGAAAATTTTAAGAAATCGGTTCTTAGAATATGAAATAGTATACAGAGTATTTCAATTAAAGTTTTTTTAAAAAAAGAATTACATTTCTTGAAACACTAAACATGATAATCTTGTATAATATACAGGCTTACGTCCAAAGGCAGGTTAGTGAAAATAGGGGATCTTATAATTTTGAAAGAGCTTAATAAAGTTGTTACACGCCATTTGATAGGAGCAGAATATGGTATAGACAACTCATTAAACAGACACAATTTCACAAAATTTTAGGCCAAAAATAAGGCTGGGAATTTTCCAGATTTTAGTATTCGAATATTCGTTCGAAAAAATATTCGAATATTCGAACTATTCGAATAATTCGAATTATTCGAATACTGATTCGAATATTCGAATACTCGACTAATCCGAATTTTTCGAATAGGTATCCGAATAATCCGGATCCTCGAATATTCATTATTAATAGGTATAGCACTGAATACTAGTGAATAGTGAATACTCTATTTGAGTATTTGGTTGGATAGACCACAATAATAGTCGTGACATAAACCACTAAGCAGGCAATTTGATTTGCTTTCCATACCCACAATAGGGTATGTCTCCTGTACATGTGCTTTAAGGGTCAGAATTATTCAGTTAGTATTTTATTTTAGGATTGAGGCGCTATTGTTCACATTTAACTATTGAAGCTTAAATAAAGCAAAAATAGAGCTAGTTTATTATACTTCTGTGTCATAACTATTTTTCCTTTTCGAAGAAAATAAAAGTGCTCTAAAATTAGAATGTTTTTAAAAAAGACGCAGATTGTGAAGGTAAAACAAATACATGAAAAGTTAATAGTTAAATATTTACAGGTTTTCTTAAATTTAAAATGTAATTTTAACCCCTGCCTTAGTACAGTAAGAATAAGGTCGAAGCGAGAAAGAGATGGAATAGTTTGACTGGGAGTAAAACGTGCCACTAATGTGGTCTATTTATATATTTGGATTTTAGAATAGGTACCTACCTATACCTACTATCTACCTACTTTGCTTGGATGCAAATTGCATACCTATTCGTAAATAGTTTAATAATATATTTTAATATTCAAATTCACTGAGATATAATCGAATATTCGAATACTCGAATATATTCGAATATTCGAGTACCTATTCGAATATTCGAATAATTTCCCATTAGAATAATTCGTATTCGAATACTCGAATATTCGATTACTCGAATTATTCGTATTCGATTCCCAACCTTAGCCAAAAGCGATTTATTAAATTATAAATTATATTCCATAGATTATCATCATACATTTAATATAGTCTGAACGGTATTTGTGGCATTCTCTAAATTTTCCTTTTTCTTTTTTTGGGACTTGTCACAAATAATTATTCGTATCTAAAAAATACAGTATTTTAAATACCACATAATTCTTCGTTATCTAAAAATGCAGTATTTTAAAGTGTCTCAAGAAAGAAAAAGAAAAATCCATTTGAACAGGAACACATACTGAAATCTATTTCGTGTAAATTAATGTACCTATTTCTAGATTTTTATTGTGATTTTAATATGATGTTTTTTTCAGGGAAGAAAAATGACTCATTGAAGGTGAATAGTACCGTCCCGGTGATTGAAGACAGATTTTTGGTTAAAGTGCCATGTAAAGAAAATTACAAACTTATTAGAGGAGAATGTAAAGAAGTTTATAATTAATATTGTTAGTGATAGTGATAGTGATAGTGATTTATAATAAATTAATGTAAAATTTAATTTAAGCGTATCTACTTTATGTTTGCCTCATAGGTGGATTCCATATAGAGGAAAAGGGTTAATTAAGCACAGTTGACCAGCTTATTTACTGAAGTTATATTTAAGTGGTAGCTTTTTTTTTAATATATAAAGAATCTAGTGAGGAATAATAATAATAATAAACACCACAGGTTGTGCTGGTTGATTTTTTCCCTAGGAGCAATACGATTATTAATTTCCATAAATTTGTGCAAAAAAACTTATAACATCCAGAGGCGGTGCGTGGCAAAAAAAGTGGAAAGACCCAACATTCTAACCAAAATATATTTTTTTCATTAAAATGAAAATCAATGACTATATCAAATCAAAATATTTTTAATAAAATAAAAATATAAATACAATACTTTAGAGTAATTTTATTAACTTATTATTTAATTACACCGCCACACAAAAAAAAAAAGTTGTTTGTACATTTGACGCCACCTACCTCCCGACATGTATTTCGACCCACTGAATCCGAATTTGAAGTCAGTTTGGACCGTACACCCTCAAATATCGAGTAAATTGAAAAACCGTAAAAACTAGCGAAATTGGGTGTTTCGGTAATAAAAAAATTTTGTGGATCTAAACCAAGCCTAATTTTTATGTATTTCGATCCGCTGAATATGAATCTAAAGTATATTTAGACCATAAGCCATTTTAAATCTAAGTAAATTGTAAAAAACCCTCGAAAATTGCTAAAAATTGCAAAAAATTGTGACTATGTTGATGAAAAAAATTTTTTATAGATTTTACAATTTTTCACATTTTCAGATTCTAAATTTGTATTATATGCATAAAAAAAATACAAGAAACGTATTTAATCGTGTTTCATAGATTTTTTCAATTTTTTCAACTGCAATTTTTTGTTATTTTATCGTTTTTTTGCGATTTTTTGAGATTTTGAGGGATTAATGGGCCAAATATATTTCAGATTCGGATTCAGCAGATCAAATTACATAAAAATCCTCTTCGATCCGGGTCTGCAAAATTTTTTTCATCAACATAATCACAATTTTTTGCCATTTTTAGCAATTTTCGAGGGTTTTTACAATTTACTTAGATTTAAAACGGCTTATGGTCTAAATATACTTTAGATTCGTATTCAGCGAATCGAAATACATAAAAATTAGGCTTGGTTTAGATCCACAAAATTTTTTTTATTACCGAAACACCCAATTTTCGCTATTTTTACGGTTTTTCAATTTCCTCGATATTTGAGGGTGTACGGTCCAAACTGACTTCAAATTCGGTTTCAGCGGGTGGAAATACATGTCGGGAGGTAGGTGGCGTCAAATGTACAAACAACTTTTTTTTTGTGTGTGCCGGTGTTATTATATTATGTCTTACACAAAGTGCGTGCTTTTGCAACAATAAAGTGGTTAAAAAAATTCAGTCGGTCACACTGTCACTTTTGAGTTTAGTCGCCCAAATTAAAATGTTGGACCTCATCATCGAGTTATCTTTGTGTGGATACAGACAGCAAATATAAATTCAAACAGATCCATAATAACGACTTAAAAAAGCGGAAGTGGAGTCTCTTTTGAACTCAGTAATGTTTTGTCAAGTCTAAAGCCCAAAAAAAGTTGAACAAAAAATTACATACTCTGATAATATAAAAACTATTCGCTGTTTTACATAAAAGTGGCATTTTCATCAATCTAAGGTTAAAAATGTTACACATTAAATTAAAAACAACGTTTTATTATCTACATGATTATATTATATTTGTTGTGTTGCATAGTTTTAATGCTTTTACACGTAATTCTTAAACACATTTTATACAATTAACCATCAGATTAAGAATAATTTAACAAATTTAAATCAACTTCCAAGTATTAGGCAAAACAAACCTATATAGGGTGTCTCAACCAAAAGTAGGCACCCTGAATAACTTTGGAGATACAATTTTTTTTGAAAAGTTGGTGAAACACCTACACCCTCAAAAAATTCAAATGGCAAATGATACATCTTTTGAAAGGTCTTTCAATTCCCTACATAACAGTGTATTTTTTTAACTTTTATCGATTCGTTCTTAAGGAAATTAATTTTATTTTTGGTGATTACACACAATCGAAATCGTTTAAAAAATCTAAAATACACGGCACTGGGTACCGGAATTTATAAAAAAAACTAAATTTTTTAGTGCTCTCAAATCAACATGAGTTTTTTTCGACAAAAAACACTTTCCTTGTCCGTTTAGTTTTAGAATAATAAAAGACTCATCATAAGTATTTGATAGTCCTTGAACATTAATTTGTTCACAACCAATTTGAAATTGAGATGCATTTTACCAGGGTGAGTTCTCAAAATGGTTTGTACCCTTCAGGAGAGAATAGAAATTGTCAACATTTATTTTAAAAACGATAATTGTGCTAGAGCTACGGAGCGCACATTCAATAGAAATCACCCAGATAGAAGGGTTGTTTCCCAGTATGTTTTACAATTATTGTCAGAATGCATGGAAACAGGTTCTGTAGAAAACAAAAAGCATGAACCTCAGCGACCGATTAGGAATGAAGCAGTCGAGGTGGCAGTTCTGGGTCATTTGCAGATGGATAATACTTAATCGATCAGGAAAGTAGCTGAGGCTTCCGGTGTATCACGAAGCAGTGTTCATCGAATTGTAAAGGCCCACAAATTTCATCCATATAAATTTAAATTGGTACACGAACTAAACGAAAATGATCCCGATCGTCGGCTTGAATTCTGTGAGGTTTTTAGTGAACAATTAAACGGTAATGCCAATCTACTGAACAATACGTGTTTTTCTGATGAATCGACATTTCAGTTAAATGGGGAGGTAAACAGGCACAATTGTAGGTATTGGAGTGAAACCAATCCACATTTGTTCATGGAAACTCATACCTAAAGGCCTCAGAAGTTAAATGTTTAGGTTGGCATCTTAGAGGATCACATTGTCGGGACGTTTTTTATTCCTGACAATTTAAATGGCGAAAGTTACCTCGATCTGTTAGAAAATAACATCGACCCAAAGATTACCCAAATCCTCGAAGAAACGATAATCTTTTAGAGGGCGAACTATATTTTCAGCCGGATG
The DNA here is from genome assembly GCA_029963845.1 of Rhamnusium bicolor. NCBI lineage: Eukaryota > Metazoa > Arthropoda > Insecta > Coleoptera > Cerambycidae > Rhamnusium > Rhamnusium bicolor. Next base: position 613,552 of record JANEYF010001486.1, on the reverse strand, counting down.
GGGCACCCCCACATTTTGCTATAGCAATCCGTCAATTTTTGGATAATCGGTTTCCTGAGCGAAGGATTGGAAGAAGAGATCCTGTGGAGTGGCCCGCTAGGTCATCCGACTTAACTCCCTTGGATTTCTTTCTGTGGGGACAATTCAAATCGAAGGTACTGGCAACAAAACCCGCATCTCTGGAAGAGTTACGTGAAAGAATTTTTCGAGAATACCGTTTATTGACTCCAGATGTGTTCAGAAATGTTCGTACAGAATTTCAACACAGATTATACTACTGTATGGAAGTCGGTGGGGGTCATTTTGAACAATACATACGATAATTTAAACTGCTTTTTTTATTTTTATTTCCCGAACCTAAAATAATGAAACAGTTATTTCTCAGGAATGAATCGATAAAAGTTTTAAAAAAATACACAGTTATGTAGAGAATTAAAAGACCTTTCAAAAGATGTATCACTCGACCCCCTTTGCCGTTTGAATTTTTGAGGCGTGGCCGTGTAGGGTAAATGGATGATGATAGGTATACAAGTATTACATTAAAATATGCCCCCCTTGGAAACAAGGTCGACGTGTTTCACAAATTTTTCAAAAAAATTTTTATCCAAAGTTATTCAGGGTGCCTATTTTTGATTGGGACACCCTGTATATACAGATATTAGGGTGGAGTGAAAAACAACAATTTTATTGATGAAATAGCACAAAGTGCCAAAATCTGTCCACTGACATATAGAACATTAGGAATTATTTTGGAAATTTTTTGAAGGCATCTTCATTCCCAGCAAGGACTTTTTAATTTAATTTCATCTTAGCGTTATCTAATCTACATATTTTTATTATTTTCATGAAGAGTAAATCATACAAAATGGTTCATTAAATAAAAATTAGACAATACTGATGCGCGATTAAAAGCTGTTTGCATCTATTAATTACTTGTTTTAGTTTTAGGGGTTTAGTACTTAATGCGCTTTAAAATTAGACTGATTTTACCTGTAGGACAGTGTCTAATACCCGAAATAATGTGGATTGTCTGATCTTTGACAGTCCACAGGGAAAGTTCTACCAGCACGGAAACAAATTCCTCGACACTACAAATTGGAATCCTTTACAAAAACAAAATGTCAGGTAATACAAACCAATAGCCAATAAAAATTTATGCGAAAAGTGCGACTGAAGATATTTGGAAGAAGGCTTAATTCCAGTACTTCATCATGTAAGAGTTGTAGTCATGATAAGAAAAGAACAAGATAAATTATATAACCTGCAAATAAAGTGATTAAGGTAAAAGAAGAAAAGAGCAAGCTCTTTGATATTGAAGCTTGTAAGTTTAAAGACCTTCCTGTTTGTCGCTGTGAAAAATCTCGTAAGGTTTCCATGTTACAAAAAGCGTTTGTTAGTAATCAGAGATCGAGTAGACTTATGGTTATGGCTTATAATGATTATGAAACGACTTCTTATAAAAAAAAGATGCTTTTAAAAAACTTAGGTATTAAAGTTTTGAGGAATTGCAAACTATTAAATGTTTAAATGTGGAACTAAACTTAACCCAAGTGTCACAAACTCTGAACTGGACCAAGATGTCGACGAACCAAGTTCTCCCCTGAATAAATCTACGGAAACATTACCATCTACATCGATTAACAGAATAAAGCTTACTACTTTTGCAAGGGTCTGTGAAAAGTATATAGGGGCAGACAGACCTGCTGATCTATGATGTCGGTGGGATAGTAGTATTTAGACCATACGAGAAGTTTCATATCTCTCACTACTACTCAATTTACCTTAGTTAGTATATGACTAGCAGGTTGGCCACTATCATTTGTCTGTTCCATAACATATGACATACTGAGGAGAACAAATAAGTTCAAAACCGGTCTATGTCTGGTTAAGAATTGAAAAATGATATTGGCTATCGATCTATCATGATTTGAAGGTGTAATTCAATGCAGGTCGGGGTATTTGCCCGCTGAGTAGTTGTTTCGTTCAAATCATATTTAATAGCAGTAGTTTAGTCCACCTGGGCTAGAGGTCGCCGCTCTCGATACTTGCTTCGCAAGTCGCTATCCGCCACAGAGACATCTATGATGTCGGTCGGATAGTAGTATTTAGACCATACGAGAAGTGTCATACCTCTCACCACTACTCAATTTACCTTAGTTAGTATATGATTAGCAGGTTGGCCACTATCATTTGTCTGTTCCATAACCTATGGCATACTGAGGAGAACAAATAAGCTCGAAACCGGTCTATGTCTGGTTAGGAATTGACAAATGATATTGGCTATCGATCTATCATGATTTGAAGGTGTAATTCAATACAGGTCGGGGTATTTGCCCGCTGAATAGTTGTTTCGTTCAAATCGTATTTAATAATTAATTCGATACCACAATTTTCTTTTTCGAATCGTTAGGGGGGTCATTGGTAGATTAAATCCAGATTTTCGGGACTCTACCCCTGTAGCGTCAGCCGCCATCTGAATTTGTTTTTATTAAATACTTCGCTTATTTTCAATTTTTGACTGAAAATGGTTATAACCAAACGTAAAACGTAACTTGATAAAACAGGAATGAATGAATAATTTAATTTCACAACATTGCATCCGGTTTAAGTCAAAAAATATCAATCATAGAGGAAAAATGCTAATAAACAAAGTTGTAGAGATTTAAATTTCCGATAAGTTGATTATAACCATTTTTAGTCAAAAGTTGAAAATAAGCGAGGTGTATTTAATAAAAATGAATTCACCTTTAAATTCAAGATGGCGGTTGACGTTACAGGGGTGGAGTCCCTAAAATCTGGATTTAGACTACTAATGACACGATTCATCGGACCAGAATCAATATTTGGCATATCCTCAAGTACTGCCAAGATGGCTATCTCAACCTGGGCTGAAAGGCAAACTCTCCAGTATTGGCAAGAGTTACCAGGATTAGTTCATTCGAAGGCGTTTATAAAATACCCTTTGAAATCGAGAGCTAAGAAACTTTTAGAGTTAAACAGGATAAACCTGAAAACTCTAACAGGCCTATATACCGGGCACTGCCGACCAAACTATCATCTGCATAAACTCGGCCTAGCGGAAAACGCCGAGTGCCGTCTATGCCTGGAGGATGATGAGAAGGCAGACCACATCTTATGCACCTGTCCCGCTGTGGAGAGGATCCGATCCTCAATATTTGGCAAAGGGCAACTGCTGTCAGAGGATCTGGACACATTCTCACCCAATAAAGTTATCAGTTTCATTAAGAGACTGAACTTATTGGGTGAAATATAATTAGGCGTGAGCCACAATAGGCCTGCTGATGGCCGCAGTGGAGGGTCTACTGAGACCCACTCACAACAAACCTAACCTAACCTAACCTAACCTAACCTAACTAATGACACCCTCCCAATAACGATTGGGAAAAGTAAATTGTGGTATCGAATAAATGCAATTTCAAACCTACATAGCTAAGCAGTATAGCTTCTGCTTTAATGCATGATTAAAATAAAGAGTATCCTGAAGAGGTGGCTATAGTAGAGTAAAGTGCAAAGACAGTGGAAAAGTGTATGTCACAATCTTCAACGGAACAAGAGGTTTTAGAAGCATCTTTACCTCGAGCATTATATTTTGACCACATGCTCACAATGAACAAAACAGATAATAGCAACAGCTTTTCTCAGTATTATGTCTACTACGGATAAAAGACGTGCGAAAATTTACTATTCTTGATATTAATTTCACTGCCGGAGATTATATAGCTCTCATCTCATGGTCGAACTTTAAATATACCGAACTGATGATTTCCAAGGTTCCATTTTTACTCCATTAATTGTTCTTTTATGCCACACACAGGCAGTGGAAAGGCATGCAAAAATTGTCACACAGGTAGTGGAAAGGCATGCAAAAATTGTCACCCAGGCTTTATCTGCGGTTTATCGTTCGTTTGAATGTGATGGATTTATTAGAGTAAGTCTTTTGGAAATAAATACTTAGCCCACTTTTTAATTGAAGTCTGACTGTAAAAAAAATTAAACATTTTCTTACAAATATTTGAATATGATAACTGCTAAATAATTAAACGAATTTAAAATGTATAATTGAATTTTTAATTTATTTCTTATAACCGTCCATTAGCATACAATTTGACCACAGCTAAAACTTAAAACAATCGCTTCTTAAACTAACAATTTCAACGAAAACTTTAGTTTTACGACGTTCGCGAAGAATGAAGATGGAACAGGAAATTGTCAATAGACTAATTTTAACACCAAGTACTAAATCCCCGACAGAAAGTTTTATTTTCCTTGATATTTAAGTTACGATTTTCAACAAAAATTTTAAAACTTTAGGACGCTTGCATGGAATAAAGATGAAAGCGGGAATTAAAAAAAAAGTGTCATGCTAGTCAATAGGCAAATTTTGAGCCCCTAGTACTAGATCGTCCGATCAAAAAATACTTTTCCCTGTTTTCGCTTCACCTTATTGGACATATCGCTGGCTGAATGTAATGCTGGCACAATTCAAAAAATGGAGAATTTGAGTTATTACTAGAACATAATTTAATAGATTAATACCAACGTTATGTAATACCGACACAAATGTTAGTTTCCCTAGTTACTGTTAGATGGCACAAATGCCACTAGGAGATTTTATGTTTCAGTAAAGACAGATTGGGCAAGAGTGGCACATATTTAGTATGCCACTAACTTAGTAAAAACACAGTTTGGCTGGTGTCAGCTGGCAATGCCGCCAATTGGCGACACAGAACTCTAATGCAATAACTTGCGAATCTGTTAGTACTTTAGCCCTTTGTCGACTAACTTTCTTTGACTTTCCCCGATTACTATTAAGAATTCTTGCAAGAAGATATTGATGGACGTAGTTACAAGTTTTTTCCTTTTTCAAAACTGTAACCGTGCCTTTTGACTAGCTGAAACTCTAGTGAACAATTAAAAAAGGTGGCGCCTAACAAAACAAAAACACTTATTAAAGTAAGTGAGACATTTTTTAGTTTAAGGAACAATTGCTGACTGCTTTGATTTTGTTTAATATTAAGAATATTTTTTAACATTTTCTAGTAATCAATAACTTCCCCAACCTGGGAAAATAAATCTCATCTTGTTGTAGGTTTCTTGAATAATTGTAAATTTAAACTAAACTTCGTTTTTAATATTTAGACTTGAATATTTATAAAATAACGAGAAAGTAACGTTATATAGTTTTATTTGTAAAATTCCGAAACCAGTAACCAATAAAAGTACAACATCTAGGCGAAAATACTACTGACATTCACCATTGTTGAATTACATTAGCAAAATGAAAATACATATTTCATAATCTCTAAAAAATGGAGAGCCTGAGCAGCCTCTGAACTAGGTAATAGATACATCACCATCACTCTTTTTATGCAACCTGTTCATTTATGGATTCGTTTATAGTGAAACACGATTTGCTTGGAGGGTAAATGTGATGGTTCAGTTTAATTAATTCGATTAAGTGTATTATGGCATCTCTATTAATCTGAACTTTTTCATAATATAGTGCTAATTTTTGAAAAAGGTTATGATTAAAATAATTTGTTCCATTTTGCCTTGTATACTCTTGAGATTTTAAATTTCAAATTGCAGCAAGCAAAAGTAAGTAAAATCGCAAAAGTGAGTACAATATCCAGTGGCAATCGGTAATCCCAACTTTTCTTTCATTGATCTTTTAGATGTGGTTTTCTTGTTAATATAATACATGTTTATCTATTTTAGTATAATAATTATAATTATAATTATAATTATAACTATAATAAGTTTTTGAAGAAAACGCATATGTTATTGATAATAGTCTAAAATTTATTATGGTTAAATGTAGTTTTGTGTTTATAACAACAAAATATAAATAATGAAGGCTGGCCGTACACAGATTGAAGTTACACAGTAGTTTAATGTGAGTCAAAGTGTAATTTCTAATCTTTGCTCGAGATTTAGAACTACAGATTCTGTTGCATATCGTCATGGGACAGAGAGCCCATGACGAACTACAGCCCAATAAAACCAATTCTTATACTCGAAGGGACCCATATCAACTTGTAGACATTTGGTGGATTATATTTTAATGCCACTGGAGTTCAAATTTTTATAGACACACCTAATTTGGATTTTAGATGCTTTTAGAAAGGATATACTAAATCCAGAATACTAACTATTAAATCTGGATTACAGTAAACACTAAATCAAAATCATTGGGTTTATATGATTGTGGTTGGGTATATTTTACTAATAGGTGATGCGGTTGGCACTCAAACAGTTAACGCATTCGAGACAAGGACTGGACTAACAGAAATCTAGAAATCGAGGATATATTCAAGATATCCATCCCTTCAGAGGTGACTAAATTATGGTTTGGAAAGGAATTTGTTACGGGGGGCAGATCTGATTTTCACATTTGTGAGGAGGACATTGCTGTACATATATATGAAAATGACATAATCGACAATATTGTGGTAAATGTTCATGACGATATAGGCCTAGTATTTGTTTTTTGGATGATATTGCTTAACCACATAAGGCATTTAAAAATACTTTTAATTAACATTTACCTCATCCATTTATTTCTCCTGACCTAAACCGAACTGTGAATGTATAGGATGACCAAGAAGACTAGTTTACCATAGGCCATGACCAGAAACTCCGTGAAAGCTGAGGGACGCTTCTGTGGACCCAAATCCCCTCCCCCGAGAAAATTTTGATAATTTGGCAGAAAGCGCATTAAGACATTCTCAAGCTGTCATTAATATAAAATAAAGTACCTTACTAATTAGGTAGATATTTCGCAAAAGTAACAAATACTTTTCAGATTTGTTTAGTTCGTTTTAAAAAATTGTAGATAGTTTTTTGATTGCCAATAAATAAATAAAAATATAGCACACATTAGAAATGTTGATATAATACGTCATTTATAATATCCTTAACTATTAAGGAGCAGTTTACTGGCTATATACTCCAATTCTCGACTCAAATGTTCAGTATGGATTAGATCTAATAGAAAATACTGCGTAAACAGATATTGGAAAGTTATTGCTGAATATGTGGCCAGAAAATTGCAAAAGTAAATTAATTAAAATTTATTTCAAACTTATTTGCAACATAAAAAAACGTTGTCTTCTTTGACGGTGGTAAAGGATCCAACGAAGCAGACGCTTTTTATGTTGCAAATACTCAAAATGTTAACAATTCAAACCACCGTCGCTGGTCATCAAAATTCTACATGCCAACAACTTTAATCTTGCTGTGGCAGTGGCCTGCCCCGTTCTACCTCTCTACCGCTAAACTACACCCCAAATTGGTATCTGAGCGCACGCGACGGAATCTCTTCGTAAACAACTTTTTCTCCCGCACAGCAGCGGCGCACTAAATAGTTAGTACAATATGGTTTAGTTAAACTATTCTATTCGAATTTGGCATTTAACTTATAATTCAAATGATATCCATATAGTTTATAAGAAATGTAGTCCAAATTATTAGTTTACAAAAAACGGAACCTTACGAAAGAAGAAACATAACTACATAATGAACATGTTAAAAATAGTGGGCACAAATACGAAAGTAGGACAACATTTTATTATAAAACAAAGTTTTTTTTTAAAACTCATCTTGTTATATAACTACTACAAGTTAGGTTGACTCGGTATAGGTTTACTTATTTCGCAAAAAAAATAAAAGAAAATTTTTGTCATTAGTTATATTTTCATAATTTTTTGCCCTTCCCCTTCCACATTTTCTATAAATTTAACAAGTCAAATACTTATTTTGTCATTCATTTTAAATTATTTAATTTAAAATTAATTATAATGCTCGTTACGATAATTTTTGTAATATATTTTGAGTGGTATTTATTTAATTAAGAAAATTTAAGTTCTTTGCCATATCTATTCTTTTACGCAAAAGATTTTTTATTGGCTGCGATAAAACTTTTTCTGTGTAATACGCAGTATCGCGTTTTTATCAATTCTCAGTAAAACGAAATTCGTTAAAAACTAAAGGTATTTTATTTATTAAATTTATTTGGTTCTAACCTTCAGTTCAGATCAAATACACATAATTTAAAAAATGGATAATTTACTGTGCAAATTACCGTTACTTTTTTTTATGGAGGTAGATGATTGTGATTAATTTGTATAATGGTAATGTAAAGAATGAGAGTGAAAGAAATATGTGGGTTAAAGAATGACGAGAGCCTAAAAAAGGAAAGAACAGGATGCTTTTCAAAATCTCATATAACATGCTATTTTACTGCTCGTGTAAACGCCGTTTTACACGATGCAATAAATTTCACAATAAATTGTGCAATATTTTATTGCATCGTATAATATCCGAAATTGTTGCAATTTTAAGTTGGCAAGAAATTGTGCAATAAATTGCGAAACTAGAGAAGTTCTATTTTTCTGTCAATTTTTATGCAATTTCAGTGGTACCAACAGTGAGGCTTTAAGATAAAATTACAAAAGCAAGTGACAGGACAAAACGATTAATATATTGGTTTTTAATTTATTTTTGTTCACTCCTGTTCCCGCCTGGTGTTTCATTTTTAGGTTATGTTTATACACTTCTGTCTTCTGTTTTGTTTAGTAGAAAGAGAAAATGGAATTATCAGTTGGCAGTATGAAAAATTGTGCAATAAATTGCATCGTCTAAAAACCCCAAGATCAAACTGCCAGGTTCACAATTTCTTGCGACAATAAATCGCACAATTTATTGTAAATTTTATTGCATCGTGTAAAACGGCGTTAAGATTATGTTTTTTTTGACATTTACGTCATGTAGAGGGAAAATATCCGCAAAACAGTTCATTTGGTTTTAACTTTTTTCCGAATTCACATTAACGTTGAGATCTCCCGCCATGAATATTTTCAAATCAGTTTTACACCAAATTTGGAAGAAAAAAATCGCATTTCGCAGCTGCGTGTATGAGGCTTAAGTCTACAGTAAAGATAAAGTTGTTGGCGAGAATGTATAATCGTTAACGGACTATACATATAGAAAAGCCTGGACCTATAGAGCAACAAATAATATTTTTGTCATTTTACTGATTCTGATTGAATTTGTTGAATAAATAAATTATAATTTGTATACTGTAAAATTGTGCTTTTATCCAAAATAATTTATTTGACTCTAAGAGTAATTTATTAGTTAATAAATAACTATTTTAAGGGGCCTAGTCGAGAAAAAGCTTCGGATAGCTGTGTCACTCTCTAGAAAGTTTTTACACATTCGCCGCTGAATAATTTTGCTCTTGACTATACCTTCACTGGACGTTTTATTAACCGACTTCATTGAGGTGCGATTCCCAATAGAGGTAACATTTATTTGCTATATTTGTAGTGACAAAGATACTTATTTAGAAAATTCATTTTAACCAAATGGTACGGAATAAAAGTTTGAAACTTGCTGAGCATAATTATGAAGATTCATTCTATCCGACATGTATGAATTTTACCTTGAATTTTACCGATTGATATCATAATTCAGGAGCTAATTACGTCCAAATTTCACTTATATTTACAGTATAAATTTTCCCTACACAAAGTGAAAATTAATTAAAATAGATATACATGTACCCTCTAGTACACTTTCAACTATTGATCCTCCAAATTTGGTGTAATTTGACCAAACCGTATGGAAGAAATAAATTTTGAAAAATTACCTTACAAACACTGGTTCAATTAGCCCTCTTAAGAAGTAAATATTGTTTTTACAAATGTTTACAACAATAATTAATAAACGACGACTCGACTTTTGCAAAATGATAAATAAAAATAAAATTATATTCTATATCTACTTTGAGTTCAATTTATCAGTCTGTTGTTGAAAACGAGAAAAGTATGACGTCCTTACATAGAAAAGTAATAACTGTTTTGCTCCTTTTTATTTTATTTTTTGATAAAAGTGTTTGTAGCCAAAGAGTTAAATCTCCCGATGAATACAATGGAATTAATAATAGTAAGTATTATAAAGTTTAATAAGTAACTACGTATTACTTTTTAATATGTAGGAAATAGATACCCGATAAATGAAGATAACATGGGACAAAGTAGAAATATTTTTAACATTCAATGTAAACATGGATACAGAAGAATAAGAGGAAAATGTAGAGAGATACTATTATGGTGACTTTGGAATTACTACAATAATTCCAAATTTATCGTGTGATATGAGTTCATATATAAATATATTGTAGCGATAAGTATGGTGTTTATAGTTTTTATAGATATTAATTAGTGATAAGAATTTGTTAGGTCAAAATATAATTAACGATTACAAAATGGAAGTTGAATTATTTATAAACTAGTATTTTATTTTTCATTACTTTTAGCAATAGAAATGAGGAAACTATTTGCAAAAAAATTAATATCAGTACTATTTCATGGCTTACAGATTTTATAGGTTTATATGACAAATCTCTTTTAAGGTGGAATTGAAAATAAAAGTACTTCTAAGCACTTTTAACAGTACTTCACTTTTAATTTAAAACGTACTTTTAAATTCACTATAAAATTGCTTTGCCGAGCTCTGTCATTATGTCTAAGGATTTGTTAATATGTATTAGAATTGTAATATCAATGGCCAACTTATACATTTTATTCTAACAAACCAGTGGATAATAATCTGTATATTAAATTAGAGTTAAATATAATTATAATCTAGTTTGTAATTTTATTTCGAGATTTAAGAATTGCTTTCGTAACTTATTTTTAAAGTATATTTCACGAATGAATCCCTCTCGTATAGTTTAAGAAAAATTGCCCGAGGCTCTATCAGCCTTGTCTATATTAAAGATTGTAACCTAAACTGCAAAAATATCACTTTTGGTTACAATCTTTAATACAGATAAGGTGAATAGAGCCCCGGGCGATTCTTCTTAAACTATACAAACGGAATTTTCTCGTAAAATACGCTATAATTGATGTTAAATATTAAAAAAAGACATTTTGTTCTTTGTATCATGCATTTCTAGAAAAACTAAATTAATTATTTGGGTATTACATAAACATCCTTTCAAACCTAATATTGTAATTATAGTTAGGAATTTTGGATATCATGGCGTAAATAAGTAAACTGTCGGAAATTTTTTATTTTAAATTTAAATGAAATCGAAGATATGGATTATGTTTAATTTATTTTAGGTTATGGTGTACCTTGGGACCCAAGCGATACTTTAAGGCATAACTAAATGAAGTTTTGCAGAAAAAATTGCGATTGTAATTTGCGTAAAAATTTGCAAAAATTATGTGCCCTCAGGTAATTTTTTAGACAATTTGTAAAATAGTTGCAATCCATTTTTTTTAGGATCAGGTCGAAAACATACTGACAGATTTTAGAATTCATAAAAAAAAGGAAAAGCGATGCTTTTTTGATGAAATTAGAAACCTGTCGATATAGTTTCCACCTGATTCTGAAAAAAATAAATTGTATTGCACAAATATTTGATAAATTATCTAAATAATAACTTGGAGGAACACACAACTTTTTCAACTTTTTTTCGCAAATTTCAATCTAAATTTTTACTAAGATATGCCTTATTCTAAATGTCACCAACAATCACTGCTACCAACAAAAAATAATGCCTATTTATTGATGTAGCTAGCAACTGTTATTGTTTTTGTTTTTAAGATGATATCACACTTAGATAATTTGAAACTAAATCGGCCATAAATATCACAACAAAAAATAGGAGATGGACAATTGATTTGAGAAAATAAACGAAAATGATACATGTTTACTCTTTATGTCGATAGTAATTCGCTTTGTGTATTGACAAAAATAATATAAAGGCTGATTCAAATTGGACCCCCACCACATGCATCTGGCGTATCTTAGGCTGAAAACAGACGAGACGTTTTTTGCCAAGTCGGCCGCCGTTTCTGTAGACGAAACGTCAAAACAAACGAGGAGGCTGGACACCGCGACGTTTTCCGTATGATCAAAACACACCGAGCGTTTTATAAGCATTAGTAAATTTCCTCAGTACATTGTTGTCAGTTCATTCAGACACCTGTTTTGAAATAATGGATTCCGATGAAGAGTTTGTGATACATCTAGGTGTATTATACTGCAGATTAAAAAAGAAAAAAGAGTCGTAAAATGTGGACACACCCAATTATTAGTGAAAGAAAAAATAAAGGATACTTTTACACATTGTACAATGAAATCAAACAAGTCGATGAGAAGTTTTTTAATTTCGTTAGAATGTCTATGACATCTTTTAATGAACTATTAAATTTCATGTATTAATTGTTCGATATTTATTTCCATATCTGTCACTAAAATAATTAAAAAATTTTAAAATCACGTCAAATCGCAACCATGCAGTATACGTACCGATCAAAAACCGCCGGTGTCTGTGTTGCACAACAGTTAGTACATTTATGAAGGGCCGCTTAAAGTCATAAAAACGCTTTCGGCACATGGTTGGGAACACCGTACGCTCGTCGCGTAGGCGGTGACATTCGTCACCGACGTATCGTCTGTTTTAATACATTCATAATGAGTGAAGCAAACGACGATTCGTCTGCAGAATCGGCGGCCGACTCGGCACAAAACGCCTCGTCTGTTTTCAGCCTTAAAGTATAGAAGGTAGATTTAAGTTGGCAAAGTTGCTAAATTTTAAGGTCATTAATAAATAATAATACTAATCCATAGTAATTGCAAAAACCCAAAAAATAAGATTTTCGTTTTTCGGCCATTTTTATCTACAAAATAGTAATAAATATTAGAAATAATACCCAAATAGGAATCAAAGTTGGAATCCTCTCAATTTATTTAATTGAAGATTAAATAAATTGCACACACACACACGCACACACGCACGCACGCACTATATCCTCAGTTACGGCATTTTTGGGTTTGACAGCATGCACAGGAGGCTCCATCCATTGGCAACCTGTAGTACTAACCAGAATTTCGATACACAAGCTGGTAAGGGAACTGTAAAGGATTTTCGTTTATGGCATGCATGCCACAATAAATCAATTTCATGCAATGTGTGTTGGAAGTGCCATAAATACATAGTTTTCAATTTTTTTTCACACTAAAATGCCATAATTTTTTCTACACGTTGCCAGATAGTTTACATAGTTTACTCTATCTTTTATTTTGGATACAACTTTTTTATTAATATATTTCTGTGATTTTCAAGTAATAACGAAATGTCTATCGACCCAATACCCAATACGTGGTGTTCATCTACCTCTGCCTAGTCCTCGAAGTAGTCTCTTTATACACTATTTTACAAAGTAGCCGCTTTCTCCATGGAATCATTTAAGGAGAATGACCACACAAATTAAATTCAATAAAAAAATTTAACATGGGCAAATTTTTAAACTTTGCTGAAGATTTCTAACCTGAAGGGAGTGATGTCACAGGGCGACGGGGCAGGAGCCTCTGGTTATTTTTAGATCTTAAGAATTCTTTGGTGCGAGAGGTAATTGTGAAGTCACAGGGCGGCGGGCGGTATGTATAGTGATATATAAGAAAAACATGCCTGCTTGTGATTGGTTGAGCTTATTATGACATCGCACATAAGAAAAATCATACGCAGTGAGAAAAAAAACACAAAGATAATAAAAATACCCACGAACACTTATTACAACATTTTAAAAGAAGAGCGTTAATGTCTATGTTTTGAATTTGTTGCTTTAAGTTGATGGAAGTGGGGAGATTATATCACATGATTTAATGATTAGCGCATTACGAATGCGTATGAAGTTGGAATAGTTTTAATTTGTGCCATGACGTGTATTATGCTACCAATTTGAGCCTGTGCTAGAATACAGGATTAGGGACACACAAAGTGCCATAAATATAGTAATATCTGTGCAGTTGTGCACTACACAAACACACAATCATATAGACACAGTTCTTTAATTTTTTGATATTTGAGTTTAGCATTTTTAAAAATGGATTTCTGAATAAATTTTGTTCTATGGAGATTATTTAAAAAAAAATGGCCCATTTTATAAGTCTCATAAAGTTGTACAAAAGTGTTTCCAAGATAACCAGTAATAATTACTATTTAGGCCTCACCTCCCTCTATGTACCTATATTAAAAAATTTTAGTAAGAGCAGAAACGGAAATTTTTTATGCTAAAATTTTTTTTAAGACCTTTAGTTCTTGTACATACACTGAATCACAATTTTATTTTATTATGTTCCTTAATAATGGTGTGGGGTGGCCTTTGACATACAAATACTCTTTTCACTTAAAAAAATTGTGAACTAAAGGTAATAAAATATACCAATGATTGTTCATTGGTATTTCAAAATTTGAGAAGGAAAGTTTAAATGGCACCATTTAGATTGATCGAAGTGAGAGAAGAAAAAAAACGTTATTGGCGGATTCGCGCATTACTAATACAAATATGAAGTTGGAGCAGTTCTAATTTGATAGCATGACGTGTCCGTGCCATAAATTGAGCCTGTGGCAGAGCACATGATGAGGCATACACAAAGTGCCATAAATATAGTAACACATGTGCACATACACAAACCCACAAGCATATAGATAAACCTTTTTATTTGATATTTGAGTTTAGAATTTTTTTCAATGGATTTCAGTATCTACAACTTTTTTTTCAGTGGTGATTGTTAAAAATTTTGGTCCTATTAAAATATTGCTATCTACTTCCTTTCCCTAAGAGGGCTTTGGAAGGTAGCTACCCGGATCTCGTTATTTGTTTGGAGGCTGGGTCGTGTTTCGATTATAAAATACTTAAAAAGACAAAAAAAAGAAAGGGCGCCAGTAACCATTTGTAATAAAAAACACCTATGCCCAAAAGTAAAGATTTCTTAAACTTATAACTGTGGCTACTCAGTGGCCTTATAATCAATCATAGGTATTTAAAATCAAAAATCACCATAAAAGTATTTATTGTGACAATATTAAAATGTATAAGAAATAATGTATCTCAAATGGTGTTATACACGATACAGCTTAACTGTAACCTGGCAGAATTAGCTAATTCCTCACATTAAAATAAAAATACAAACATGTTATAAGCTGAAGGCTTCAAGTGAAATTTGGTTGGCTGAAGGCCAAAAAGAAAATGTTTATTCGGCTGAAGGCCTAAAAACATACAACCAAATGTCGAAAATTGAGTGTTCTTCCGAAGGTTTAGACGTCTCACCCTACATGGGTCACCACATGTACAGCCGTTCCGCACTGCTATGCTGATCGTGATATTCAGGAAACCAATAGTGTAACTAAGCTTCACACAACGAAGGTTCAAACTCCAACGGGTGAATCCAAATGGTGCATCCAACCAAGGATTTCGTTAAAACTTCTGTGATATTACGTCAATACAGAGATCCAAGGACTTAGTTACGGTCCATGAGAGTAAGTAGCTCAGTAAACAGGTTAGGTTCCATAAAACTAATTCAAGCTCAAATTAATAAAATAAGGTCCATAATAAAAACTCCAACTACCTGAAAAGGCCCAGTATTAATTCACTTGTCATGATAATTTGAATCGGGGCACTCAAAGGTGCGTTCTGTGTTTGTGTCTATCCTTTTTTTTAAAATTCCTCACTTTATATAATTTTTTTGTTGCATTGAACATTCTTAAAATTTTACCCTTAACAAGACACAATAAAATTTCGGGCGTGGTTACCCACATCACTCCTGACGGTTAAGTTAATTAAACTTTAATTAATAATTTCTTACAACAAAATGCAAAATTAAATATTTAAAGGGCCCGCGACCGTGTTGAAAACATGTGACATACTACAAATGCCGGTAATTTCATTTACCTGACAAATAAAATACAGAACTAAACCAATCAACAATTATATGATGCTTGTTAATAATAAAGGATTAATTTCAATTTACCTTAGCCCAAGGAATTGGGAGTTTCACAAAAAAAATGCGGCAAGGCACACAAAAGGACGTTTACCGTATCGCGGTATTTGGTCAAGTGGGCTGAATTTAGAGATCCACCGTTTGGCAATGTCTTAAGTACCAACCTAAGAAAACAGGTGGAACGAAGCAAAGAATATTACCTATTCATTAAGTTATACTTATTACAATCATTAATCCTTAATCATTAAGTGTACTAATTTATATTTTACGAGATATGTAATAAATTTAATGTATGGTTTATTTAATATATTTTCATAGGTCACTGAAATGCCAACTTAAAACTTGGATAAACACAGAACACCTGTTGTATAGAAATGAACTAATATATGGTCTTCGGTGTGATTCATGGTATAATATAATCTATGATGGAACAAATTTAATATGGAGGTTCTCTCCTTGTTTTGATAGCAAGTGCGGAACGGAAGTCCAGTGGCGGCCTAAGGGGAGCTAAAAAAAGGAACTATATATTACTAATAAGTAACATTAAAGTGTTCATCACACCAAAATCATGTTCTCTTAAACAGAGTAACTTCATTTGGTCAAAATGACCGTTACAATATAAATCTCATAAAGTTGTACAAAAGTGTTTATATAAGCTAATCAGTAATAATCACTATTTAGGCGTCAACCCCCTTACGGTGCATTACCGGACATACATTTATAGTAAACTTTTTTTTACTATACTTTTTTACTACTTTACTATTTTGCGTCTAGAAATAGCTCCTAAACGGAGGGAGGGATTTTTAAAATATCTATATTAGTACATCTTCAGAAAGAGTAGAATTTTCTAATCTCAAATATTCTTTAGAGAAGAAAAATTTTTTTAGAATTGTTAAGTATGCCAGAATTGAAAAAACAATCATAAGTATCTTATTGTATCATGCGGCAAAACTTGCTAAACAAAATATACAAAAAATATTTTTTTGATTTTGACAGACTAGATGCAGGCAAACGAGCTTCCTAACTGGTGTTAAGTTTCAAGTCGATAACATAGGTATGTTTTTTTTCAGAAAATCGGCTGTGACATATATATATAGGCAGACTACGAAATCTCTCCATAAGAGTTCCTTTGAATTTTTTAAATACGGAAATGTCTCAAAAAAAAGGAAAATGAAAAATTAAAACATACCTTAACTTTTTGATATGGTCTAAATCAACGCTAGTTTTAAAAAAATCTATACCATATTAAAGTGTTGTTGCTACTTAGGAAACCGGAAAAGTTTCGGTAAAATACAAAATAAAAGTGTGATGATAATAAGCCATTTATTATTTGTATTATCGCTCTAAAGTTAGAAGAATATATAAATATTAATAAATTAAAAATTTTTAAAAACGTACTTCTATTTTGAAAAATCATTAATAAAAAAGAAATAAAAATGCAGTAAAAAGTAATAGTCCAAGCGGCGACCGCCAAGAAATGTTGGTTATCCGGAATAAGTAGCAAAATATACTTATTTATTTTCTGGATATTAGTTAAATAATAAACCACCGGTCTGGCGCTTTGTAACTTCTTCTTTTCTATTTTTTTTTTGTAAAATTGATACATAAAACATAAGTGTAATTTTTTTTATTTGATAGCTTGTGATCAGTAGAAAATAAAAATTTAAGTCTGGCATCCCTATTTTTGTCACAACCGTTTGCCAGACCACCCTCAAATAATTATTATAACGATAAATTTCCTTTATAAGATACAAGAAAAAAATAAACGTCAAAATTTTTGTTTTTTATTCCTTTTTCGAATATAATTGGTCTGGTACGTTAATATTTGACCAAAATCTCGCCAGATCAAGATTGATAAGGTCGCGGTCATTCGCTGCTTCTTGTTAAGCGAAATTTTTTTTATTTATTCTGTTAATTTTTCGATTTTTTAATAATTATTTGTAATATGACAAAGTAGTACAAAAATATTCTTTCGACTTTGCATTAGTTTTGAAATATCTTTGTAAAATAATTTTTTAACTTAAGTAACGATAATCGTGTAATAACAAGAGCACAAGACTAAAACTTTTCGAATTTTACCTTATCAACGAATCACGGTCATAAAAAAATTTTCCAGGTTGCTTAATAAATTGCTTATTTTGCTTTTTTTGTTCCGCTTTTATTTGCTACTTCTTTATCCAAAAAAAAAATCATCATGCACGATCGTACGTTAATCTCATACATGATCATGCAGGAATTTTTTGCCAGCAATGACCATGCATGATCATGCATGAGCAAGCACCCTTATGCCTAACCAAGTACGATCATGCTTTTTCATTCCTGAGAAATACTCAGGTACGACCATGTATGACCAAGCATAATTATACCTTGAGAACAAAATAAAGATAAAAATTTTTATTAAATAAAGAAATTTTTTTCCTTCTATTGTCTTATTATCTCACTAATTGGTTGTGAGCGCTATTTTTTTTAACAAGAAAATACCATTGGGAATTGTTTTTGCTTCCTTGATTTTTATGACTAGTATCTGATAAAATTTTGATTTGATGCAAAGTCATACTCAATTTGCATTCTTTCTTTGTCAAACGGGAAAATACAAGATTAAGTATGATTTTTCATGGATTACACATGGTCATGCATGATCAGGCTTGACAAAGCATAAATCATGTATGATCATAAAAAGCCGTGTTTAGTCATACAAATGCATACATGACCTTTTATTCTCTATCATACACATGGTTGACTTTCATATTATGCATAACTTTGCAGAAATGGAGCATAGTCGTGTATGATACTGCATGACTTTACGTGACTTGTAAACGAATACTTTCACTTGATCATGCATGTTGATTTGTTCCAGGTACTCAGATTACTAGGTTTGAATTTAAAAAATTCATGAATGCACTAAAACACACACTGACCCGATTTGACCCCAATCGATCTATTTTCATCCACACATATCGTAAATCACCATAGATTAAAAATTATCGTAAAAAACGCTATATAAACAAACGGAACATAAACTGACTCGATTTGTTTCCAATCGATCTATTTTCATCAAATCGTCCGAAATTACCATGACTTAAAAATTTATCAATAAAACACCGTAGAATAATTTTTAGCGATATCCCATAACATCAGCAAATTTTTTTCCTAAAACTATACGCTTCGTCGTGTACGCCATTATGCAAATCGAAATTAGGTATAATAATATATCCACTCGGATAAACAAACCACCGCGCACCGAACTGAGAACCTCTTGCCTGAAACCAGTTAAAGATTTGTCCGAATACGCTTTAAAAATGCACAGACGCGTGCTGGATACGTAGCGCGAGATGTGGCAACGAAGCTTAGCTTAATATTTCATTACCCAGGGGGCACTCTAATCAGTCTATTATTGTCATGCCAGAAATATTCCAGAGTATACTTACACAGATTTCCTAAATTGTGGAACTTTACATATTTTTTTCTTAAAAATTTCACCATAATTTATTTAATCTTCAATTAAATAAATCGAGATGATTGTGACTTTGGTACCTATTTGGGTATTATTTCTAGTATTTATTACTATTTTATAAATTAACTTTTAGTCTCTCTGTTGGATTACTTTATTTATTATAACGGCCCAATCCCCCCTCGTATCTTTAGCTTATGTTATCCTGGTCACGGCACCAGTGTGATGACCCAACCCTCCTCGTATGTTTTGTATTTAATTTATTATCATTTTATTGTGTAACGGCCCAACCCCCCCCTCGTATATATGTTTATGATATCCTGGTCACGGCACTAGTGTGACGACCCAACCCCCCTCGTATGTTTTGTATTTAATTTATCCTTTTACTAAGTCTCACCTGTCGTGAAGCGACAGGTAATAATTAAATCATTGGCCTTTTTCGTGATCTTCTAGTTTTAGTGGTAGGACCCAAATTTGTTGTGTTATTGTAACCTCACAGGTACTTTTATAAAGTTTGGTATTACTTTGTTTCAGTTACTAGATTTAATTTGCTTTAATTGGATAACCTACTTTCACCAATGATTATGACCCTTTAACCTGCACTGCACTGATATCTGTTTTAACAACGAAAAATATAGGTAACATTTGACTTTATCTTCATTGTGATTATTGATTTACTTAGAATTCACTTTTGTATCTGAAAATAGAACTAAGTCAAGAAAACTCAAATAACGATTTCACACCTTTTATTTCTGTGAAGAAATACATGGATATTTAACTAGTTGAACCTTCAACGCAACCAAACCTGGTTACCTGCGCGGAAACTTCCGCTTCGTAGTTTAAATAACATACGTAAAACCTTACATATGGTTGCAAGAGAAACTTCCCATGTATGAGGTACCAGAACGTCCTCTGCCAAAGAAGATGGACAGGTGCGGACACCATGCTTTAATTTAATTCGCGGACTCGTTGTCACCGTACAACAGTACCATAAATACAACTAACGCTGCTAATTAATATCCGTTGGGACAACTGTCCATTTATTTGTGGGCTTGCCGAATACACCCCGCCTTCATGGCTTAAACCAAGGTGAAACGAACTACCCTGTAGAATTTTGTGTAGGGGTTGGCAGGCGTTAACCGCATTCACGGCACGTGTACGGGAACGGTTGTCATAAAACATTAAACGATACTCACTGTATGCCGGCCACTAGGCCCACTGTCGAGAGACAAGACACACTGGTCAAAACACTCAGAGAGTTCAAAAGACTGCATGTGGTGGTATAGGCACTTGTCCATACTAATCTGCCAGCTGACAACTCAAGATCCTCGCACAAGAAGTGAAATTTGATAAAGTTGAATCTGCAATATCTGTAATTGCAGATTCAACTTGACACTATTTATTTTGTACATCTTATTTTGACCTAACTTGATTTGGAAAAGTGAATGAAAGTTCCACCTACTATTACTGATCCTATCTGAATTAATATAGGCTGTACTAATTATTAATACACATGTATTGAGCAATGCATTATAACAGAAAAACCCTATCATTTCGCACCACAGGTCAAATATTGTTAAAAACCGCGAAACCCAAACATATAGAGACGTACTTTGATTAACGTTGCCATTTCACTCGTAACAAAGAAATTGAATTAGTTTAATGAATTTTAGTGTGCTCGAGTACGTAGAAAATGGCAACGCAGTATAAAAATTATTTAAATGCCGTCGTTACCAATTCTTGTATACACGGAGGATTCCGCAGGGCCCATTCCCCCGGATTCTGGAGTAACATCTGAGTTACTCGCTTCCATGTCGACGGCTACGTCGGTATCTATAGCATGCTAATGAAGCGCGGCTTCCAATGCTGGTGGATAGTTATAACTCCGAGATAGGGCCACTCTCTTATTTCCCGATTCCGAAGAACCAAAGCGTAAAGCTTGGGGCTGTCAGAGAGTTGACCTGAAGCACAACTATATCACAGAGAGTCGTACAATCTCTTCGTACCCGATTCCGTAGAACCAAAGCTAGTGCACCGTAAAACGGGGAAAAAGTAGCTTCCTTCTTGAAAAAAATTTTTTTAAGGTACAACCACTTGGGACCTTCACAGCATGATAGCCTAGGTCCTTGGCCATCTGTAATGGCCAATTACAACATTTTTTTGGAGGTCAAACTTTTTTTATTACGAAGAATGTCATAAATTTGTCAAAATTAATTTTTCTTACTTTTTCACACATCCCTCATGATATCTCCGGAACCAATCGAGATAATTATAGGTATTTTTTTTTAATTGATAAAGGAAATGTAGGCGAAGGTCACTGCTTTAATTTCGTTTTTATGGAAAATTTAATTTTTTTTGTAAAACTAGGTAAAACTGGAACGTTTACTTTCCTTGCTGCATTTTTTTCGGTAAGCGAAAAACTTTTTTATTTTAAGGAATTTTGTCATACCATATGCGTATGAAATAAAGCTTACACTTCAAGGAAGTTTTTTTAAAAAAAAAGTCAGTTCTCTACGACTTATAGTTTTCGAGATTTTGTTTTTTTAAAGTTACGAGTTTTTCGATCCTAGATGCGCCTCACTGCGGCGCCACTCAAGTGTGTAGAGTGTAGACTATTGAATACAAGTAATCTTATATTATACATATATTGTCAGTTAGAAACAAACTTTTCTTTGTGTAATGTGAATGCGAATGAGTATTATTTTTATTGAGTTTTTACATATTATTTAATGCTTAACAATGGAATGTTTATTTTATGTTATCAGAATTAAAATCAGGTAATACAATTCTGGTAAAATCTGTTGATACTGATGTCCTGATTTTGCTTTTAAATTTTTACTGCGAAACACCAGATATGTCCCAAAGGAATATATTTATACAATTAGGACACAGTAAGAATATACATTTTTTGTCAATTAACAATATTGTGGCAAATTTAGGAGAGGAAATTTGCAAGAAAGTATTAACGATTCATTGCCTAACTGGTTGTGATACAGCTAATGCCATGTATAAAATAGGGAAGAAAACGGCATTCTATGTTTTATATAAAAAATTAAATAATTTAAAAGATTTAGAAAACCTTCCTTTTCTGTCAGAGGATAAAGCGATGGAATTAGGGGTAAAATATATGCTTTATTTATATAAGAATAAAAACAAAGATATAAAATCCCTAAATGAACTGCGATGGGACTTAACAACAAGTACAAATCGGCCAGCTTCTGAGCTGCCTCCTACTGACCATGCTTTTAGACAACATTTAAAAAGGTAATAATTATTTTTCTAGATCGCCCATACCTATTAAAAAAGAAACACCTACATGTAATTATTCTCTTTTTAGGTATAATAATATAATAATAATAACACCACATGAAATTACAACCCTCTTTGTCCCTGAAGGTCTGGAATGACCTTGTGTGGGAGAGGGCTACACATTTAGAGACAATGGACACACACCCAATGTCCGAGTATACTACGATTAATCTCTCTCACAAAAAAATCCCAGTTCCTCGACCGGGAATCGAACCCGGGACCCCGAAGTTTAATTGGAAATTAGAATTGAGGCAAGTACATTACCTCTAGACCACGGAGCCAGGTGTCTGTATCAATTAAAAAATTAGTACAATAGCCATATACAATACATGCAGATGGAAGATCCAACTCGATACGGTTGGACATTTGAAGAAAATGTTTGGAAAGCAACTTTTACTAGTCAAAAATCTGTGCCCGATATTGTAAGGCAAAGTTTGTCAATAAGATGTTCCGACAGGGTCTGTAACAACAGATGTACCTGTTTTGCTCAAGGTTTGAAATGCTGCAGTGAGTGCAAATATGCAAACTGCTGCAACCAAGGAACTGTCTAGATATTTTTAGATTCCGACGTTGACGATTTTTAAAATATTTTTATAACAAGTTTTAAATTTATGTTTTAAAATAAATAATTATTTCGTATTTTTTTTTATTCAATTTTAGGTTTTAATGTATAAATATAATGGATTTTAAATAATGTGCAATGTAAATAATGATAAGTAAAACCTAAGTGCTTATGAAAATAAAATTTATATTAAAGATATGTCAAAAATAATACTTAATAGTATGCACCCACAACACGCATAGCACACTGATTAAAGCACAGTAGAACCGGGGGAAATATCCTGCCCGCAGAAACTTAATTTCAAATAACAATAACTTGAAACGTACAAGTCGTAGAGTATTGCGTTTTTTTTTTTAAAACTTCCTTGATGTGTTAATTTTATTCCGTATGCATATACTGTGGCAAAATTCCTTAAAACAAAAAAGTTTTTCGCTTACTGAAAAAAAATACTGTAAGAAAAGTAAATGTTAAAGTATTACCTAATTTTATAAAAAAACTAGGTTTTCCATAAAGACTAAATTAATTCAGTCACCTCCGCTCACGTTTCCCTTATCGACCAAAAAAAAAAAAACTTGATTATCTCAATTGGTTCCGGAGATATCGTGAGGGATGTGTGAAAAAGTACGAAAAATTAATTTTGACAGATTTGTGACATTTTTCATAATAAAAAAAAGTTGGACCTCCCAAAAAATGTTGTAATTGGCCATTTTAGATGGCCAAGGGCCTAATCTATTATTCTGTGAAGGTCCCATGTGGTTGTACCTTAAAAAAATTTTTTGAAACGTTTTTGTCGGTTTTTCAGTGTACTAAGCGTAAAGCTTGGGGTTGTCAGAGATGTGGCACGACTCTGCCTCAGAGAGCTGGACAATCTCTTCGTACCCGATTCCGTAGAACCAAAGCGTATAGCTTGGGGTTGTCAAAGATGTGGCCCCGATCGTATGAAATCTCGCGTATTTATATGATTTCTCCTGAGTGAGTTCGTTGTCCAAGCCTGCCAGTTTGACGGAGATAGCCAAACGCTAACTTATGTGCTCTCCCAACGAAATAGAACTCAAGATGCTTTAGGTGAAAAGTGATATAATGACTATGTTTATGAGGCTTTGACCTAATTCTTACTAAAACTCTTACAACCCTACGTGTTTACGTCGGTTTGTTTGTGTTATCAGTTTTCGGCTGGAGAATGCTTTGAGATTTTGTACAGGTTTGTCAACGTTTTAAAATTTTAAATAAATTCTATGTGTTCTTTTACTGAATAATTTAGACTTTATAGTTTGAATGCATACGTTTTCTGCCGAAAATGGTTTAACCTTTTCATGTAATAATTAATTTGGAATTGAATGATATAAATGCTTGGAAATAATTTAGTTTTATGTAAAAATATCGGATATTTATCCGCGATGAAGCAGCCCAGGGCCGGGGTGCTTCATTATAATAATTTTTATTATACCTTTATGAAAAGATTTTTCAATTTTGTAAAAACATTCTCATTCTATGAAGTGTGTTATATTTTTGAATTAGGGAGAAAAAATGCTGTCGAATGGTGTAAAAATACAATATGGGGGTCCTAAGAAAAAACGAGTTTGCAATGAATAAAACAATATCCAATAGACACAGAACAAATGTAAAACATTATTAAATATAGAATAAAAGTTGCAATGAGAATATTTTTATAGAATTTAAAAAATTTTAACTTAACTCCAGTCATTTAGATTTAATTATTTGTCGTAGGGAAGTTGTATTAGAAAAGGGTGTTATTGAAGCAAATCATATATCTGATCATCAATTGGTGTATTGTAAGTTAAATATATTCAATGAAAAGAAAAGACCTAAAATGTGCACACATCGTAATTTTAAATATTTCAATGGAGACAGTTTTCGAATGGATTTATTAAACACTCCATTTTTTAGAATATTTGATCAGAAATCTGTAGATGAAAAAATACATTTTTTGATAAATTGTCTAAATAATGTATTTGATAGGCATGCACCCATAACTACTTCTCGAATGACTAAGCCAAAAGCTCCTTGGCTCACACATACTATTAAAGAAATGATGTCACTCCGCGATAAGGCTCGGAAAAAATATGAGAATACAAAATCTGATGTTCATCTCCAGTTTTATAAAGAGATGAGAAATTATGTAAACAAGGCTATTCAGCGAGAAAAGCGGGCATTCTTTACCTTCCGATTTAATAATTGTAAACCAAATGATGCATGGAAAATTTTGAAAAATAATTGTATGTTATCCGAAAAAATAAATGAAATACCTGCAAATATAAATAATGTAAATGAAATTAATAATTTTTTCATAAATTCAATCCCTGCTATTGAGCCACCGGAACAGCTTTTAAATTTTTATAGAAGTAATTGTATTTATAAACAGCGAATTCAAGTTTGTCGAAGTAAATGATATATTTGTATATGAAACTGTATGTAGTATAAAAACCAATTCAATGGGTTGTGATGGTCTAAATAT
This sequence comes from Rhamnusium bicolor, assembly GCA_029963845.1. Lineage (NCBI taxonomy): Eukaryota > Metazoa > Arthropoda > Insecta > Coleoptera > Cerambycidae > Rhamnusium > Rhamnusium bicolor. The sequence continues at coordinate 587,932 of JANEYF010001486.1, read as the reverse complement.
TAAGCTTATTAAATTATGTTGCCCGTTTATTGTACAATATATAACTCACATAGTAAATTTTTGTTTACGGGAAAATGTTTACCCTGCAGTGTGGAAGAATGCTATAGTCAGAGTGTTGCCAAAAAAATCAAACCCTTTCGAATACAAGGATCTTAGGGCTATTAGTGTATTACCTACCCTTTCCAAAATAATAGAACGAGCAATGGAAGTTCAGTTGAGGAATCATTTGTCACAATTTGATTTGTTACCATCAGTACAATCGGGCTTCAGAAAAAGGCACAGCTGCACAACTGCATTACTCCACGTTGTAGATGACATTATTAGGGCCACTGACCAGGGTGATTGTACAGTTTTAGTTTTGTTGGATTTCAGTCGAGCTTTTGATACGATTAATTATGATTTATTACTAGCTATTCTTCATTATATGGGCATTTCTGATCATTCTGCTAATTTAATGGAAAATTATCTTAAAAATAGGCAACAGAAAGTCTGTATTGATGATGAAAGCTCCTGTTATCTAACTCTTAAATCTGGAGTACCACAAGGATCAATTTTGGGTCCTTTACTCTTTTCTATATACTCTTTCAACTTAATAAACAGTCTCCAGCACTGTAAGATTCATTTTTACGCAGATGACACTCAAATCTATTACAGCTTCCCTCCGTATATGTTTCATAATGCCTGTACATCAATTAATAGTGATCTCGAGTCATTTGTTAAAACGGCCTCAGATCATTGCCTGATCATAAACCATATTAAATCAAATGTAGTAACTTCTGGAAATAGAACGAATCGTCAAATTTTGAATGATACAATTAATAATTCTTCACTTGAAACCGTTGATCATGCAAAAAATTTGGGGCTGTTAATGGATTATAACTTAAGGTTTGAAAAATATATTAACAGTATTATACAACGATCATATTTTGCCTTAAAGATAATTTACACTCACAGACAATATTTGACTGTGAAAATAAAATTGATGCTTTGTGAAACACTGGTGTCGTCAAATTTTATTTATGCAACTGCCAACTGTTGCCGAAACTCCATTGGTGCATAGGCTAAATGAGCTAATCTCTCCACAGGAGCCTCAAACTCCTGTAGGCTTTCCCCACCCCGTTGTCTGCGTGATTTCAGCTGAGCCTAATATACTTGGGCGAGATGTTGGTCGCCATATCTTAGTACTAATGCTGCCACCAAAATTGCTGAAGTTTTGTGCTATGCTGCAGGAATTATTTGAACCAAGTCTAATGCTTGACCCCTCAGTGCTAATACCAATGCTGTTGCTTTTTTCTTCATCGTTCCAGTTATTTGAACGTGAAGCTGCCTCAAACTGTCTCTTATATGTTGACCATGAACTTTGACAGTCAAAAGAAGGTGGTTGTAACCTAGTATCAAACGACAGTACCAACTGGCCACCCTTCTCTCTTAATGCTGTTTAAGTCGGGCTACTTCATCTTCAACAATACTGGCTTTTCCTTCAACTTGACCGACTTTTTCTTTATCTTCACTGACCTGTTCTTCCACTTCACCGACTTTTTCTATAACATCTCCTCTAAATTTTTCAGTGAGTAAGAAAATGGCTGCCTGCTGTTCCTCTAGGCTCTTCTTTATATCTTTGTTGTCTTCGAATCGTCTTATTTCCAGATCTTCTGTCATTTTTCTCAAATCTTCTTTTTCTTCCTGGCGTCTTCTTTCTTGTTATTTGTTTTCGGCTTGTCGTCTCCTTTCTTGTTCTTATTTTTCTTCCCGTTGTATACTCTCTCGTTCTTCTTTTTCTTCCTGTCGTCTTCTTTCCTGATCTTCCATAATTTTCCTTTGTTCGTCTTTCTCTTCCTGGCGTTTTCTTTCTTGATCGTTCATCCGTTCTAATAACGCTGTTAGCAAGTCCTGTATCTGTTTCTCTACCATACTTCTTGTTATTGGCATCAAAAAATTTTGAAAAAGTACTAAGAAGTCTAAACTACTTTTGCGTTGACAAAATTCACTTATCTCCACTAAATTTGCAATGAAATGTTCGAGAACTTTCAGAAAATGTCACTATTAATTCTTGTTTTGAGTCTATAACTTGTTCCCGTTAGTACAGTCCACATATCTTCTGTGGTTTCCAAATCGAATGTTCTAGAGTTTATAGTCTTGCTTTTAAGTCTATAACACGTTCTCGTCGACACAATTCACGTATCTCCTACAATTTCCAAATAGAATGTTCTAGAAATTTCTCGAAATTGCACTAATAGTCCCATTTTTCAGTCCACAACACGTTAGTGCTAACGGCGTATCTGCAACTTTTTCTAAATAAACCGTTCTAGAAACTTCTCGAAAATCCACTTTAAAGTCACTATTCAGTCCAGAAATAACCCTCCAAACACTGTCCAGTAGCTTAATTCTCCGTGTTACCATTAATTCCTAAGTAGTCAGTAGAAACATTTCGAATATTCCAGAAATTTCTTTTCCAATCCACTTCCGACACCAATTTGTTGCTTGTTTGCTATTCACGAAAACACCTATATTCGTAGATTCGTTGATTGAAAATCCAGGTAACACTTATCCACTACTTTATTTAATTAACATTTACCAACAATAGATTAATGATTGTCTTAACTATAATCTCAATTAACATTTATAAATCACTATCTTATTTCTTCTTCATTTGTTTACTTCTAACTTAACTGACTCTCGACCAACCGTGCGTCTTATTTATACATCCATTCACGCAGTATAGAACATTCTAGAATATTCCCGGCAATTCTCGTACAATTCTAGTCTCATTTATTCAGTCTACACAGTCCAGTGGCGTGACAGTATCAAACCCTACATGTGCAATGTGCATTCTTTTTATCTAAACTGTCAACAAACTAAATGGTTTTAATATAATTTATTTACTGTAATCTAGTATCATTTCAAGCAGCAATTTACACAAGTCTGTCTTACCAGCATCATGCTGAAACATTTTTTCTAGAATTCTCAGAAATATGCCAATATGGATTTGTAGCGTTTAGATTTTACAGAATTCTAATGACCATAGGACACGACCAGCGCTCTAAGAGCTGAAGGAGATATTACCCCTTCTGTGAATTCAATTTCCCCCAAATGATTTTGACAATTTGGCAGAAAATTTCACCATTGATACAAGAAGGAGCCACACCACCTATTAAGAATCGAAATTTCGCAAAAAAATATTTACTTTCAAATTAGTTTAGTTTGTTTAAAAAAAAATAGAAAAGTTGTATTTATTTTACATATAAAGAAATATGTAGCAAACGTCCAATTCTCGGCACAAAAGTTCATGTGGGCCAGAACCTTGCAAAAAAATTACACAACATTGTAATATTCGAAAAATATTCATATCTACAGCTATGAAATGCAGATTATTTTCTGCGTAATTCGCAGTTTCACATTTTCGTCGATTTCTTCTATTCTCACTAAAATAAAATTCGTTAAAAAACTAGAGGTGTTTCATTTATTAAATTTACTTCGTTCTAACTTTCAACTCAGATCAAATACACTTAATTTCAAAATATAATGGATAGTTTCCTAGAAAATTATGCAAATTACCGTTAATATCTATGAAGGTACTATTATATGATTTCCATCAATTTGTATAAGAGAAATGTAAAAAAATAGTGTGCAGGAAATATGTGTGTTGGACAATTATGTATGTCTAAAGAGAAATCTCCCAACACGAATATTTTCAAATCTGTGTTACATGAAAATCAGACGAAAAATTTTAATTTCGCAGTTGTGAGTATGAAGCTTATGTCTACAGTAAAGATAAAGTTATTGACGAAAATGTGTAGTCGTTAGCGGACTATCCAGATAGAAATGCCTAGACTTATAGAGCAACAAATATTTTCGTAATTTATTTATTGTCATTGAATTTGTTGTGTAAATAAAATCTAACTTGTATACTATACAGTAAAATTGTCCTATTATCTAAAATGATTTATTTATTCCTAAGGGTTATTTATTACAGTTAACAAATAATGTTTCAAAAGGTAAATATTGTATTTCACAAATGTTTATAGTAATGTAATAATAACGATGCTTCAACTACTTTTGTAAAATGATAAATGAAATCATATTCTATTTCTACTTTGAGTTAAATTTATCAGTCTGTTGTTAAAAACGAGAAAAGTATGTCGTCTTTATACAGAAAAGTAATAACAACTGTTTTTACTTATTTTTATTTTATTCTTTGATACAAGTGTTTGCAGACAAAGAATTATATTTCCCGATGAATACAATGAAATTAAAAACAGTAAGTGTATTATAAAAATTCAATATGTGTAGTTACTTTTTAATATATTTAGGAAATAGATATCCGGTAATTGAAGATAACATGCGTCAAGATACTACTACAATGGTGATACAAAATAGAAATATTTTTAATATACAATGTAAATATGGATACAGAAGAATAAGAGGAAAATGTAGAGAGGTTCTTTGATGACTTGAATTACTACAATAATTTCAAATTTATCATGCTATGAGTAACTTATGAGTTCATATATACATGCGAGTAAATATGTATAACAATAACCATTAACTACGATCTTTATGGTTTTTGTAAATGTAAATTAGTGGATAAGAATTGGTCAGTTTAAAATGTAATTAAGGATCAAGAGAATGGAAGTTGAAATATTTGTAAAATTGTTTTTCTTATTATTTTAGGGACAGAAATGGGGAAATTATTTGCAAAAAATTAATATCAATATAGTTTTTATGTTTTATATATTTTAAAGGTTTAGATGGCAAACCTCTCTTTAAGGTTTAATTGGAAGTAGAAGTGCTTCCAAGTATTTTTAACCTCACCTGAGTACCTACAATTTAAAACGTACTTTTAAAATTAGTACAAGAGTGCTTTGTACAGCTTACTGCATGTATGTTAAATTAGAATTAAATTTAATTATGATCTAATTTGTAGTGTTACTTCGAGACTGCGTGTAAATATTACGCCTTTAAGGTAACAGAAAAATCCATTGACGTTACTTACATATTACTTTGTTTTAAATGCGTAGCATTTTGGTGGGCCGAAATGTTCCGTTTTCATCTATGTTTTAATTATTTTTTTCTTACTTAATAAATATTGCTTTATAATAATTATAATTATCATTTAATTTAGTTCCATATTTGTATTTTTTGCTCTTAAAATACCGGCTTTTTATTTCATATAGTTTTTATGTACTCGCATTTATAAGCCGTCACAATGAGGTGGCTTTTCGCGATTATTCCCAGAAATCATAGTGACATGGGTCTTGTCAGTAATTAATGTGACGCACGCCATAAAAATCAAGAAACGCCCCCTAATTGTTAATATTCGTGCGATTATAGTGTTTATTACTATTTTAACTAATCTCTAACTTTGTGTGTATCATTGGAGGTGTGAATTTAACATTTAAACCCTGTTAAATAATTAAATAACTCGTGTGGACTTCTTTCCGTGTCTGCTTTCTCGAACCAGAGATTGTTATTCCTCAAGATTAGAGGGCCCTCTCCAACGTGGAAGACTGGGAGCTGCATAATCTATAGGGTAAGTCGCTCTTTCTCGCCATCTCATTGCATATAGAAAAAAATTACGAGTACAGTTCATTTATCTCTCGCGAGCTTATAAAACTAAATTTTCATTTTTTTGTTTTGAACCCATAAAAAACATTTAACTTATTTTTAGTTAATGTTAAATTTGTTTTAAGAAACATTTTTATTACCTTTAATTTATGGCAGTACTCGTTAAAATCACATTATCATTTGTTTTATTTTAAATTTAATAAAAAACCAAAATGTGGATTACACATAAAAGTTTAATTTATTTGAAAATTAAAACTAAAATGGCTACCAATGACTATAATAATAATAATAATAATAATAATAATAATAATAATTTTATTTATGCAATGCAATACAATATGATACACAAATAATTACATATATAGGTGCATCCGCACCTCTGTACATAAATAACATAAATAAAATTGAAAATCCACATGGAAAATCCGCGCGTGGATATCTAGACGGCCCTAATACTAAATATTGTATTCCTAATGTTAAACAATACTGGCTAAATATTAACAATAAGAAGAAAACTTAAAAAAATACGAGTATGTATCTATAAAAATTTAAGAATAATTCAAGAATACTAAGAATACTGTGCCAGAACAATACTGATTATGCAGCACTAAAAATTACAAGGAATTGTACTCATACTGTTATAGTAGTGAAGTTGATATGCTGCACAGTGAGAAGCAAGTAATACCAGGTAAGTAAAGCAGATACGTCGTAGTAAGTCGTTAGTAATATAATTAAAATATTTTATACGCATACGTGTTTTTACGATCTATAATTTGATGTATTTCGATTCGTTTCTTTTCGATTATCCAATGTTTAATTCTTTTTTTTAAACAAATTAAACGAATTAGTCGCTTTTATATTGGCAGGTAAAGAGTTGAAGATTACAGTACCTAAGTAACTGTGACTTCTTTGGCCTGTTGTTTTGTCAATTTTTGGAACCTTAACTGAATCTAATTTATATCTCGTATCATGAGGATGGTCAATTAATTCCAGATTTTTTTTTTCTTTATAACAACGTGTCAACAAAGACTGACAAAACAGTTGCCTTAGATCGAAAACTTTACACAATTCATATAGTTCCTCTGATGGATAAATTCGGGGTTTTTTAAAAATAACTTTAAGTACCCATTTTTGAACAATTTCTAAGTTTTTTATATAATAGTTTGTTGCATTACCCCATGCTATAATCCCATAATTTAAATGATTGAACCAGCGCATAGTAGAGCATCTTTAATTTATTTTCATCCAAATATAATTGTAGAAATTTGAATTTTGGGAGCAAGCAACGAATTTTCTTGACTAACATGTTAATGTGGTCATCCCACCTCATATAACGATCTATTGTTACCTCCAAATATTTTATAGTTTTAACAGATTTTAATTTGATTTGCGATGTATCATCCTTCACGACAACGTAATCAAAATTTGGCAGTCCTCTACTAGTGGTGGCGAAAGGTAATACAAATGTTTTTTTGTAATTAACAGTTAATAACTTATACTTAAAAGGTATTAAGAGGTACCTCCCTCTCAACTTTATTTTTTAAACTCTCCCAGGTATTATCTTCAAAATAAATAGCCGTATCATCGGCAAAGCTGATTATTTTACCGTTGATGGGTAAATCAAATAATTCATTGACGTATATTATGAAGAGTAATGGACCGAGGACAGTACCCTGAGGGACACCGCATTTGACTGTTTTAAAGTCACTATAACTATCGCCAATTTTTACGCAATGCGGTCTTTCGCAAAGGTAACTTTGCAGTAAAGTATTTACAGGACCACGAATTCCAACATCATTCAGGGTATCTAACAAATCCGGATGATTCACTGTGTCAAAGGCTTTCGCTAGGTCAACGAAAACGCAGAGAGACTTTTTTGCTTTATCTAAAGAGTTGTATATATTTGTTGTTAAGTTAGCTATTGCATCTTCCGTTGATCTAGCCTCTCGAAATCCATATTGTTTATCTGATAATATATTGAATTTGTTTAAAAAGCATATTAGTCTATTTTTTAAAATTTTTTTCATATATTTTTGTTAGACTCGAGAGTAGAGAAATTGGACGATAATTATTAAGCTCTTCCTTATCACCGGATTTATATAAAGGTTTTATAACCGCTATCTTGAATGACCGAGGGAATTTATTTTGTGCAAAAGATGTATTTATTATGTATGTTAGCGGAGTAGTTGATTTATACCGCCCGACTCCTCCGACCTTGATCACATACGTATACGGGCATATGTTTCAAGGCCATTGCGCCTCGGATTGAATGTCTATGACACACGTGTACGCGCGCTTTTGTCAAGGTCGTTGTTTTCTATTCCTCCGACCTCGATCGTACACGTATTAAGGTTGCAGCCTCTCATGCTACCACTTGTGTGGTTTTGAAGGTTGTTTTTACAGTGTTCCTATATATGAAGGAGGGGAGTTGGATGGAAATTCATTCTTGAACTAATTCTGTTAGAGTGCAGTCACAATGTATACCTGTAGTGCTTGTGGTATTAGTTTTACACGTCGTGATAATATGCGACGCCATCAGATGCGTTCTTGTAAAAAGTTTAAAGATGATGGGCCACCAACAAAAAATGTAAACATAGCGACGCGCAAATTAATTCAAAACCATCAACCTCTGCAGATGTACAAACGATTCAGCCTCACACATCCACAGTTGCATTAAATACATGTTGGTGTTGTAATGTAACGATTGCTGCAAATCAGATGCATATTCACAGAAGAACATTACAACATAGAACAAATTCATGTGCTCCACTAATTGACGGTGTACAAGTTGTTCGCAGTGCTTTGAAATGTAGAATTATAAGTTATCGTGTACAAAGTGAAAATAATGATACTGATTATGTAATGTTTTTTTGGTGAAATCAAGCACAAAGTTCTAAACGTGCATGATGAGATGGTAAACATTCATAAGTCTGTGAAAGTGAATATGGAGGCGTTTGGTAGATACATTATACAATCACAGGATGTTTCTGATATCAAATCATTTAATACACCAGATTTCCGCATATAATCATAGAAAATATTTTTGTGATGGTTGTTTGTTAAATTTTAATAGTGAACGAGTGTTAGTGCAACATCAGAGACATGATTGCAACCATTTATATACAACAATACCTTCAACTCATTCGCGAATCGATAAATTTGGCAAGGAATGCTCTGAAAACGTATTAAAATTTGAAAACTTTGAAAGTCAAATTGTATATATATACACAACACATTGTATAAATATTTACAATATTTTCTTTATTGTTTAAAAGCTTTTTTTTTGGGACTGGGGCAAAGGCATATTGTGTGGAATCGTTAAGTAGCCAATTAAAAAAAGCTAAGGGAGTTAAAATCGGTAATTAAAAAACAACTAACAATAGATGACTACAAAAAAGTAGTCGAACAAGGTGGTTTAATACTTAGAAAAATGTATACTTTCAAGAGTGACTTACATGACATCTTTACTGAAATAAAGGATCGAGTGGTGCTTTCATATAATAATAGTAAACGTTTTGTAATTCCTAACACTACAAAAACTTTACCTTGGGACCGATATAATATATTATCAGGATGAATCCGTTGAAAATCAAGTAATGCCTATTGTAAATGGTGAAAATGTGTTGATATGTATGTTGGATCTTTTACTTAAGGAAATAAATTCATTGCAAAATCAACCTTTGTAAAAATTGTATGTTATTTTAAAGTATGTGTATGTATGTAAAATATAATATAATGTGTATAAAGAAAATATGTAAATAAAATAAGAAAAGAAAATTGTGTCTCAGTTGGGGACAATGGGGAATTTTTTATGCATTCTAGGGATTTTTGAAAAAATAATAAAAATGTACAAAACTATTATAAGTAATTAACTAAATTTGAATATAATATACAATGCAATAAGAAAAAAATCAAGAAATAAATTGAAAATAATTGACATATGTATTTACTTAGTATCAAATGTGTATTTAAAAAATTAACAATCTCTCTATTGATTGTATTTATGTATACTTGATTCATTCTTCGTTCAATAAAGAATTTTCAACAATTTCTCGATTATGTATTACATAACTTATCTAACTAATCTAACACACCTATCGCTAATTAATTAATTGTTTCATATGTTTATCTGCTTCCTTTCTATGGTAACAGGATTTTCCACCCCAATTTGAATTTCCTATAGTATTTAATAAATAATAGTAATAAAATAAATAATATCCCCTACTTAACGACTGGCGCCATGTTGGTGACGTCACTATCTGGTTCAAGTGGCCTAGTACCTACTAATTGTGTAGTAATCTACTTCTTGGATATCACATCAAATTGTGCAGTATGCTATGTATGAATACATGGTGCCATCTAAGTTAAAATAGAGATCTTTTACTTAAGGAAATAAATTCATTGGAAAATCAACTTTTGTAAAAAATTGTATGTTATTTTAAAGTATGTGTATGTATATAAAATATAACGTTAATAAACAAGATGTTTGTTTTTGTGTATAAAGAAAATGTGTAAATAAAATAAGAAAAGAAAACGTCTGAATTTATTTATCAATAATATCCATAAAGCAACTTTGTGTTACAAATATATATTATTAAGAATATGGTTGTTGTTTTGTTGGTTGTATACCTGTAGATAGTGCAGGTATATATATTTAAATATGACATCGTATTTTACAAATTTTCTTTAAATTGACATATGTATAAACACTCTCTGAAAATGAACATAAAAAACATGTTGATATAATATTAAATGCTGTTGATAAGGCTGGTTTAAAATTGTACATTGAAAAATGTCAGTTTTTTATGCCTTGTATGAAGTACTTGGGTTAAATAGGGCAACAGGAAATAAGTATTGAAAAGGAAAGACTTGGCACTATTAAAATTATAAACGGTCTAAAACTTAAGGATGCTAGAAGGTTTTCTAGGAACTTTAAATTACTATAAAAGCTGATTCCAAAATTATGGGGAGATGGAAATGGAAGTTCTATTGATAGAACTCCTTCAAATAGATGTGAGATGGTCGTGGAACAAATGTATGGAGAAAGCATTTATGGACTTAAAACAGAGTTTCCACGACAACTTGCTGCTATATACTCCAGACTTTTCTCTACCTTTCATTCTTAGGACAAATCCATCTGACTATGCGATTGCTGCTGAATTGGTACAAATTCAAGATGGTAAAGAAGTGCCAATTTGTTTCATATCACGACTATTAAAACCGTATGAGAAAAAATATTCTATCAACGAAAAAGAAATGGCTAGTGTAATTTTTGGAATATCAACCCTGAGAGTTTACCTTACTGCTAATAGGTTCTTACTTGAGACAGACCATGCAGCACTTTCTTTCTTAATGTCAAATCGTTTCGGTAATAATAGGATATGTCGTTGGTCATTGCTGATACAAGAATATTCTTTTTCAATAGAATATCGTCCAGGTTTTCAGAATATATCTGTCCATTTCAAACTCACTTCCAGTAGAAAAGCCCATAATTTCATAATAGCACTTAATCAGATGACGAACATGCACGGCATATACTCTGAAAATTAAATTATCATTAGTCAAAACAACTTAACAGATTTGAAAACAATCATTGAACAACAGAGTATGTATAGGGGTTTCAAAGTGAAAAGTAAGTTTATTATAAAAGCAATTAATGGGACAGAACTATTTGCGATAGATGACATAGTGACAAGACAAATTATTTCTGACTTACGTAACCGTTTTAGACATGTAGGGATACGCAAACTTTGGTTAATATTTAGGGGAAACTTTTACGCAGGCAAGGATTTACAACTGACGAAGGATGATATAAAGAAATGTCAGACGTGTTGCAAAGAAAACAATAAAAATTATACAAATAAAAACAAAATAAGCAGTATCAAGACAGACAGACCACTACAGACAGTTGCAATAGACTACCTATCTCATTTAATCTAGACAAATGAAGGACACAGACATATTTTAATAATAATAGACATATTTTCAAACTTTATCCGATAAAACATTGCAAGACAAGGACTATACTTAAAATATACAACAGTATTGTGACTAGATAGGGAAACTGACAAAAATTTTAGAGTAATACTCCTGTAAAAGGTAAATTTAAGAAAACTATATTAAAAGTAAAATACATTACCTTTACTCAAAGCTGGTTCACATAAATGTCGTATGTGAACAGAATTTTTGGGTTCTTTTGGAGAAAAGTGCTCATGAGGTAACGGGCCACAATAAATGATTATCTGCTGTGTCTAAAAGCAGGAGTAATAAACTAAAACTGTGCTCTGGTATAAGAAAAGACATCTAACCTGGAAATAGCTGCAGTGGGAACACCCAATGACTAAGTATCACATGGCAGATAAACTTGGTAACGGTGCAGCCATATGTATTAGTCTAAAACATACAAAAAAGGGACTGAAAATTCATGTAATACATGTGTAATAAAGGGAAATGTTCAGTAGAGTTAGTATAGAGTAGTTTTCATGAATACGATTAAGTTTTATAACTATCATAAGCATATATCGAACGTGTTCGAAAGTCGATCAAAAATTTTATTACTCAACGAAATTAACCAAACAAAAAGCATATACAAATTTTCAGAAATTTATGAGGAATTCAAAAATATAAATATCATTAACAGTAGTAAAACGTCTGGTTAATAAATTTAATTAAAAATATTCAAATTAAGTACATTTATGGAACTTTCTAAAAAATTTGTCATTTGATTTTCAAAAATATATAGATAGGATCAAAAAAATCAAGGGAAGAGAGTCGTAAAATTTCCATCTCAAAGCAATATACTAAATTGTTTCTAAAACTATAACATCACTTTGCCAGCCAAAGTCAACGTGATTAACTAAAAATATCACATAAATTGAAAATACAAACAAGTGTAAATTAAAAGGTCATTCTCCAGTTTATGGCCTTCTACAATAGACAGAAAATAAACATACATACACACACCTCACATCATAGGAGGACCATCACAAAACACTGTCATATATTGTGCAAATGTTTATTACTAATAAAAATTAATTAAACAAAGTCCACTTTCTCAATAAAAATTATACAAATAAAAACAAAATAAGCAGTATCAAGACAGACAGACCACTACAAACAGTTGCAATAGACTACCTATCTCATTTAATCTAGACAAATGAAGGACACAGACATATTTTAATAATAATAGACATATTTTCAAACTTTATCCGATAAAACATTGCAAGACAATGAGACTATGCTTAAAATATACAATAATATTGTGACGAGATAGGGAAACTGACAAAAATTTTAGAGTAATACTCCTGTAAAAAGTAAATTTAAGAAAACTATATTAAAAGTAAAATACATTACCTTTACTCAAAGCTGGTTCACATAAATGTCATATGTGAACAGAATTTTTGGGTTCTTTTGGAGAAAAGTGCTCATGAGGTAACGGGCCACAATAAATGCTTATCTGCTGTGTCTAAAAGCAGGAGTAATAAACTAAAACTGTGCTCTGGTATAAGAAAAGACATCTAACCTGGAAATAGCTGCAGTGGGAACACCCAATGACTAAGTATCACATGGCAGATAAACTTGGTAACGGTGCAGCCATATGTATTAGTCTAAAACATACAAAAAAGGGACTGAAAATTCATGTAATACATGTGTAATATAGGGAAATGTTCAGTAGAGTTAGTATAGAGTAGTTTTCATGAATACGATTAAGTTTTATAACTATCATAAGCATATATCGAACGTGTTCGAAAGTCGATCAAAAATTTTATTACTCAACGAAATTAACCAAACAAAAAGCATATACAAATTTTCAGAAATTTATGAGGAATTCAAAAATATAAATATCATTAACAGTAATAAAACGTCTGGTTAATAAATTTAATTAAAAATATTCAAATTAAGTACATTTATGGAACTTTCTAAAAAATTTGTCATTTGATTTTCAAAAATATATAGATAGGACCAAAAAAAATCAAGGGAAGAGAGTCGTAAAATTTCCATCTCAAAGCAATATACTAAATTGTTTCTAAAACTATAACATCACTTGGTCATTCTCCAGTTTATGGCCTTCTACAGTAGACAGAAAATAAACATACATACACACACCTCACATCATAAGGCCATCACAAAACACTGTCATATATTGTGCAAATGTTTATTACTAATAAAAATTAATTAAACAAAGTCCACAATTACTACACTATAAACACCACCATGTTAGGTCTACGTCACAGTCCTAACATAACATGTTGCCAAATTTCACAAGAACAAAATTAGCCTACAATCAAAATTTAATTCAGTACACATAAATACTCTTCCTTGCTCAAAAAATGTAAAATTAGTATGTCAATACACATAAATATTGTTCCTTGCCCTAAAAATGTAACATTACTATTCTTTATTTCATGGTTCCCGGAAGGAACGCTTCAACACTTGGCAACACTGTGATGCGCCGACAGTTGGGAGGGAAAGCAAAAGGCCATAAACTGGACATTTACCTTTTAAATTAGTAAAATATAAATTTAAGTACCTAGCATTTGTATAACGAAAAGCTGATCAGTATATTAGAAGAGTAAAAATGAATAAAGTAAATACATCCAGGTAGTAGAACTGGAAATCCTTTTTGAAAATTTTAAATCATCTGGTAGCTGATGATGGAATTGTTGTGGAGTATTTGGGTACTAAACCGATAGAGACGACTTCTAACTGGCAGACAACGTTCCGAAACATACATTGGATTCAACGCACCAAAACAACAAAGGGTACGTTCATTGTATGCCAAGTGAATAAAAAGTTGTTGATTAGTAACAAGAGAATAAAAACCGTCGACTTTTACCCCATTTAGTGTGATTTCTCTCTTCTTAGCCGCATGTAAAAATGTTTAACTTTCTTTCATGCTTCTGGCAAATTAGCCACTGCACTGCAATTGCGGATCGATTATCGACTATCGTGTTATTGGTTTTTAGAAAATTTCTACGATATACATAATATGTATTTATTATAATTTATTAGGTAACTAGGTACTCTCTGATTTTAAGCAGACCTGTTGTAAAATTTCTACATCTGAAATACTGAACTCAACAATATCTCTCTGTATATGAACTCGTCGTTTCTGTGCTCTCCATAGGTACTACTTGAAAAATTCTTCACGAGCTTCTTCTTTCATCATCGCATCTAAAGAATAAAATTTTACAGCATATAATTTTGTCGACCTTAGTATTGAAAAGATTGGGAAAATATCATTTTTATGGTAAACTACTTTTGATAACTTGGAGAGGGCCATTGGGAAGTAATTTACGTATACGAGCGTATGTTTCAAAGCCGTTGCGCCCGCGGATTGAATATCTATGACACACCTGTACTTCGTGTACGCGCCCTTTTGTCAAGGCCGTTTCATTTGCTGTTTTCTATTCCTCCGACCTCGATCGTACACGTATACGGAGTATTAAGGTTGCAGCCTCTCATGCTACCACTCGTGTTGTTTTGAAGGTTGTATTCACATTGTTACTATATATGAAGGGGGTGAGGGATGAGTTGGATGGAAATTCATTCTTGAACTAATTCTCTTAGAGGGCAGTCACAATGTATAACTGTAGTGCTTGTGGTATTAGTTTTACGCATCGTGATAATATGCGACGCCATCAAATGCGTTCTTGTAAAAAGTTTGATGGCCCACCAACAAAAAATGTAAACATAGCGATGCACAAGTTAATTCAAAGCCATCAACCTATGCAGATGTACAAACGAATCAGCCCCACTGCATTCCAATTATCACGCGTGCCCGAGTTCTACAGCTGCACTCTGCCTATAAAATCTGCCGGACACATGGAGTACATAAAAACATAACTTCACATTTTCGTGTTGTTTCGCTCGTAAACAAAACAAAGAATGCAGGTACTTCAATAACTAAAGTCTATTTTTTTACAAATTTTAAAGTATATAGTTTACTAGGTATAATTAAATTGGATAATGTAGGCTTTTAATTAAAATATTAGATTACCGTTTTTAATATACCTACACACATTACACTTGTAACAAAAACAGGCGAATTGCAAGGGGATAATTTTGTTATCTCGCATTAAGTTCTAGTTTTAAATCTGTTATTTAAAACACACTTTAAAATAAATTATAGTCAAAAGCTTGGCCGTTGGTAAGAATCATCATATTTTTGAACTTTTTTGATGATGTATAAAGATGTTGTATTAAGGCTAAAATAGTGTCATCGCCTTTAAGCATTTGTAAACGGACAACACCTTTTACAAATTTTTGCATCAGACTCCAAATGGCTGTTACAGCATTGATGAAAATTACAAAGATTATTATTTTCTTCCACTGAAAACCGTTTTAAGAGTTTTTGCATCGTTTAACCATCTAGTAAGTATCCTTTTTACGATTTTTAAAGCACCGATGATTCCGATAATAAAATATATTTGAAGCGCTGTGTTTAAATTATTGTCTACCTAAAACTTTTATACTAGCGCATTCTGATAAGAATGGCAGTGTAAAATATAGAAAATTATAGGTAGTTTATGGTTGTTATCATATTAGGTTTGAAAGGATGCTTACGTAATACCCAAATAATTATTATTGTATGTTTCGAGAATAGTTGATACTCTCTCATTATATTTTGTTATAGCAACTCATACAAGGAGTTAAGGGCTATAAATACACAAGATGAGTCATTTTTTTAATTATCTTTATTGCGATGTAGTTATGAAAAAATATACAAAATCACAGTCTTTCATTAAAAATAATGGTTTTCTATGCTGACTATAACTAGGTATACCAGCAAAAAGACTGATACTCATTGAGTTGATGAAGCAAACCGATGTAAAATGACGTTGACATATTATTTTTATCGAAAACTTGAAATTTTTTAATTTTACATATAAATGGCTCTTGTGAACTAGGCTCACATGAACAACGCATGTGTTTGTTTTGATGAGCTCTCAGAACTCGGTAATAGTATTTTATATAACTCGAAGTAAACAATAACATAACAGCAGTATTTAAGAAAACATTATTTACTTTTTCCGTCTAACATAATAAGTGTACAATTGACAGCGAGTAAACCTTCCCCGCTACCAGGACAAGGAATGTGGTCGGTCCTAGCACCTACAATCATCATACTACGGCCCTTTTCCAAATAGGCACCATGCATATGTCCTGTACATGTACTGTACGCAACAAATGGAATAAAAAAAAATGTTCTCGTGGTACTGTTTGATTTAGTTCTTTTGTTAGATTATGTTAATAACTCGACTTCGAGACTAAAATTATGAAGTTCTTTCTTTCCATTAGTTTTAATTAAAATATTTTTATACTGTTTTTGTTACAACTGCCATTCTTATCAGAATGCGCTAGTATAAAAGTTTTAGGTAGACAATAATTTAAACACAGCGCTTCAAATATATTTTATTATCGGAATCATCGGTGCTTTAAAAATCGTAAAAAGGATACTTACTAGATGGTTAAACGATGCAAAAACTCTTAAAACGGTTTTCAGTGGAAGAAAATAATAATCTTTGTAATTTTCATCAATGCTGTAACAGCCATATTTGGAGTCTGATGCAAAAATTTGTAAAAGGTGTGGTCCGTTTACAAATGCTTAAAGGCGATGACACTATTTTAGCCTTAATACCTACAACATCTTTATACATCATCAAAAAGTTCAAAAATGTGATGATTCTTACCAACGGGCAAGCTTTTGACTATAATTTATTTTAAAGTGTGTTTTAAATAACAGATTTAAAACTAGAACTTAATGCGAGATAACAAAATTATCCCCTTGCAATTCGCCTGTTTTTGTTGCAAGTGTAATGTGTGTAGGTATATTAAAAACGGTAATCTAATATTTTAATTAAAAGCCTACATTATCCAATTTAATTATACCTAGTAAACTATATACTTTAAAATTTGTAAAAAAATAGACTTTAGTTATTGAAGTACCTGCATTCTTTGTTTTGTTTACGAGCGAAACAACACGAAAATGTGAAGTTATGTTTTTATGTACTCCATGTGTCCGGCAGATTTTATAGGCAGAGTGCAGCTGTAGAACTCGGGCACGCGTGATAATTGGAATGCAGTGGGGCTGATTCGTTTGTACATCTGCATAGGTTGATGGTTTTGAATTAACTTGTGCATCGCTATGTTTACATTTTTTGTTGGTGGGCCATCAAACTTTTTACAAGAACGCATTTGATGGCGTCGCATATTATCACGATGCGTAAAACTAATACCACAAGCACTACAGTTATACATTGTGACTGCCCTCTAAGAGAATTAGTTCAAGAATGAATTTCCATCCAACTCATCCCTCACCCCCTTCATATATAGTAACAATGTGAATACAACCTTCAAAACGACACGAGTGGTAGCATGAGAGGCTGCAACCTTAATACTCCGTATACGTGTACGATCGAGGTCGGAGGAATAGAAAACAGCAAATGAAACAGCCTTGACAAAAGGGCGCGTACACGAAGTACAGCCGTGTCATAGATATTCAATCCGCGGGCGCAACGGCTTTGAAACATACGCTCGTATACGTAAATTACTTCCCAATGGCCCTCTCCAAGTTATCAAAAGTAGTTTACCATAAAAATGATATTTTCCCAATCTTTTCAATACTAAGGTCGACAAAATTATATGCTGTAAAATTTTATTCTTTAGATGCGATGATGAAAGAAGAAGCTCGTGAAGAATTTTTCAAGTAGTACCTATGGAGAGCACAGAAACGACGAGTTCATATACAGAGAGATATTGTTGAGTTCAGTATTTCAGATGTAGAAATTTTACAACAGGTCTGCTTAAAATCAGAGAGTACCTAGTTACCTAATAAATTATAATAAATACATATTATGTATATCGTAGAAATTTTCTAAAAACCAATAACACGATAGTCGATAATCGATCCGCAATTGCAGTGCAGTGGCTAATTTGCCAGAAGCATGAAAGAAAGTTAAACATTTTTACATGCGGCTAAGAAGAGAGAAATCACACTAAATGGGGTAAAAGTCGACGGTTTTTATTCTCTTGTTACTAATCAACAACTTTTTATTCACTTGGCATACAATGAACGTACCCTTTGTTGTTTTGGTGCGTTGAATCCAATGTATGTTTCGGAACGTTGTCTGCCAGTTAGAAGTCGTCTCTATCGGTTTAGTACCCAAATACTCCACAACAATTCCATCATCAGCTACCAGATGATTTAAAATTTTCAAAAAGGATTTCCAGTTCTACTACCTGGATGTATTTACTTTATTCATTTTTACTCTTCTAATATACTGATCAGCTTTTCGTTATACAAATGCTAGGTACTTAAATTTATATTTTACTAATTTAAAAGGTAAATGTCCAGTTTATGGCCTTTTGCTTTCCCTCCCAACTGTCGGCGCATCACAGTGTTGCCAAGTGTTGAAGCGTTCCTTCCGGGAACCATGAAATAAAGAATAGTAATGTTACATTTTTAGGGCAAGGAACAATATTTATGTGTATTGACATACTAATTTTACATTTTTTGAGCAAGGAAGAGTATTTATGTGTACTGAATTAAATTTTGATTGTAGGCTAATTTTGTTCTTGTGAAATTTGGCAACATGTTATGTTAGGACTGTGACGTAGACCTAACATGGTGGTGTTTATAGTGTAGTAATTGTGGACTTTGTTTAATTAATTTTTATTAGTAATAAACATTTGCACAATATATGACAGTGTTTTGTGATGGCCTTATGATGTGAGGTGTGTGTATGTATGTTTATTTTCTGTCTACTGTAGAAGGCCATAAACTGGAGAATGACCAAGTGATGTTATAGTTTTAGAAACAATTTAGTATATTGCTTTGAGATGGAAATTTTACGACTCTTTCCTTGATTTTTTTGGTCCTATCTATATATTTTTGAAAATCAAATGACAAATTTTTTAGAAAGTTCCATAAATGTACTTAATTTGAATATTTTTAATTAAATTTATTAACCAGACGTTTTATTACTGTTAATGATATTTATATTTTTGAATTCCTCATAAATTTCTGAAAATTTGTATATGCTTTTTGTTTGGTTAATTTCGTTGAGTAATAAAATTTTTGATCGACTTTCGAACACGTTCGATATATGCTTATGATAGTTATAAAACTTAATCGTATTCATGAAAACTACTCTATACTAACTCTACTGAACATTTCCCTATATTACACATGTATTACATGAATTTTCAGTCCCTTTTTTGTATGTTTTAGACTAATACATATGGCTGCACCGTTACCAAGTTTATCTGCCATGTGATACTTAGTCATTGGGTGTTCCCACTGCAGCTATTTCCAGGTTAGATGTCTTTTCTTATACCAGAGCACAGTTTTAGTTTATTACTCCTGCTTTTAGACACAGCAGATAAGCATTTATTGTGGCCCGTTACCTCATGAGCACTTTTCTCCAAAAGAACCCAAAAATTCTGTTCACATATGACATTTATGTGAACCAGCTTTGAGTAAAGGTAATGTATTTTACTTTTAATATAGTTTTCTTAAATTTACTTTTTACAGGAGTATTACTCTAAAATTTTTGTCAGTTTCCCTATCTCGTCACAATATTATTGTATATTTTAAGCATAGTCTCATTGTCTTGCAATGTTTTATCGGATAAAGTTTGAAAATATGTCTATTATTATTAAAATATGTCTGTGTCCTTCATTTGTCTAGATTAAATGAGATAGGTAGTCTATTGCAACTGTTTGTAGTGGTCTGTCTGTCTTGATACTGCTTATTTTGTTTTTATTTGTATAATTTTTATTGAGAAAGTGGACTTTGTTTAATTAATTTTTATTAGTAATAAACATTTGCACAATATATGACAGTGTTTTGTGATGGTCCTCCTATGATGTGAGGTGTGTGTATGTATGTTTATTTTCTGTCTATTGTAGAAGGCCATAAACTGGAGAATGACCTTTTAATTTACACTTGTTTGTATTTTCAATTTATGTGATATTTTTAGTTAATCACGTTGACTTTGGCTGGCAAAGTGATGTTATAGTTTTAGAAACAATTTAGTATATTGCTTTGAGATGGAAATTTTACGACTCTCTTCCCTTGATTTTTTTGATCCTATCTATATATTTTTGAAAATCAAATGACAAATTTTTTAGAAAGTTCCATAAATGTACTTAATTTGAATATTTTTAATTAAATTTATTAACCAGACGTTTTATTACTGTTAATGATATTTATATTTTTGAATTCCTCATAAATTTCTGAAAATTTGTATATGCTTTTTGTTTGGTTAATTTCGTTGAGTAATAAAATTTTTGATCGACTTTCGAACACGTTCGATATATGCTTATGATAGTTATAAAACTTAATCGTATTCATGAAAACTACTCTATACTAACTCTACTGAACATTTCCCTTTATTACACATGTATTACATGAATTTTCAGTCCCTTTTTTGTATGTTTTAGACTAATACATATGGCTGCACCGTTACCAAGTTTATCTGCCATGTGATACTTAGTCATTGGGTGTTCCCACTGCAGCTATTTCCAGGTTAGATGTCTTTTCTTATACCAGAGCACAGTTTTAGTTTATTACTCCTGCTTTTAGACACAGCAGATAAGCATTTATTGTGGCCCGTTACCTCATGAGCACTTTTCTCCAAAAGAACCCAAAAATTCTGTTCACATACGACATTTATGTGAACCAGCTTTGAGTAAAGGTAATGTATTTTACTTTTAATATAGTTTTCTTAAATTTACCTTTTACAGGAGTATTACTCTAAAATTTTTGTCAGTTTCCCTATCTAGTCACAATATTGTTGTATATTTTAAGTATAGTCCTTGTCTTGCAATGTTTTATCGGATAAAGTTTGAAAATATGTCTATTATTATTAAAATATGTCTGTGTCCTTCATTTGTCTAGATTAAATGAGATAGGTAGTCTATTGCAACTGTCTGTAGTGGTCTGTCTGTCTTGATACTGCTTATTTTGTTTTTATTTGTATAATTTTTATTGTTTTCTTTGCAACACGTCTGACATTTCTTTATATCATCCTTCGTCAGTTGTAAATCCTTGCCTGCGTAAAAGTTTCCCCTAAATATTAACCAAAGTTTGCGTATCCCTACATGTCTAAAACGGTTACGTAAGTCAGAAATAATTTGTCTTGTCACTATGTCATCTATCGCAAATAGTTCTGTCCCATTAATTGCTTTTATAATAAACTTACTTTTCACTTTGAAACCCCTATACATACTCTGTTGTTCAATGATTGTTTTCAAATCTGTTAAGTTGTTTTGACTAATGATAATTTAATTTTCAGAGTATATGCCGTGCATGTTCGTCATCTGATTAAGTGCTATTATGAAATTATGGGCTTTTCTACTGGAAGTGAGTTTGAAATGGACAGATATATTCTGAAAACCTGGACGATATTCTATTGAAAAAGAATATTCTTGTATCAGCAATGACCAACGACATATCCTATTATTACCGAAACGATTTGACATTAAGAAAGAAAGTGCTGCATGGTCTGTCTCAAGTAAGAACCTATTAGCAGTAAGGTAAACTCTCAGGGTTGATATTCCAAAAATTACACTAGCCATTTCTTTTTCGTTGATAGAATATTTTTTCTCATACGGTTTTAATAGTCGTGATATGAAACAAATTGGCACTTCTTTACCATCTTGAATTTGTACCAATTCAGCAGCAATCGCATAGTCAGATGGATTTGTCCTAAGAATGAAAGGTAGAGAAAAGTCTGGAGTATATAGCAGCAAGTTGTCGTGGAAACTCTGTTTTAAGTCCATAAATGCTTTCTCCATACATTTGTTCCATGACCATCTCACATCTATTTGAAGGAGTTCTATCAATAGAACTTCCATTTCCATCTCCCCATAATTTTGGAATCAGCTTTTATAGTAATTTAAAGTTCCTAGAAAACCTTCTAGCATCCTTAAGTTTTAGACCGTTTATAATTTTAATAGTGCCAAGTCTTTCCTTTTCAATACTTATTTCCTGTTGCCCTATTTAACCCAAGTACTTCATACAAGGCATAAAAAACTGACATTTTTCAATGTACAATTTTAAACCAGCCTTATCAACAGCATTTAATATTATATCAACATGTTTTTTATGTTCATTTTCAGAGAAAATAAGGATGTCATCGATGTAATGGATACAAAACGCTTCATATTCATCAAGTATATTTTGCATAACTAGTTCCAAAGCTGAAGAAGTCATGTCGATATTAGCAGTATTTGACTTTATCTAAATTGAATCGTATTTCCATTTGAACGGTGGAATCTTGATTTCTCTAAGATGTGTGCTGCAGCTTATTATTCTTATGAAAATTTTCAAAACAGCTGCTATGGCAAGGAAATAAATGAACCAATGATAAACTTCTTAAACAATCCATTATTTGTGATTGATTGCTTCCATCAACCTGATGCTGTGGAATCATCCACTGTGGACATTAAACTAGAATTTGAAACATGCAAGAACAAATTTCCCAAAAAACAGATAGATAGATAGTTTATTCATGTTTTTACATGATAGTGTTTATACATATGTCAATTTAAAGAAAATTTGTAAAATACGATGTCATATTTAAATATATATACCTGCACTATCTACAGGTATACAACCAACAAAACAACAACCATATTCTTAATAATATATATTTGTAACACAAAGTTGCTTTATGGATATTATTGATAAATAAATTCAGACGTTTTCTTTTCTTATTTTATTTACACATTTTCTTTATACACAAAAACAAACATCTTGTTTATTAACGTTATATTTTATATACATACACATACTTTAAAATAACATACAATTTTTTACAAAAGTTGATTTTCCAATGAATTTATTTCCTTAAGTAAAAGATCTCTATTTTAACTTAGATGGCACCATGTATTCATACATAGCATACTGCACAATTTGATGTGATATCCAAGAAGTAGATTACTACACAATTAGTAGGTACTAGGCCACTTGAACCAGATAGTGACGTCACCAACATGGCGCCAGTCGTTAAGTAGGGGATATTATTTATTTTATTACTATTATTTATTAAATACTATAGGAAATTCAAATTGGGGTGGAAAATCCTGTTACCATAGAAAGGAAGCAGATAAACATATGAAACAATTAATTAATTAGCGATAGGTGTGTTAGATTAGTTAGATAAGTTATGTAATACATAATCAAGAAATTGTTGAAAATTCTTTATTGAACGAAGAATGAATCAAGTATACATAAATACAATCAATAGAGAGATTGTTAATTTTTTAAATACACATTTGATACTAAGTAAATACATATGTCAATTATTTTCAATTTATTTCTTGATTTTTTTCTTATTGCATTGTATATTATATTCAAATTTAGTTAATTACTTATAATAGTTTTGTACATTTTTATTATTTTTTTCAAAAATCCCTAGAATGCATAAAAAATTCCCCATTGTCCCCAACTGAGACACAATTTTCTTTTCTTATTTTATTTACATATTTTCTTTATACACATTATATTATATTTTACATACATACACATACTTTAAAATAACATACAATTTTTACAAAGGTTGATTTTGCAATGAATTTATTTCCTTAAGTAAAAGATCCAACATACATATCAACACATTTTCACCATTTACAATAGGCATTACTTGATTTTCAACGGATTCATCCTGATAATATATTATATCGGTCCCAAGTTAAAGTTTTTGTAGTGTTAGGAATTACAAAACGTTTACTATTATTATATGAAAGCACCACTCGATCCTTTATTTCAGTAAAGATGTCATGTAAGTCACTCTTGAAAGTATACATTTTTCTAAGTATTAAACCACCTTGTTCGACTACTTTTTTTGTAGTCATCTATTGTTAGTTGTTTTTTAATTACCGATTTTAACTCCCTTAGCTTTTTTTAATTGGCTACTTAACGATTCCACACAATATGCCTTTGCCCCAGTCCCAAAAAAAAAAGCTTTTAAACAATAAAGAAAATATTGTAAATATTTATACAATGTGTTGTGTATATATATACAATTTGACTTTCAAAGTTTTCAAATTTTAATACGTTTTCAGAGCATTCCTTGCCAAATTTATCGATTCGCGATTGAGTTGAAGGTATTGTTGTATATAAATGGTTGCAATCATGTCTCTGATGTTGCACTAACACTCGTTCACTATTAAAATTTAACAAACAACCATCACAAAAATATTTTCTATGATTATATGCGGAAATCTGGTGTATTAAATGATTTGATATCAGAAACATCCTGTGATTGTATAATGTATCTACCAAACGCCTCCATATTCACTTTCACAGACTTATGAATGTTTACCATCTCATCATGCACGTTTAGAACTTTGTGCTTGATTTCACCAAAAAAACATTACATAATCAGTATCATTATTTTCACTTTGTACACGATAACTTATAATTCTACATTTCAAAGCACTGCGAACAACTTGTACACCGTCAATTAGTGGAGCACATGAATTTGTTCTATGTTGTAATGTTCTTCTGTGAATATGCATCTGATTTGCAGCAATCGTTACATTACAACACCAACATGTATTTAATGCAACTGTGGATGTGTGAGGCTGAATCGTTTGTACATCTGCAGAGGTTGATGGTTTTGAATTAATTTGCGCGTCGCTATGTTTACATTTTTTGTTGGTGGCCCATCATCTTTAAACTTTTTACAAGAACGCATCTGATGGCGTCGCATATTATCACGACGTGTAAAACTAATACCACAAGCACTACAGGTATACATTGTGACTGCACTCTAACAGAATTAGTTCAAGAATGAATTTCCATCCAACTCCCCTCCTTCATATATAGGAACACTGTAAAAACAACCTTCAAAACCACACAAGTGGTAGCATGAGAGGCTGCAACCTTAATACGTGTACGATCGAGGTCGGAGGAATAGAAAACAACGACCTTGACAAAAGCGCGTACACGTGTGTCATAGACATTCAATCCGAGGCGCAATGGCCTTGAAACATATGCCCGTATACGTATGTGATCAAGGTCGGAGGAGTCGGGCGGTATAAATCAACTACTTAGCGGTTCTGCTATATTATCCGCTATTTTCTTTAATATTTCAGGTGTGATATTGTCAAGACCTGGTGATTTTTTGTCACGTAATTTATTTATGGCCTCTTTTACCTCACATATATTTGTATTCTCAAGAACCATTGAATTATTAATTACTTTTCTTTTATTTTGAATATTTAAAGCGTTTGGTTTTTTGGATAAATTGTTTATTAAATTTTCTCCTATTTGGTTGAAAAAAGTATTACATTCATTTGCTACTTCTATTGGTTTTGTTAAAATCGTGTCTTGTCGAGATTTGACTGTTTTAATTCCTATTTTATTTTTATTTTTATTTCGGTTAGTCATTTCATTTATACATTTCCATATTTCTTTAGGGTTATTGTTAACTGCGTCCAAATGATTTTTATAATAATTAATTTTAGTTTGCTTTATTAATTCTTTTAATGTTTTATCATAGAGTTTAAATTCGTTAATAATATTTAAATTACCCTTATTTTTTTGTACATCTTTATATAACTTATTTTTTCTATTAATAGACTTCACTAATCCTGATGTTATCCAAGGATGTCTTTTAACTTCATCTCTTTTAATTTTTACCGACTTTGTACATTTTTCAATATTACTTTTCAGTATGGCCAAGAAAGCGTCTACTGTTAAATCAATATCATTTGGAGTGTAGATATTTAACCAGCTTTCTTTTTGTAATAATTCATTTAGTTTGTTATAGTCTGTATACTTTTTATAATTATTATTTACATGTTCTAAATTATTTATTTCTTTTCCAGGCAATTTTATATTCAATATGATGGCGAAATGATCAGTAATGAGGGTTTCATACACTATTGACATAAAATTAGACAGTAATATTTTGCTTTTTACAAATATATGGTCAAGAACGACTTTCTCCTTGTACCCTCGTATAATTATTTATTGCAGGTATGTATCCCTCTTCCGCCAAAATATTTAAATATTCTTGAGAGTAATCTAGATTACTTTTAATGTCTATATTTATATCCCCAATTATTAAGTCTATATCATTTGTTTTTTTACAGTCTTTAAGGTAATTCTGTAAGCCAGTGTTAAAAGAAAATGGACAAGAAGAAGGTGATCTGTATATTGCACTAATATGTAAGATCTTATTTTTATTGTAACATATGTCGAGGTCAATTAACTTTATATTATTTATTTCTTTTATATTAAATTTGTAATTATAATGACTTTTTATGTAGATAACTACCCCATCATTCCTATTATTTTCACCCCCACTGTACAGCATATCATATCCTTGGATTTCATACAGATCCGTATTACTTATGTGAAAAGTTTCAGAAAATATTATGCAATCCAAGTTATGATTTAGTGCTACTAATGTAACAAGAAATTCATCCATGTTTTTCGAAATACTGCGTATATTGTTGTGATAGATAGTAAAACTAGATTCATGGCTATTTTGAATTATTATGTTTTTACATTCCTGTACATCTTGAACTACTACTTCTTTAATAAACGGTATTTCGAATTGTTCAATATAGGGATCCATATTTGCTTTTCTCTCGTTTTTATTTATTAATTTTTTTTTTTTAAATTTTTGCAAAATAGCTATTTTATAAAACTGGTAACTAACCTCTATTAAACATAAAACAGACTAATTACTTAAGTAGCTGGAAACTGCTTTTTTGTATGCTTTCAAGGTTGTGTCACAAGATAATTTAATTGTGAGACAAAACAAAAATAGGAAATGGTAAACTAGTTTGAGAAAACATATGAAAATGATTCTTTAAGTAGAAAGTAATTCGCTTATATTGTGTGTTAATAAATATAATATACCTAATAGGTACTTACATAATTTCTTTCCTTTTGAAAATTCTGAAAAAATTATTAATTTAATTAATTAATTAGAAAATAATTTTTATGGGTCTATTTTAAGACATACTGCATTGCATCAACTAATGTATTGTAGAGTGGAATGAAAAATAATATTAACTGAAAATTTTTTGTTAATTATTATTTACTAACTTTTTACAAATCTTATCACAGATAAGTATAACATATATCTTTTTAAACAATTATTTTCCCGGCTATTTGCCAAAATGCTGAAACTTGGATTAGAAAAAAGATAATATGCACATTATGTTCAGTACAACTGACTCAATAATGTTATTTTTAATTTCAACTATTCTGTCTAGTAAAACCAAAAATAAATAAAACACAAGGTACTCACCAGTTGACACTCACTTTAAAAAACTTCAAAATATCTACCGACACGTGTTTCTGCTTGCCATAGCGTCATCAGGGTATTGTTAATACATTTCATATTTAAATAATCTTGTGATTATTGTAGTATGTTCTGGTACGTACTTTAAATTTTAGGGGTTGCTATTTAAAACATTAAATTAAGTTCTACTTTTCCATTATTGTCAAAAAAATAATGTTTGTGAAACGCATTTTGATCTTTTCTTTTAAGTTTAGATATGGTCATAAAGCCATATTTATTCAGTGAAGTGATTATTTTTCATAATGTATCTTAATACTTTCTGTAGTATCTTTTATTTCCATATATTAATTTTCTATGTTCTTATTTCATAAACCAACTATAATAAAAATTTGAAAATTATAAATATTTTTTTCTCAACCGAAAAGCGAATTAGTTTAAAAGTAAATTAAAAGTTATTAAAAATTAAAATTCATGAAAAAAATCTCGAAAATATGTATTCTCCAGACAACATTTTTCTACATGTAGAGCGAATCAGGGAGGTGGGTAATTTCCAAGTTGACAAAAAAAAAAAACAAAAATTTCATAAAATTTTTCTTCGCCTCCTTTTTGTCTTCATTTTCTTTTTTTGCTCATCTGAAATAATAATTTAATATTTTTCTACTTATGTTTCAGATACTATACAACACATTTATTGCTGCATGTAAAATATAAATGAATCTCTGAATGCATAAAAGTCACATGTGTCTGATTTCGCGAAAAACACAAAAAAAACGTTATATTTCGGTATGGAAAAAAAGTTAATATGTTAGGGGGTTACTGAATGGTACTTAATGTACCTTATAGAAACTAATTTTATAAATAAATAAACACCACAGAAATTAGACAACTTGCGGATCCAAAGTCGAGCTGTACGGGCGAGAGTTACACTTATGAAAAAACGCACACACAGCCATTCCCACCAAAATTGCTAGTGCCTGAATTCGAACCCGCAGCTACGATGGAGAGATTGTCTAGTCACATTTGCCATCATGCGCTCTAGCCAACACTCTACCGGACACAATTAAAACAAAAATTTTATAAAAAATATAGCAAAACAGAACTTGTGGACTTGAGTACGGTTTTTCAATCAATAAAGGAGACAAAAAAAAAAGTAGCTGTTTCCGATTTTGTTTATTTAAAAGTAGCCAACAGGATAAGAAATATTTTTTTAGTAAATTCTAGTTTAAAATTTGGTTCCAAAATTCGTCGGTTGCCTCATCTTACGTATTCGCATAAATGGGAAATTTTCTTATCTTCCATTTTTCGGCTGTTAACAAAAACACGATTCTCGGGGTGCGTACTATTGTTGTCTTGACGCTTTTCTTGACGAGGGCTCTTTTTAACACGCTTTTATTAGCTTCACTTGTATGTTTGTTTGTTTGTTTGTAACCGACTCTTTGGACTCGATTTTGACCCACTTTAAACGGACAGATTTAATTGAAACTTTGTACACTTACAAAGAACCGGTAACAATACAATAATTTGATAAGTTTATATCATTATCCTGATCAGGATCGCCAGTCCTTTCCTCACGTATCCTCTGCGTGAGAGCAAGAGGCTTAATATTGTAAGTATATTCCGTGATTCTCAGTTCGGTCGTTGGCCGAATGGGCAAGTCTTAGTCGACGCGAAACGACGGACTCCTCGGGCGTGAGCTCAAATCCCATGGCTGAAATAAAAAAATATTTTTTTTTTCCAGAAATATCTGTTGGATCGTAATATGTTATAATATCAGCATCAATAAGCAATATAAATATAGTTTAAAAAAACTACATAACACGCTTTCATAGCACATCAAACTAAAAAGTGAAAAATAAATATAGTTTAAAAAAACTAAAAAACACGCTTTTAAAGCACATCAATCTAAAAAGTGAAAAATAATTATTAATATAAACTGAAAACAATAATGAACGAAAAATACTAGTATTATTGTGAAAAAAGCGTGGGGCGCTTTGTGCCATATTTTTCGTATATCGAGCAACCCACGCTTTTTTCACAATAATACTAGTATTTTTCGTTCAGTATTGTTTTCAGTTTATATTAATAATTATTTTTTCACTTTTTTAGTTTGATGTGCTTTAAAAGCATGTTTTTTTAGTTTTTTTAAACTATATTTATTATAATATGCCCGCCACCATTTCCTAGAGCCCCAATGCACTAGCGGTCAGATGGTGACGGCCAACAGTGTCTGCAGAATTTTACGTCGCTGTCAGTGCAGGGCATGATATAAAAGTCCACACACTTTACGCCGCGCCACATACTGGTCACCGCGACTTGGCCGCTAGTGCGCGGGGGTTCTTAAAGTCCATAATTACATCTTATTATCATAATTTCATCATGTTACCTGGACATTGTGAAATTTAATTTTCTGTTTGAAGTTATAATCATTTCAACATACTGGTGTAAAACGTACAGCCCACTCGCCACAGATTTCACTTGGTAATCTCAACATCCCTACCGCAAGGTAAATATGAATGACCACAAGTAGGGAAAATTTGTCGAAACCTTCCAACATCAACAAATGACAGATCGTTGATGACAGCCGTTCTTCTATTTAGGAGAATAGGTTTTTCCAGTAATTTTCGGGGTAAGCTACCAGTTAGGAACATATGAATTATTTTTCATTAGTGATGCCTATACAACTAACTACACATAGAATATAAAAAAAGTATGATTTTTATTTTGTCCAGGACAATTATTGTCACTAAACAGAAGCACCTCATCCTCAGTATCAGACACGAAGTTCTTATTCATATGACACTTTTTTAGCTGTTCCTTCATGATAAGGATAAATTACTGAGTCATTACTTATTCGGTTTCATGTTATGCACAGGGTGATTCATCGAGAATGGACCAACTTTATCTCAGTTTTTAAGATAAAAATTTGGGAAAAAAATTAATTAATGTGATTTTTTATGAATTTTTTTAAATGCGTAACTAGATATATAGGCGAGTTAAAAATGAGGGAGCCACAGATGAATGTTTTTTACGGACACCCCAAACTTCAAATAATATTGCATATAATGAATCCGACATAGTTAAACTTTTAAAATGCAATAGGCTTTAAAGACTTGTCTCTGAAATAAAATAATGGAGTATTGCGTGGTAGGCTATGACAATTATTCTGTTTATTGTTTAGTAAATACTGTTTGGCAACTGCGCTACCGTCTCGAATAGAAAATAGTAAAAATACTATACAGGAAACACTATTTATTATAAAAAACATAAAATAATTATAAATTATAACACTTAAATTTAATAAACTAATAATGGTATGACAACACAACTCAAGTACAGGGTTAATCATTATAATTATAAATTACCCACCCCTTATCATCGTTATTATTGCCAATAGAAAAAAAAGTTTTAAATAAAAAGTTGTGTGGTTATGACTGAGTTTTGTTAAAATGCTATCAAAGGTACAGTAGCGTGCAGATTTCAGGGGATACAAAAAAATTAAAATTTTTTAAATGGGATATCCTGTATATTATTAAATTTTTGGAATGATCTATGTTCCTGATTTCACAAATATGCCATATGTTATCTCTACCATATACCGTTTTTGAGTTATTAAACGTCGAATATCTTAGTTAAACTAGTTACTGTAAATATGGAAGAGTTAACATTATTAAAGTGAGCTATGAAAATGACAAGTATTATGTTTGATAAGTGACATTTCTTTAATGAAATAATCAAAATGGTTTACAGTGAGGAAGAAAAAGTCTAAATATTTACTTGTTATATACAATAAACATGCAGCAAAAAGAGCATATAAGGTGATGTATCCAAATCGTCCAATACCATCAGAAAATACGATCAAAAATATTTACCGAAAGGTGAATAATACCTCAAGTTTTAGTATAAAAATGCATGTAGTTCAAGCAAACCAAGGAGAACAGCTAGAAATACTGCTTCATTTCGAGGGCAAATGTTACACACTTACCGTGTTCAAATACATTGTGAGAAAACAGATTACGCTCGAACAACTCACTTCGGAGCCGTTCGAACGGTATCGGCATCGCATTTTAAAACATTTCTTTAGACAAATCGAGTTCATAAGCGCTGTCAAAAAAAGAGATTGGGAGCAGCAACAAAATAAATATTTTATTATGTTATGATTATTGTAAGGGAAGCTGTGCTTCTCTAGCTCCCATGGAAAACACGCCACTGCATGCTATATACACTACTAACTTATCAAAAACGTATATAATTCAAAAACCAAAACAATTTGGCAAAATGAAGTCTGTCTTCGTCAATGCATAACATTACTCTTCTCTCCAATGACGAACTACCCGTTGCAACAATTTTTGATTGTTTCGAAGGGTTGTTAACTAGTTAACGACTGTCTCTGCCAATTCCTCAAGAGTATTGATTTAGGTGTTACAAATTTCTGATTTTAAATTCCTCCATTACAAAAATCAAGCGGATTGAGATCCGGCGAGCATGCAGACTGTGGACATGTGCATTTACTCCTGTACAAATGGCACTTCTGAAAACGTGTGTACATCCACCTTCCGGTTATTCTAATAAAATGGGGAGCAGCGCCACTGTGCATAAAAATTATCTTTATCATCTGTTAATTGGGACATCCCTAAGAATTTGAAATGAGTTATTGCTGAAAATTATAGTACATTGCTCCATTCAACATATCTGGAAAAATGAAATATCCCACAAACTGATTTCTCAGTGTAGCTATCCAAACATTTTTAAACACATGCTGATAGTGGGTTAATTTTATTGTATTTGAATTTTCGTTTGCTCAAAAATGAGCATTACCTGGCCATGTCGTTAACGAAGTTTTAATGAAGCACAATATTTAACGTACGGATTGGATTTTTTCTCCAGATATGAGTCCAATTGAACGTGTCCAAAATAGAATGGAACTGGGACTGAGAGAGAGAGAATTTGAATGTAAATGAATTGTTGAATGCTGTTAATTAAAAATTAAACAACACATTTAATAAATACAACCCCCTCTATCCCTGAAGGTAACTCAAGTGTGAGAGAAGGCTACACATTTAAAGACAGTGGACACACACCCAATGTACGAGTATGCTAGTATTTATTTCTGGTTTAGAAAAAAATCATAGCTCCTCGACTGGGGATCGAGGAAATGTCCTTACCACTCGCCTACGAAGCTACTAGTTATGAATGAAAGGAAGCTATTCCCCAGGAATTTATTAATGATTTAATAACTGGTACACGCAGAAGAAATCAAAAAGTCGTACGGGTTCGTGGTATTCCCACAAAATATTAACTTTTGTTTTAATTGTTGATTTTAATTTTATGTTTTTACTTACCAACTTACCATTCTAAATAAAAATGTCTTTAGTAGATAAATGTTATTATTCTCTGTCCGAGTTTTCTGCTTCGATTAAGTTGTTTGTTTTTATATTTTGTGTTTATCACTATTGACTATTTTTATACAATTTGTAATTAATTGTCCCTAAACAAAATAAATTAATTTG
Organism: Rhamnusium bicolor; assembly: GCA_029963845.1. Classification (NCBI taxonomy): domain Eukaryota; kingdom Metazoa; phylum Arthropoda; class Insecta; order Coleoptera; family Cerambycidae; genus Rhamnusium; species Rhamnusium bicolor. The sequence continues at coordinate 554,586 of JANEYF010001486.1, read as the reverse complement.
AATTTGAATTTGTTGGTATTAAGAACTTTGTTTTATTTATTTATTTATTTATTTATTTCGAAAACCTAATTCTATAGTTCAAAAACCTATGAAATGGGTTATAAAAATCTGCAGAGATAATTGACATCGGTTTAGGCATCGAAATTCTACAAATGCCCGAAATTGACAGAGGCGCCAAAAACGCATTATTCCATGAAAAAATTCAAATTTTAATACTCCAATTCAAAAAATTTCATTAGGATCGCGAGAAAATTCATCATGATTATTAGAAGTGCACAAACGGTTGGTAAGTGATTTTTGGTCGAATTTACACAGTTACGTATATCACATTGTAATTCTTTTGTGAAACAATTGGCAAAAAACTTTTTTGCATACGTCGAATGCCAATGAAAAAGGTGTAAAGAATGTTCAAATCGGTTTACACAGCCGAAAGCTAAAACTGCTCAAAATCCAACGAAATTTGAGGGTGCCCCATTTCTATATTTGATCACAAATGAAAATTTAAAAAAATACTCTTACGATTTGCTAGACTTCCCTGTATACAAATGTCTATAGTTGAGAATATCTAGTTGAGTATATAATAATTGTATGACCTAATCTTATCGAGGTCAATACTTGATTATAATATGTTCAATAACTTAAAGGCAGTTTAATTAACAGATGAAAGAAGACATATCGTGAAATGGGTGTTCTTGACAAATTTATAATAGTTTACTTAATAACAGTTTTTGTACATGTACAAGCACAAATATACCAAAATCCATATGCCCAATATGGATATCAGCCATACGCACAATACCCACTAAATTATAATCCGAGTTATATTCCATATCCATACAATCAACAACCTCAGCCTTATCAACCATATGTAAGTAGGCAATCTAATTATTATATTCCCTATTACAACTACCCAGCACAAAGTTTCCCTGCAAGTAATATTCAATATAATGCAGCTGCTTATTCGCCCCAAAACTATTATCCCTATCTTTCCACTGGTGCAGGATATCCATCAAATAGTGGTTTCTCAAGTTTGCAGACACAGCCAATATCATCAAATAAAAGTAACAGGACTGCAAATGAAGAAAAAAATGATCCATACGCAAACATAAAAACTGAAATAATAGACGTTGAGCCAAAATATTTTGATTATTATAAAAAATACTTTAATCTGGAAGATAATTTATATCCTATTAATGTTATCGATGAGAGCAGTCCTAGACAGGGGTCCCGAGTCAATCGTCCGTTGTATCAGCCCTCATACATTGTCAAAACAGAAAGCAAGCAAACAAACAGTACGAGTATTCCACAAGTTATCAACAAACATGATGTCCAAACTAAAACTTATTCATTTAAGAAGACTTTTACAATAAATCCTGATAAGAGAGAAAAGGATGCTGTAATTAATTTAAATTTTGTAAATGGAGTTGAAGTAACAACACAGAACTCAAAGGAGATAATTTTGAATGAAGAAACAACAGTCATTCCTAACATAACAGAAAGCAGCACGCAAACAACAACAGAACGTGAAGAACCAGAGGGTATAGAGAGTTGGTTTTAAACTTTTATTAAAGTATCAAATTACATTAATCATTGCTGAAGAAATAAAAACATGATAAAATACTGTTTTGTTGCTTTATTTCATTTCTAATTTCCTAAGACTGCGGTTACTGAGATGGAGAAAAATATAAAAATCTAATTAACATATTTTACTTTTAATTACAGGGTGTTCCAGAAAAAGTTGCAAATATTTAGCAGACACAAATTAAATGGAGTTTATATATAAACTCGCGTTTCCTGGAAAGATATATGAGATGCCTGGAAGTGTTAGTGAGCATTTTCTATTTACAGAAGACCTTTGTGTCCCTAAGGGGATGAAATAAGGAACTCCTTACAATTTTTTACAGAAGCAAACAGATTTAAAACTAAAGTCTCGAATCATATACAAACTTTTTGTTTCTTGCAAAATTATTGACAGTTAGCGTTTAATAAAGGAAACGTGTCGAAAAAAATGCATATTTAAAAAAAACTGAACATGAATGATAAATATAACCAAGAACAGTAATACAGACAAACACCACTGGTTAGGATGTAAGGTACGAGATATGATATGATCATATCTTATATTTTTTACTCTAGTCAGTGGTCTTTGTATTACTATTTTTAATTATATTTATTGTCCATGTTTATGTTTAAAATTTTTAAAAATATATATATTCACATGGAAAATCTAGTCCTGATGGTGACATATATCTGAAACGTCGATTAATTGATCAAAAATGTTTAAATATCATGCTGTATTATTTGGGGCTAGATGCCAGCGAAATCAAATTTGAGATTTATGGTCGACTTTCTAAGTTGTAACAAAAAAAACAAAAAAAGTGCTAAAAACCTCAAATGCTTGTAACTTCTTTATTTCAAAAGGTACAGGAAACTTTCTGTAATGAAATTTTACGGCGAAATAAATATCTTTTACATTATATTAAAATACTTTCCAAATTCCCGGCAGAATTTTCTGCACCCTCTTTAGACATAGGAAAAACTTTCTCAATTGAAATAGGCTGTAATATCAAAAAATTGCTTATTTTCTTTTTCACATTCGTACGATATCTACATATTCAACTTATCTTTTACCTTTATAGAATTTTTCGTAATTAAAATAAAAAGTAATTTTGGTTTTCAAGCCCTTTAATATAATACATACTTTTAATTTTTTTAATTAAATTTCTTTTTTACTTAACAAAACAAACTAAAAAATTTATTTTCAGACATCATTTAAAATAACTCCATTACATTAATACATAGTCTATTTTTCTGGGTTATCATAACGGCAATGACTTTTAGATAGCCCTAAAACTATTTAAACCTTTTAGAGATTAACTAACTGTAAGAAACAATAAGTCAATTAATTTATGACAATAATTAATCATTCTTAACAGTGAGTTTCTGAATCCTTATACATTTTAAATCAAATTTGCCTATAGGTACAGGGCGATTCAGTTAAGTTGGTCACGGAATTTTCTGGTTTTATTATTAAGATAAACGAAAATTTTAAAAACTGGTAAAATGCAATTTTTACCGTAGATTTCGAATTCCCTGAGATAACTTTTGTCGGAAGTTAAATATACGAGGAATGGTCAAGGAATCATTTTCTCTTATACCTTGTGTATTATTCATGAACTCGATAGTTCTATATCAAGAAGTTAAACATATAGTATGTCTCACTTAAGGCTATGACACCTCTACAATTTTTTCACTTTTTATCCCATTTAAACCAAATTGGTGTAAAAATAGAAGTCATTAAGTTCTTATGCACACAAAATCATTTACCTACATGCAAAGCCACCTACGACACAAGACTAACTGAAAAAAAATTCAAAAACATAGGTATCTTTTATAAAAAAAAATATTAAGGAAAGTTATCCAAAATCATCCCGAAAGGCCAATTCCAAAATTTGGGTAAAAACAAAAAACAGAAAATATCGTCAAACCAGCTAAAAAAATTAAAAATAAAAATTTTTCGCGAGTTACCTAGTGGGACGATTCTCAAAATCTTTCCTCGATAAAATTTTCTGATTTTCTCAAAAAAGAAAAAATATTTTTTTAACTTTTGGCGAGATTTTTTTTGTTTTTTTTGTTGTTGACTAAAATTTGGATTTGACCTTTAGGGATGACTCTGAACAATTTTTTTTTAATATTTTTCTTTATACATTTATTGCATTTTTTTTATTCAATTTTATATCTTAGGTGACTTTGGATTTGAAGAGGGTGAATAATTTTGTGGTCATAAATAGAGAGAGAAAAATTTCCGTGAATCCTGGCACCGGCATTCAGGTCGGCCTGTTTTCCATTAGGAGAGTAGCCATCCATGCGCAGCGAGATTTAAGCCGTATTCCCTGTTTTCAATTCAGATTTAGTTTGTCTACAAACGACGCAGTGCGCAGATGGCTGGAGTGAGTTTAAAAATCAATAGTAACATCGATGTCGATAATATCACGGAGGACGACGCGAAAAATTAGTGCGTGTGGATTTGTGTTGACGAAGCCTTGGATTTTAAGGAACATACAAATCATTAATGTTATTATGCGTTTTATAAATTCTACACCAGAGCAATTTCAAACTTTAAAATGATTTACATACATTGCCAGTACGCCAAAGAATCATGTTATGGTTCAAATTTTAGATTTTTTCTGCAAATTTAATTCATAATGCCAGACTTTATTGACTCTTTCCCTGGAAAGCTATATACAGGTAAGGAAAATCGATCTGGCATCCAGTATCAATGCCGTCTGCTAGGTGTTGTGTAAGACAGAATAAGATGCGGTTTGTGGATCTACCAGCCATAAATCCATGTTGATTAGAGCAAATGAGAGGCTTGACATGAGGAAAAATAATATCATATAATACAATTGCAAAAGCTTTATAGAAATTGCTCAATATCACTGTAGGTCTATAATTTTCTATTCATGTCTATTATAATTCTTGAAAATAGGACATATTCTTGATTGTTTTCATATATTAGGAAATATTATAGAGAGTAACGATAGGTTAAAAACAACTGTTAATGGGATTGCGAATATTACTGCGCAGTCCTTTAAAAGAAAATCTGGAATACCATCAGAACCAGCAGTACATTTGGGCTTCAATTTTTTTTAGGGCTTTTAAGACATCATCTTCAGACATTTCGTTTAGTAGTAAATGAGGAATATCATGACAATTATTATCTAATGGCGTATCGGTATTTGAACGTGTGGTATAAGATGTTCCGAAATATTCAGCAAATTTGTTAATAATTATGGTGGGATCATCAAAGGACTCATTCTTATATATCATACAATTGGGAATATCAGATGAGGTTTTTTTTCTCGTGAGTATAAGACCAGAAATGGTTGGGATCAGATTTCATTTGATTTTATGTTACTAATATACTTTTTATATACTAAGTCTATATCTAATTTCAGTTTTGCTCTAATGGACGTATATTCATCATGGACGTTCTGGTTTTTGCCTCTTTTGTATTTCCTCCGCAGTAATTCCTTATGTTCTATGTACCATAATATATTTTTTATTAAAACAAGGGTGATATTTGAACTTTCTGGGTAAAGTTTTTTGGAACACATTTTATGAGAATTGAATTTAGAATAGAATTATATCATATTATATTATAATTTCTCACATGCTAAGTTCACATCTGTAAGTGTGAATCTCACCAATCTGTATTTAAAATTTTTTCATAAAGTAGGTGAAAATCAGCTTTCCGATATGCAAAAGTAATTTATATTTTGCAATAATAATACAAATTATGTAAAAATACATACAGGGTGTTAATAGGGTTTCAAACTTCTATAGCATGTAGTACTCAAATAAGTCACAAAGTTCTTATAAAGACGTGGTATAAAATGCATCCCTAGAGACTCTTGAAAGGCTTCAAATGAAATCTGTTTTTAAATAGGTAGAATTAGCTAATACTAATTTCTTGTTTTACATTTACTATTGTTTTGTTCGTTAATAGCTACATACTTTTTCATTTGAATAAGTAGTAACGTCTATGATTTACTTTTTTTTACCACCATGCATCATGATAATTTTCAAACTCAATTTACTTGCTAACAGTTGCCAATATCGTCCTAAACAAAGAAGGGCTTCCTGTTTAGTAGAAATGTTAAAAAGTTCTAAATTTATGGTAAAAATTAAAATAAAGTTAAACAAAAAAATGTTGAGGGTGAAATACAACTGTCATTCTCTCTAAAAAGGGACACCAATGATTTTAATAACTAAAAATAAACTAGCGCATCTTATTCAGCATGAATAACTAAGTGAATGCCAAACATTTATACCAGAGAGAAAAATTTATCTGCACCCTTTTAAGGACCTCTAACTCCCTAGAGTTGCGTTTTATGCTACAAGTTAAAAAGAACTTATTTTGGTGAGTACTATACGCTGTAGAAATTTGAAAACACCCTGTATAAACCAAAATACTTTTCGTTTCATCAGATCAAATAATTTTTGGTATGGGCATTCTTTAAACGTAAATTCTGAGTTACCCTTTTAGTTTTTTCCCTGACTGATATGGTTCCATTATGATCTAAAAGATGGCACACAAATCACAAAATCGAGAAAAATGGATTTTTATTGGTTTTCTCCTGCATGTAGTAAACGAGTGTGGTAAATGCTTTATGTATACATTGGTGTTAAAAGGGAATATGTTTTATTGCTTGTATCAGATACACTCTCCCAGGATAGATGTAGGTAACAAAAGTGTAATGGACAAAAAATTTTCGAGTTTTGGAAAAGCACTTCGGAAATCACTCCTTCTTAGTGTAAAACTGTGATATATCAAGAATGAGTTGATTCGGTGTTATACAGTGTATTTTATAAGTCAACTTACAAAAGTCGTCACTAATAAACTTTAAACTTTATTTTTCAATATATGAAAAAAATTACATTAAAAAAAAGTTGTTTAGAATGCAGTTTGTGTTTACTTACCAAATTTTAAGAGTATAAATTTCCTTTATTGGAACTGCCCCATATTTCACTAGCAGTCAATTTTTTTTTTTGAAAATAAAATAAGACGTTAAGAATAAAAGTTATTCACAATACTAATTTCTTTTAGAAACGATATTTGTGATTTCAGAGCACTCTCAGCTTGCAAAAATGATTTTTGAAAATTCAAAATAATGTAATAATTTATTGAAAAAAGGGATAGTTCCAACAAAGTAAATTTATATTTCTGAAATTTAAGAAGGCACAAATTGTATCCTAAACAACTTTACTTGTTGGAATTCTTTTTATATCTTGAAAAACAAAGATAGTTTATTAGTAAGCCTGGTCAAGGTCATTAATCCTACAGAGACGTACTGGGTATGCATCATATCATAATACTTGAATAAGTACAATAATAAAAACAAAAATATTTTATATATTATTGTGATGTATGTTTTTGTACTATTTCGTTCGCTTTAAATTCTTTTTTTATGTATATCCTTATATTTTGTAAGCTTAGTGCTGCACATTATTATTAAACTGTTAAATGACGTTCACACAATGTACATTGTATATCTAAGTGATAACTAATAATAAATAAATAAAATAAATGGAAATAAATTTTATTAATACTGGTACACTTTATAAAAATATGTACAAAACTCACCTTCTTAAGCAGATTTATGAAGTAGCTTGGTTGTCGTTATCACAAACTGGAGCACTTCTATAATAACTGTGTAACATCAGATATGTTTCTACAGTTGTCTCAGTAAGCGATGTTCGCTGTGGTGAAAAAAAATGTTTGTATTTTGAAAAAGACCTTTCGACATCTACGGAAGTAATATAGGCATAAGTAAAACACTCTGTGAACTCACTTAACGCAGCTGTAGATGCACCATCACAAATTTGTCTTAATTTGGTAAAATCAGGATCTTTCCGTAATACACTCTCGAATTTTTCAATAACGGGCTTATTTTTTTGCGTCATTTATAGTCTGTAGCTGTGTATTTACGTCGTCCACTATTTGCAGCGATTCCACAAACGGCAACGAGGTATTTTGCAATTTTTCTATTGCGTCGTGTAGTCCTCTATAATTGTTCTAAATAGTTTTTAAATCTGTTCCAAGAGAAACATCCTGAAAGCTTATCTGGCTTTCCTTAATAGCTGCAGCCTCGTTAGGTTTGAACTGCAGTATCACAGCTTTTATTTGTTGAAAATATTCAGCATAATAAAAAGCTGCCTTCAACCATGTTCCCCAACGTATAAGAATCGGCTCTGGTGGTTCCGAAATACCAGGACACAGTGTGTGAAATGCTCGAAGCCGTTTAGGAGATTTGAGAAATACTTTTTTTGTATTTGCTATTAATGCATCTACCTCTGGAAAACATTTTCGAATCGTTTCTGCTACAAAACGGAACGCATGCACTTTACACGTAACATGTAAAAACCTACAATCGTCTCATTGAAGAAAACGGCCCACCAAACGCATTGTCGCAGCACCGTCGGTCACAAACATCAACACTTGACTTGTTGACAGTTCAAATTTTTCGAAAGTCTCCAACACCACCCGCGTAATTGTTTCGCCAGTACACGTAGTTAGTCGTTTGCTCGCTAGTAAAAGTGGAAATGTTGGTTTAACAGGGTCGAGTACACGCACTATAACATTTAAAATAGAATTTTTTTTTACAATCTGTCGTCTCGTCAACACATAACCACAGCCGTGTATTTTTTAATGCACATTTAATCCTATTTACAATGTCTTCACGAACACTTGGTACATATCTACGTAACAATGAACGACTTGGTAAATTCACCTGGGGATCGTATTTATTCCAGAACTTCCGAAATGCTGGTTTATCCAATATGCGCAGGGGAACATCACAGGCAATCAGTATTAACAGTAAATCAAACATAAACTGAGGTTCCAAAGAAGACACGCCACTTTTTAAAATTTTTATGCCGGTTACTATCGACATGAATTTTGCAGCCGTATTTATTCCAGCACATTAAGTCTTTTACATCCATCATAGAATAAATCCGGAAATTCACCGAAAAATTTATTCACTTTATCAGCGTACGGTCGTTTTCTACTCTTTACGCTCAACACTGTTTATTAGTTATTAGTACTCTATGCATCGACCGACAGATAACAACTGAAGTGTGTCGTGTCATCGTCATCGTAAACAAGCGCGCGATGGCATTGGTATTGCGCCCGACCCTGAATCTACCATCGTTTGGCCAGGCTTATTTATTAGTGACGATTTTTAGAAATTGACTTGTAAAACACCCTGTATAACATCGATTAAGTGTTAGTTTTACATTAACCAGGACTAAATTCCCAATTATCAAAATTTGACAATTTGTTGTCCATTATATCTCTTGTTACATCTATCATGGGACACAGATGTGTATGTGTAAAGCTGCCAGGCTTTTACGATCCACGTATCCCAATATGATTCATGTAACTTGCCTGGCTAATGTCTTGAGCATAATAAAGGAGATTTCATGAAATCTTAAGACAGATATGTACGTATTTTAATTGTATTGTACAAATAACTGTTACTGTCTCTTAGCTCATAAGTCGGCCCTGCACGCATGGAAACTGTCCGGTGTCTACCTATGATACATAATTATTAAGGACATAAAAATTCCTTTCCTCATACAAAATTAAATCGGTTCATTCGTTTCTGAGGGAGAGCCAGAATTATATCATTTAATGCATAATATTACACTTACGCAGGTAATCAGAACATTATTTTATTAAATGTCCAAAATGTGCTGTATTGTTTGCCTATTTTCGAATTTTCGCCGGAATTTTCTAAATGTTCCTCGGAAAATTTGTCTACATTAATGAGTTATTCTAGCCTTGAGATCACGAATATCTTCTGGCGGAGTTTTCAGTTTTTAAATAACCCCGGAGAAAAAGTGTAGTGTCGTTAAATCCGGAGATCTTGTCGACAATTCTTGAACACCTCTCCTTTCAATCAATTTTCCATGAAATTTTCCATTCAACCATTATTTCACAGGAACAGCATAATGAGAAGGAACTCCGTGTTATGGATACGCAAATTGTTCGCATCAAGTATCACCTCTTTTAATCGATACAATTTTTAATGAGTGGGTTTATCGGGTTCTCTAAGAGTTCTAAATATATCTACCCAGTCAGGTATTATTTAATGAAAATAGGCTCGATGATCTCGTTCTCTACAACGCCCAGCTAACCCACTGATTTTCACAGGAAACTGTGTACGGCCCTCTCGAAACAAGGGGATTTTCATTGTCCCAGTATCTAGTTAGTTGACAAATCTATTTAAGAAAAAGATCGATATGTTGTTTCAATAAACTTCTCGAGACTTGTATTTACTTTTATGCAATAAAATGTGAGGTCTACATAAAACAAAAATATATAATCTTGTTTATAATTCTTTGATAACATGTTTTGACCACATTAGTATTAAACCATTCAATTTAGCATATTTAAATACTTGATGCAACTCAATAAAATGATCTCGACCCGGAATTTTATAATTATTCTGTGCTTTTCTTATACTTTTTCGAAATCCGTTAGTGTCGGTTCGAGACGTTTCATAGATGTTCCAAGTTCATGTGCGGAGGGCACAGCACTTGTCCATTCAGGTGACTGTGTTAGGCCATTTGAGTTAATCATAAAGAGCTCGTCTACTGCATCTACTACGGAAGCCACTACTACGTAAGTTTAATTCTTTATTAAATTTTCAAATGTGTAAAACTTGAGACTCAATACATTTTTGTGTACTTAAAATTATATATGGATTAACATTCTCTCCCTTGATTACCCGCAATATTGTACTGTATTAGCTAAGTAGACCTTGACCTCCGAAATCTGACTTTATTAATGGTATGACTGATAAATATTTTGAAATGTTTATCAGTCCAAATTATGTGTTTTAATCAATAATGTTGAAATAAATAGAGTGTCCTAAATGGTTTTTAAAGAGTAACTTAAAAAACAATGAATGTATTTTTTTCAAATTTCAAATAAAAATCAATGACGACATTTTAACGCAAATACCTCAAAACGGTCTTTGTTACACATAGTTTTATGTACGATAAATAATTTTATGTATAATTTTTGTTCCAAAAATGACATTCAAAAAAAATAAAAACACAATTCCCTGACCCCTGAAAACTACCCCATTAACGCAAGCTCTCAAGAAAAATTTCGTGGCCAGCACAGAGCAATAATGTGGGAAAAATTTGTTTCTTAGTCAACACCATATCGATCATACAACTGAAACTGATATTTATCATCGCCCTTTATGGGGGCGTAGTATTTTAAAACAATTTTTTGATAAACTAGCAGCTTCTGCTTAGCATACTAGTAGGTAGATCACTCTGTACCCAGTCAACCAAACTTGTAATAATTTGAGATTTAAAAAAGAACTTTGTTTTATAACAAAATGTTGTCCTACTTTTGTATTTGTGCCCACTATCTTTAACATGTTCATTATGTGATACTGTTTCTTCCTTGTTACGTAAGAGTTACATAAGTGAAACAGTATTTACGTAACACTGATTAAATAATATTCTATAAAATCATATGAAACACATATTTATGTTAATTTATGTTATCAGTGTTAAGTAACGGGTTCCATATTCAGCACATACTAAGATTCTACGTAAAATGTAACAAGTTTGTATAATTTACAAAAATTGTGTATTCCTGCAAATACTGGTATTTTGTCATAACTCTCTAAGGATAAAATTTATATTGTTTATAAAAAATAGTGAAATATAATAGTGACAAATGTTATATGCATGCTTTTTGGAACACAATACATTAATGTGCATATCGTACTTGACTATTAACTTAAAACAACAGTGTGTTTGTAGCAGTCTGTCAGTTTCTATTTTCTTTAACTGCTGTTAGTTTTGTGCGTGACTAAAATTTGTTTAATTCATTTAAATCTACTTAATATGCCTAGAAATAGATACCTAGAATTATCCCATAGACAAAACCGCAGAATAATTGTTGACGCTATCATTGTCAATAAAGAAAAAACAATTTCATGTCAGATGACAATGGTAATATTACTGAAAATTCCAATGACCCGGCAGAAATAATGACGCCTCTCTACACACTGCTTGTAATGAACTATATCCACTTAAAAAAAGCGAGGTACCATTTTCTTTAAATGAAACAACTGTACTTAACAAATTTGTTACAAAATATGTTACGAAACATAGTGCTGAAAATAACCTTAAATGGAAAAGTACATTACAGAACGTTATTAAATATGATTTGAACGAAACCACTACTCAGCTGGCAAATACCCCGACCTGCATTGGATTATACTTTCAAATCATGATAGATCGGTAGCCAATATCATTTGTGAATTCCTAACCAGACATACACCGGTTTCGAACTTATTAGTTCTCCTCAGTATGCCATAGGTCATGGAACAGACAAGTTAGTAGACAACCTGCTAGTCATATACTGACTAAGGTAAGATGAGTAGTGGTGAGAGGTATGTGAAACTACTGATATGGACAAATGCTACTATCCGACCGACATCATAGATGTCTCTGTGGCGGATAGCGACTTACGAAGCAAGTACCGAGAGCGGCGACCTCTAGCCCAGGTGGACTAAACTACTGTTATTAAATATGATTTGAACCAAACAACTACTCAACTACAGAACGATTTAAGAATGTGGACAAATAAATATTTACCAAGTCATACTACAAATTTTAAAGGCAAATGGTCTTGAACAGCGATTACCTAGGAATGCTCAAGCCCTCTTGAATGCCCCTAGAGTTCTTAAGACTATTTATGTTGCATCAGGTTTCTATATACATATAGGTATGTGAGAATAACTATGGTAATTACTGTTAAAACAATTTAGTATGATATCTCATTTTCCACTCGACTATATTCACCTTTAATTCGATTTATTATTTAAATGGCAGATTAACACACCTCGTTTAATTAGAATTAATTATTTAGCAAAACTTTTTGTATATCATAGAACACCAAAGATATTTAAAAACAAACTTATTCGTCCTTCTCCCGTTAAATATATGAAATTAATGCAGTGCTGCCAATTAATTTTTTTCCTACACCCAAATATTTCTACATGCATATATTTAAATAAAGATCATAACATATTAAATTATTACCAAATTATATCAATTTTGGGCACAACAATAATTAATAAGTCTTAATTCTGAATTCACTTGATTTAGTTTTGACCAACCCTAACCTCGCTAAAAGTATTTAGGTTAGAAAGTAACTAAATCTGTGCTAGGCCTGCAGCTATATTCCGGCCGCCATATTCTTGATCTGAGCTTCTTGGCGTATACTTTCATAATGAAAAGTAGTTCTTTGAAATGTTCCTTAAATTAATATTTTAAGCAGCTGAGGGATATCCTTGAGAAATATTTATTGATGGGAAGTTCGCCGGGATAGGACAAAAGAGAAATTAATTCAGTTCAATCGATAACGTTTCGACTATGATTTAGTCTTCTTCAGAGCTCTTCAATGATTAGGATACAATTATAAAACGAGACACAATTAAATTAGTATTTTTGATATAACATAATTGATTAAAACAAATAAAATTTAATAATATTACATAGAATGTGTATTTAGATATGCTACTATCTAGTTTGTGGTTGTTCTCAAACGCATGTTGGGCAACACTAGATTTATCTGTTCTACCATATTTGAGATGAGCTTTGAATCGAGTTTAAATTGATCGCCTAGTTTGTCGGACGTAGTTTTGATTACAGTATTTACAGATAATTAATTCTCGTCTTTTCTTTGTTTCAATTTTGTCTTTTGGATTGCCAATACGTTGTTTTAGTTTATTTCCCGATGAGTGAACAACTATCATATACCTAAATCTTTAAAAAATCTTACCAATACTACGGGTGAATCGAGGATCGAATAGAATCGATACAAATTTCGGATTTTCTCTTTCATTCTGAAACGTCGAGGAATTTCGAAGTCTCTTTGAACTTACGTTTTCTAATTATTTTGTCAATTAAACTTACAGAATATCCATTACTCGCAGCTATATCCATCATCATTTTCATTTTCCTCCCCTCTCCTTATTGAGAGGGAAGCTTAATAGGCGATGAACTAGAAAATTAGAACTCGCCATTTTGTGTCAAGCAAAATAATAAGAGTCCTTAGGGATATATCTTAGAGTACTGTTATCTTTTCTGTATATGCAAAATTCTAACTTATTTTCACTATATCTGAGAATTATTAATACATTTAAAAATGGTAGTTGTCCAAAATTTTCAATTTCGTATATGAATTTGACTGATATGAAACGACTGTTCCCTAAGGACTCTCACCATTATTGTGCTCAACAATCATTTCCATGGAAAAACTTAGCAGAACATATTGAACTATATTCTGTAGAATTAACCCTTGGCAAGATAGATTTTTGTCACTTGTCAAAATTTATTACGATTCGTTAAAATGAACAAATTAATTAAGATAATATAGTCATGAAATACTTTTTTTTTTCCAGTACCACGGCGAAAAAATCTCATGAACCTCCTCTAGAACATCGCAGAGATCACGAACACAGCGACAGTGGTGGACATAAAAAGAATAAGCATTAAAATTTTTATGAATTAGGTTTTAGATATGTGTTGGCTAAGAAAAAAATATGTTTTTGGGCATTATAATAATTATAATATAATGAAACTAACTGCATGTAAGCCTATAGTGTATGTATCAACTTTATTGCGTTTTTCTTAAATTTTATATAATTGTTAATAAATTGTGATTATTTTGTTTAGTTTCTTAAAGATACACTCTAGGGATGGGCGCGTGAGAAATTATTGACTGTCGCACACACATGCTCACCACATTCAAGATTTTGCTCACGCGCACACACTCACCAAACTTACATGTCCACATAAATAATTAAATAAAAGTCTACAGAAAAGATCTGGTCGCGTCGCAATCGCAACCTCGTACCACAATAAGTTTTAACGAAAAAATGCATTGCCTATGGGATTGTTATTATCGATCAGGTAATGCGATAGTGAGTATGCACGATTACGTGAGCTACAATACATATCATGATGAAAATCACGTCACGAATGCTCACGCACGGAATATTTTTAATCATGCATACATGAATATTCTCGTGCTTTACACATTTCCTGTTGTACACTCATGTATGTCATGTCGTGACACTACATGATACGATTAAAATCACGTCACGCGCCCATCTCTAACATACTCTAAAACTGCTACTTATGCTTAAGTTTTATAATTAAAAATAGATAAATACGATGAATGTTTTGCTTTATTTTTCTGAGCAAAATCTTGCCCTCCTTTAATTTGACACCTTCATTATTAAAAACTTCTTTGGTAGCTGTTATATCTCAATATCATTTAGTTATGATCTATATAGTTATTTTTGTACAACTACATATTATACAGATCGAGCCAACCCACTAGATACACGACTAGCGCCAAGCGCACTTTACAGTCGAGCGTCTGTTGCCGGCGCGAATGTCAGAAGGAGATCTTTTTGAGCATGTAATTAACAATTTCATAATGTGTACTTCTCGTAAAGTATAATAATTTAAACTATTTTGAAAGCAGAAAATAACTAAAATACTATTTTAAAATAGTTGCGCCATCTGGTATCGAGAAGCGGTACTACATAATTATTAGAAACAGTGCTCTAATCGGACGAAGAGTTGAAATATAATTAAATAAATATTTCATTTACAATTAATTTTTATGCAGTACAATAATTTACTTTATATTAACTACCAGTACAGTGCTGTCAAACAACTTGGAAAAACTTCTGACTTTCATTTTCGATTCCTATTTTTTCCTATCAAACTTTCTTCGTTCGGACTTCGTATTTAGACGGGCAACTATAAACTGCGCATACCGCTTGTTGTGTATCTAGTAAGTGGGTTCGATATGTATACTCATAGCACTTTTAATATTAATAAACTACTGGGTTTTTCCTTTCGATGAATGATGAATTCGACAGATGAGACAACAACTTTGAAATAACATAAATGCAAATTGTCATAGATTTTGTCAATCAAAAAGAATATCAATTAAAAGCCAGTGTAAGCTCGTGACCAATGACTTCTTAGGGCTCGAATGGACCACTGGCGGAGATGTAGAATAAGGGTGGTTTGTACAGCAGGAGTTCTTACGGGTTGGCATCATCTGGAGATGATTAAAACTAACCTTATGCTAATAATCTACCCTATTTATACCTAAACTATTGTCACGGTTCGGTGAACCATGACTTACTAACCAATAGAACGGACTATTTGGCATTGGCCCTCTGTTACTATTCATACTATTCTTACACTTTGTTATTTCCAAACTTTCAAGTGCATTCAGCTGTTTAGTATTTATTAATTACATTCCTAATTAATCGTAAATTGCTAATATCTATTTTATGGTTGTTCTCAAACGCATGTTGGGCAACACTAGAATTATCTGTTCTACCATATTTGAGATGAGCAATAGGCTCCTTGAATCTAGTATGAATTGATCGTCTAGTTTGTCCTACATACTTTTGATTTCAGTCCCAATGCTCTTATTAAGATCTCCAAGGTCGCCTTAAAATTATACAATAAAACTTCGAATAAAACCAAATGATTTTCAAGACAAGCTTAGGATCACCATAAAGCAGCTTCTAGCCAAAAAGGGCCCATCCTAAAAGGGTCTTGAAGACTAAATTTTAAAACTATATTAAAAACTATTTAGTTTTAATTTCATATTCTTAAAGAGTTCTTCAAGGCAACCTTAAATTTATGTATTAAAACGTTTTGCATTTAAAATAAAATTGCAGCAGACTAAATTGCCTTGAGAATCATTATAATTAATCCTAAAAGGGTTTTATTTTGTTTTAAAGTCGGACAACTTTATGCGTGAAATAGTTAAAACAACGGCAAGTCTCTAATGGGGCAGAGTGGTAATATTTTAAACGTAACGCATATAAAGCTGATCATAATTAATATTCAAATGCAAACTATTCTGGTAAAAATTACCAACGGATGACACATTTTTGACAAAATATAATAAAATACTTCTACATAACTCGAGCGCCACCAATATAATGTTTTTTTTTTATTATCTAAAAAATTTTTTAAAAATATCTACAATTTTTATTTTGCATCTAAACATCCAAATGCATTTTTTTTATTAAATTGCATGTTTGGACACACCGTCCTTCAGTTATTTAAGAGGATGTAAAGCGCATATATTTCAATAATATTTTTCTCTTTGGCTATTGAAAATATCCATCATGGCGGGTCTGTATCTTATATAAAAAATGGCGTGGTCTAGATAAAAACTGATTGCAAGTTAATAGAACATTTTAAATCTTACAAGACTTAAAATAGCGTTTTATTTACGACTTTAAGTACAATTACTCTCCCAGACATTTATTTACTCTTCCTTTTAAAACTGAGTTGCTTTAATACGTTCAAACTCGTGGCCTTATTGATTTAAAGGGATCTGGCGCGCGCATGAAATCCTAACCTTAAAATTGTGCCGGTTTTGTGATTGCTGGATTTAGTGATTTCGTTTTAATTTAAAATACTTGTCACTAATACTTTCCATTTTAAATATGTCTTCTAATTTTCATTCATGCATAAAGTAGGTACACGGATTGTACTGGTTCACTAAATCAGCAATCAGTTTATTGAGCAGATGGCGTGTTTTCTCCGATTATGGAGGGGGTAGAATTAGTTTTAATAAAGTCATCAAAAATCCAACAGGCATTTCTTTTAATCAAATTGACTAAATTAAAACCTTTGAACTTTAAAATATTCTTAATTTACTTTTTAAAAAGTAAAAACTATGTTTTAGGATTTAATGTGGAATTTCATTGAGCATATAGGCTTAAGATAAAATAGTTTTCTTAATGGGTTTTAATGACTACATCAAGGATACTCCATAAAACTACATTAAAACCATTTGTTCCAAAATGGATTGTTTTAAAACCAACTTGCTATTTAATTCTTTGAAAAGGCAAATTAGTTTTAAAATAGCCAATGTCAAGAGTATTATAAAACTAGTATAAGATCAATAGGGCATTAGGAGCAAACAGTTTTTTATTTTAATTTAAAGAGTGCATTAAATCGTTTGCATAAGAATCAGTGGTCTTTAAGAACTTTTAGTTTATCTTAAGGTAATTTTATAACCACTATCATTTTATTGAACATGTTAAGCACTTTTAAAACCTAAATAAATCAAAAGTATCTTAGAGTTGTTACTTGGGGTCCTTATAGCTAATTTTGTTTGTTTCAATTTTGTCTTTTTGATTGCCTAAAAGTTGATGTAGTTTATTTCTCGATAAATGAACCAATGTCGTACCTATATCCTTAAAAATCTTACCAATACCATGGATGAATCGAGGATCGAATGAAACCGATACAAATTTTGGATTTTCTCGTTTATTTTGAAATGTCGAAGAATTTCGAAGTGTCTCTTTAAATTTACGTTTCCTAATTATCTTGTCAATTAAACTTACAGAATATCCATTGTTCTGGAATGGATTGGACCTTTGATGTGAAGATAACACTGACGTAGTTTTCTACGAAAAACCTAAACACCATACTGCAACTAGTGCAGTATATGGTGTTTTGATGTTTCGTGGAAAACTACGTCACTGTTAGAATATCCATTACTCGCTACTATATCCTTAATTACGACCTTTTCTTTTTCAAAGGTTTCCTTTTTGATGGGGAAGCTTAATAAGCGATGAACTAGAAAATTAGATCTCGCCATTTTGTGTTGAGCACAATGGTGAGAGTTCTTAGGGATATATCTTAGAGTATTGGTATCTTTTCTGTATATGTCAAATTCTAACTTATTTTCACTTTCTAATTATTAATACATCAAAAAATCATAGTTATCCAGAGCTTTCAATTTCATATGTGAATTTAACTGACGCGAATGATTCTTTAATTTGGAAACAAAGTTGTCAATATCAGTAACTTTTGTATCAAACACTGCAAAAATATCATCCACATGTCTAAACAAACCCGTTTGAAATATTAGATTTCTTCTTTTGCTTTGTTTCGAATCTTTTCATGAAGGAACTAGCAATGAATGGTGACAAAGTATTACCCATTTCCGTTCCTTCATGTTGTTCGAAGAAATTATCATTGAATCGAAAAACATTTTATTTCATGCAAAGTTTAGTTAGTTGAAAATATTCCTTTACCACATCTTGACTGCAATTGTTTGATTCGAGTAGATCCTAAAGGTAGTCTGTGTCGGAACAATTGGAAACAATTAACAAACGTCAAAATTTTTCCTTTTTGCAACTAGATATTTTTCACCTTATTAATGAAATCATCGGAAATAATCACAAAAAAACTAGTTGGTGTAATAGGTAAACTTTCGACCTCCTCTGTTAACCATTTCCATAGGTGATATGTTGGCGATTCAATTGCTGAAACAATCGGAAGCACTAACTTTTCTGGTTTGTGTATCTTAGGCAAGCAGTACAATCTAGATACGCTTGGGTTAGATACATGTCACCTCCTATTTAAAGCTGAAATAATAAAGCCGTTGCAGGATTTAAGTACATTTCTTACTTCAGTAATCATAATTCGTAATATATTTCTAGAAAGAAGAAGGGAAAGAAAGAGAGACTGGAGCAAATGCGCTAGATAACTTCAGTTATCACAATTTTTTCAACTTTTTTTGCAAATGACAATCGTATTTTTTTTCTGTAGAACTTCTTCATTTAGTCTTGACAGATATTATCGCTTGGATCCCATGCTCCAATACTATGATATAACATAGACTAAACTTCACCAGCGGCCAATGACAACCATACTGCCCTGTAAAGTAAATCATTATAGGCCAATATTTACAAACAATATGTCTCCAATAAAGAAACCAAACATAGGCGCAATGGTGGATACAATATTTTTCTAATGAAGAAACCAAACATAAGCGCCATATTTGATACAATAATAATATTTCTCCAATAAAGAAAATAAACATAAGTCCAATATAGACAATTCTTATAGGACCAATGTAAAGGAATCTGACGTTTACATATTGACCTAATATTTCTGAAATATATTGGGCCAATAAAGTTGTACTGCTGCAGTTGCGTCCTTAGGAACCATAGCAAACTCATGGCTAAGCAACTGAATGCCATCTAGAAAAATACATCGGAATTAATAAAACTTCAATAAAAAGTCAGTCGTGACTAGGTGCTCCTCGACAGTACTTTAATTTGACATGAAAGAAATAACCATTTAATTTATTTATTAATATAAAATAATTCCAATGAACAAAATAAATGAAGTAAATAAGACAAATAAGATAAATGATACAAATGAGGCCAACATCAAATGAAATAAATGAGATATACGAGACAAAGGAAATAATCGAAATAAAATTAAAATAATTTACTATTCATCTATTTCAAATTGAATATGATGAGAAGTACTGCCAAGACAAACTTTATTTTCTTAACTGAATGAAATTAATTTTAAATCTTTTTTTCTCAGTAACAGTTAATCTTACGAGAAATTTTCAAGAGTTCTTTTCGGCACATTTCCTCATTATGAACAATTTTTATTTGAATCATTTTTTTATTTAACGTAAAAAAAATTTTGCAACTCGAGATTGCATGGTGCACCAATATCTCATTAATATTTAGTATAGGGTTCGTCCTTGTATGTTGCAGATATTATATGTAAAATTAGATTTCCACGTTGAGACGTGTTTGAGAAAATATGGTCAAAACAAATAACCAGCGATAGACACACAGACGGCATGCCAATTCGAATAAATTTTCTATTTTCCGGCCTCAAAACGTTCGTTTTCATCATAATCCGGAATTTGGTTTTTCTCACAACACCAATACTTTCTCTATGTACACGAGAAAGTAATAAAACTTGGTAATTAATTTCTCATCTATACTGACAGAGAAAGTATTGGCGTCGTGCAAAAAATCAAATTCCAAATTATGATGAAAACGGACGATTTGAGACACGAAAATAGAAAATTTATCCCAATCGGCATGTTGTCTTTGTGTCTGTGAGGCTTTATGTCTCTGAGTCTATATGTCGCTGATCATCGTTTTGCTATCATTATTTCAAACACGTCTCACCGTGGAAATCTAAAATTTTGCATATATCTGTGATGTCCAAGGACGCCCAGATAGCACAAGATAACCTAGGATTATTCTTACAACCTCCCAAATGGAATATTTAAATTTAAATATTCTAGTCATATTCCAGGAATATATATATCTGCGAGAATATTCCTGTCATATTTTGAATAAAATATTCAAGGAATATTCATAGCAAATAATACAGTAATATTTCTTCTGGAATATTCTCTTCAGTAATATTCCTGAAATATTCAGGCAGGCAGATTGCATTTTATTATTATATGAAAGTCATTTGGAATGTTTGTAGATATACATACATTATATTATTAATTTATTATTCAAGTGTTTTTTTAAGAGTTCAAAAAGAAACATGCTTTGATACGATATTATTTGCTAAATGTTCTTTATGTGGTTTTAAGGCGACAGACTATAATAAAGGGCAAGGAAAATAAACAAACTATAATAAAGGGCAAGGAAAATCTTACTAACGAACTAAAAAATACTTATTTAAAAAAAAAATAAGTCTGTGATTCGAACCCTGGACCCACCGCGTGCTAGGCGAGCATCTTCTCTATCGTCTAACGAGTTCCTTGGGGAAAAAATGATTCAAAAAGGATTTAATACACTGTTTCGTTGTCTGTCTCACTTTTGAGAGTACAGCGTAACGCGCATGCGGGAAGCTCTGTAGCCCAATAGAATTGGTCTGCCTAGACGCTTGTAAAAATCCAAGCTCGGCCATATTGTTTTACAAGTGGTTTGTTGGTAATTGGTGTTTTTCCAAGTATTTTTGTGTTTTAAGTGGTGTTTTGCGGCTGGTTTTAGCTTTACAAGCTGAATTATTACATATTTATAATAGACAATGACTAATAAGTGTGCGGTGTGCGGTCGAAGAGGAAAACCAGGAGATTGTTTATCTTTTCACAAGTAAACAAAACAAATCCATTGCCAGCACATGCAAGGGGAAAATCAAAACAGTAAACTATTATTATTTGTTACTAATTTGTAAAACGATCTTAATTAAAACAATATATAAACATGGAAAGTTACTCTTAACTAGCTACTAACTTGTAAAATATGTACAGGTTAGTTGTCAATTTTACAAGTTAGTAGTGCCAGAGGGTTGTCTCTGGTAGTGCTGACATTTGAAAATTGTATTTTATTTGTGTCATTCATATTAAAAATAAACGTACAATTATGGTTCCCGCTAATATTGAATTTTTCATACGATGTGGATTCACTTGCGATTGGACAAACATCTGTAGTTTCTGTCGAAGTAGAAGGCATAGCATTTATTGAATTAGGTGCAGGAAATAATTTTTATTAAAAAAATATGTACAAATGAATAACAAATAAAATATCACACGCAAGGTAACAATTTTTACTATGTATATATATACTATATTGTAAATTTACAATTAATGTCTATCTGAAGATATTGAAATTTTAATAAATTGAATGCCCCATAAGCCAACATCTACAATTTTCTATCAAATTTCAGGTTAAGAAGCTTTCAAGATTAGGTGGTGCTGGTTATAAAGACACAGTTAGAAGAATTTTAAATACATTGATAACTGATGAACTAGCAGGAAAATATTCTTATAGGGGGGCATAAAGGAAAAAAGATTTTTTAAAACTAAAACTGGCTCAAGTCGTAGTAGGTAAAAGCAATAAAATCAAATTATCGAAAAGTGCACAATTAAAATCATTATATTTAAAATACTCTTTTATATGTAATATATAAATATATATATAAAGGCAGTAAATAGTTTAAAATATTTTCTTGGGTTTATCGGTCATAATAAATAAGAATTTTTAATTTTTTACGTACGTTTAGGTTTAATAACCATCATCAGAGAGCTATAAATTATTTTATATATTTATTTATTTATTATGCCGACAAACCCAAGAAAATACTTTCAACTTTTATATAAAGTTAATTGGCAATAATTATGTTTATAAAGTTAAAAGTCAGCAACACCTAATAGTTTTTGCCTATTTTTAAAATAACTGATGACTAAAAAAAATTTTCCTATTGTAAACTTTCTCTAAGCAATCTATTTTGAATTTGTCTAATGTATCGATTAGATAGGTCACCTGTTTTGAGTCTATTTTCAAATACTTGTTTGTTTTCACAGAAGTTGTGGAAACGATTGATGAAAAACAAACAACAATAAAAGATGTAGAAGCAGCTATAGCTATTTGGCTTAGTAAAGCAATCGAAAGAAAGAAAAGAGGTGTCAGGTAGGTATTTAAATTTTAATTTATGTTTAGTTTTCATTTTTATTATTATACCTATTTGATATAATCAAATAGGTATAATATTATTGCTGGAAAAATTTTTTGCACAGATCTGTTGCTTAACTTCAATTCAAATATTGAAGAAAGCTTGTATGTGTGTATGTCTGTCGACCATTTCTTGTAAACACTTCAACTTAGGCTCAAAATTTTGATTTCAAATTTATTGGATATGTAAAATACCACAGTGAATACTCCCTATTGAAATGGGCCATCTGTGTCATATAAAGTGAGCTTAGAGCCATGCAAAATTTTGTGTTTTTAGGTAAACGATATTATATAACAATCTGAGAGAAAAATATTGCGGAGATTTTTTGCTAAGCACATGAAAATAATGAGATGTACAAGACTCGAATGTGTACAGACTAAATTCAATGGGACTTGGGGTTAATTTTCTAAAAATTAACCAACTTACATACATACATAATACAACTAAATAAAACTGAAGCATGAACATTTTTTTCGTCAGTGGATTCTACTAAAAGAGTGCCTTAAGAATGTTTTTTTTTTGTGTCATGATCTGCCACTTAGTAATTCAGATAACAGGAGTCAACCAAAAGTACCTCGGAAGTGGAAAAAGATAGATGATCTCGGTTTGTACCATTGCTTTGAATTTGGTCCATCCTGTACAATATACATTGTATCTTTAAGGTTCGAATGAACCCAAGCCAATTTTTTTCTCAAATGGGAACCCAAATATTTCTCACACCATTGAAATGAGTCTATTTAAAATTTTTCAGAAAAAAAATTGACAATGCTAAATGATTTTAACAATTTTCAATCATGTAAGAAATTTGGTACCATTGTATAGTTTTGGGGGATTGCAGTGTAGAGTTTAGAATTAAAATATTGATAATTCCATATGCTTTTATATATTTTTTTAACTGAAAAAATTTAATTCAAAAACTACTGCCAAATCTAGATTTGAATCCATCTGATTTTTTTATGTGAGCTCATCTATGCATAAAGATGATGCGCAGTCGTCAAGGAGTAACTCTAACTGCGCAGTAAGTGGCAATCGATTAATTGACAAGTGTAAAATAATGAGTGAAGTTCTCCATAAATACTTACACAATTTTTTTTCTGAATTGAATTAATTTTTAAACATATAGTTACTGCAGCTTGATAATAGGGCTTCATTTTATACTTCTGTTTGTTGCTGGTTGTTGCATAGTTGTGATATGCTGAGTAAGCAAAAAATAAGAGCAGAAGTGAAACAACCACCACAGCCTGATTCGGACAATATTATTTAAAAAAATCCAAAAACAACTTTCTGCTGACTGAATAGAGCTCTTTAAATTAGTCAATCATTAATTTGAAATGTTCTATACTTTTAAATGACATTTTAACAACTAATAATGTCAATTTTGATGTTAAATTAGTAGTTTGCTAAATAAAGCTTTATTATTATCAATATTTCTATAATTACAATAGTAGTACTTACTATTGAAAAACCGGTAGCTATAAAAATTTTTTTTTTTTTTTTGCAGATTTGGAGGAGAGATGAGAATATAAATTTTGTTTTGTCATGAAATACTTAAATACTATTTATATTAAAAAAATAAATATTGTTGAAAATACATTCTATTTTTATTTTCTTTTTTACTAAATTCTATTTTCCATTTTTGTAATTATTTTATTAGGAAAAATGTAAATAATGTTGGAGAACATAATTAATG